>VWZI01001191.1:460530-547332 GCA_013396835.1 Psilopogon haemacephalus
AAAAAAAAAAAAAAAAGGTATCTGGGTTAGTCCAGAGCTTCTGTTGAGCTTCTGATGGAGCAACGTCCATTTATTTCAAAATGTCAGGATCATTTTAACCTCAAGATGGTGCTAGATGGTTAAGTTGGCTGTCACGACTCCTATTGTTTGTCATTTCAATTCTTGCAAAAAGGGAATGCATTGATAAGGAGAAATTGATTCATGGCCATTAAGAAAGGATAAGGGTTTCATATTAAAGTGCAGCACTTTTATAGATTGGTATGTTTATCTACCTGAACAAGACATGAGTGAATTTGGAAAGATATTGATTCTATCAATGTCTCAGAATAAAATAGTGCTGGGGAAGAAATAGAGCATACATAAAAGCTATCAGAACAAGAGCGATAGGAGATACCCAATATGCAGTTTGACAGCTTACCTGGTAATTAGAGCCAGACAGCCTGGGAGTAATGGGAGTGTCATTCTGGCAAGCTGAAGTAATTAAAACCTATCAGATAAAGAGTAAATACTTAAAGTCCTCAAGTTCTTTAAGAACTTTAACTCTTTCATTCAAAATAATCTGTAGGAGTACTTTAATTATTCCAAATGCTCTATGAAAGCGCTAAGGTCCTGTTAGTGCAGATACGGAGGACGTACCATAATGTAGCACTATACCCATTCTTGATCAGCAGGACATCAACTGCACTGGCAAGGCAGTACCATTATTCTGACTACTTCCTTAGCACAGGCAGTTGTGGAGGTGAGGTAACTGCAGATTAGGAAATACAGGCTGCTGTTGAAGATTTTCCCTGCAGTTATGTCACCAGATCTAATCTTCTAATGCAGCCAAACAGTGTCCAGATGAACAGAAATTGTCTTACAGCTTCCGTCCTAGTGAAAGGGTTAAGGGAAAGATTTTCAAAAGAGACCATGACACTCGTTACTGCTTATAACTCAATGAGGTGGTCTCTTAAAAGACACCCACTCACTTTGAAAAAAATCTTTTCCCAAAATGAGATGCTGAAGACGCTGGTTCCTAGGCATGCCTCCTGTGATCAGGGGGCCTGGAAAGGCAGGGATTCTCCCTTCCCACACCAAGTATTTTTGTGGTTCATTTTATTGTCTTTTGTCTTTTTAAATGCTTGCTTGTTTAGCAACAAGATTTAATCTTTGAGAGAAGCTATAAAAATGGAAACAACTTACATGTGAGTTCATTTGTTTTGCACCAGAAAGGCCTTTCAGAAAGATTGCTCTTTAATATACATAATCTTATAAATGAATCAGCAAAATAATATGGGAACACGGGGATGTGCAGTGACAGGAGGCTTTTAATGATGTTTTCCTTTGTTTTGAATTTAGAGCTTTTTAAAAAATATATTTTCCCAGACATTTGTCTTGATATCTTCTAAAGTTTTGTGGGTTTTTTTTGTTTGTGGGTTTTTTTTTAATATATATATATAAATGTTTAATGCCAGCAATTACTAATGGGGTGTCTGAATCAGCCAAGACAATGTTGCAGAAATGTTGAAAAACCTCTGGCACTGAAAAGAGCTGCTTGATCTCCTGAAATAATTGGAAATTTGCCACCACTTCTTTATAACCTTAGTTTTACAGACCGCCTCATTTGTAAAGCTGGAATGGTGCAGTTGATCACACTGCTGCCTCTCCTGCTCAAAGTCTAAGTTTCTTTCTTATTTATATAATGCAGTTCTTGGAGGGAAAGAAATCAGCACAGTGTGGTCATTTGGCTGGAAAGGAGACTCTGTATCCTACCCACAGCTTCCTATCAGATACAGATAGAAGTATAAATAGCCTAGGAGACAGTGTCCTCTCAAACGATCCTGAGGTTAGTGGGGCTTTTCAAGAAGATTTTTCTTGTCTAGAGGGTTATAAAGAAACTGGAAGTTGATTTAAGGTTTTATCACAGGGAATGCAATTCTTCATCACTCATATTCAGTATTTGAGCAAGGAAAGTATTTGATGCGTAGTTTTTAGAAAGCTCTTCAGAAGGAAATATCATACTGGCCAACCCAGCTATCTGAAAATCTATTGAAAAAATAATATTTCAAGAGGAAAACAGATGATATTTTTTAGAATAGTGAGGAAATCAGCACAGGGTGCTTTTCCCCATTTGGTTGAATTGCAAAATGACATTCCAGGTGACAGAAGGAGAGAGCCAGTGACAAAATTCATGCATACGTGGTTCAGGATTAATCAAGGGGAGAGCTAAGGTGAGTGTGTTTAGCTAAAAGTCATTTTAAGTCACAAGTACATGAGGATAGATGATTAATTATGTTGTCCACTTTGGGCAATGACTGTGCAGGACAAATTGCACTTGAACTTGGACACAAAAAATCAAAAGTACTGAGTGGCAATGAAAAAAAAAACAGTAAAATGTGGTCACTCTCAAAGCATTGTGTATTGATACAGGGAAACAATAACCTTTGGCTTCATAGAGGAATTTAGGAGAAAGCTGTATATAGATATTGATCCTGACACGGGATCCTTCCAGTAACAGTCTCAGGAGTGCAGCTTAAGGAGATGTAAAGGCTGAGTGTTTTCAGTGACCTCTGCCACACAAAGATCATAGTCAGCATCTGGATCTCTATATGGAGCATAAAACTTTTTGTATTACAAAAAAGCTTTCCAACAACTGTTTTGGCAGGGACAATCATAAAGAGAGTATTTGAGCATCTTACTATGCTGTTAATGTATTCCCATCAGGAAGTTAAACTAATTAACTCCTCTCTTATGCATACCTTGGTGATATTTTTACATTTCCCAGCGCACATAACCAGTCATAAGAAAAATGTCACCTTCCAATAGTCACTTTATAGCAGGTGCTAGAGGACACTCTTAAAGCAAAATGATTTGTGTCTTGTTAAGGTTCTTGGTGATGTAGGACAAAAGACCCTGGTTTGACCTGACATCTTTACTTCAACTTGATATATGCCTCTCTCTGTTCATTTAAAGATTTACTTCTTTGTGCTTTGATACAATGGTTGCCTGTTCTGCTTGTGTTCTCTGATTGCCAGGAAAAGGAAAGAAAAAAATTAAAAGAGTTATTTCAGCATTGAGAGATACAGAGCTACCAGAGAGTCCAGCAAAAGCTGGATCCTAAGATGATTAAGGGATCGGAGCACCTCCCATATGGATAAAGGCTGGAGGAGCTGGGACTGACCAGCCTGCAGAAAAGAAGGCTTAGGGGATCTATCAACATATACAAATACCTGAACTGAAGGGTGGATTTAAAGAAAATGGAGCCCATCTCTTTTTACTGGTCTTCAGTAAGGGGAAAAGGGGCAATTGACACAAACTTAAATGCAGAAGGTTCTCAGGAAACATGTTTTCACTCTGAGGGTCACTGAGCACTGGCACAGGTCACCTAGAGAGCTTGTGGAGTCTTCATCCTTGAAGACAGCTAAAACCTGTCTGGGCATAGCCCTAGGCAGCCTGCTTTAGGTGACCCTGCTTGAGCAGGAAGGTTGTATGAGATGACCTCCAGAGGTCTCTTCCAGTCTCAACTATTCTGTGATGTGGATACTTCATCTCAGGAGGTGTTAAAAAGCTGCTGGATGTGTTCCTGTGTAATTTAGTCTAAGTGATACTGCTGTAGCAGTGGAATTGGACTAGATGATCTTCAGAGGTCATTTCCAACCTCTACCATTCTGTCATTATGTGAGACTGTAACATTGCTCTTCAGTGTTTTTGATGTTATCTCTGACTATAAAGCAATGATGCAGAAATAAAAATCTTGGGTCTCTTCAGCCTTAAACTAAATTTACTAACCCACTTACCTTCTTTTTTTGTTTGTTCTTAGGGTTTCATTTCTTCAGTCTATCTGTGCAAACAAAGCCTAAGAAAAGCACCTTTTAGAAGAAGACAGATTTCAGCAATGAATCCTGATCAAGTAGAACAGTAATTTATTATGTGAGTAATGAAGGACAAAACACAATGCCTGTGTCTGTAGGCAAGCTCATCCTCTGGTTGCAACTTCTGTCATTTAGAGTATTCTTCCTACTGGGGGGGAATGCATTTGTTCAAAAGTATTGCCAGCATAGTATGGAAATCAGCAGTAACACAGAAGGACAAGGACCATTGTCTGCAGCTGCCTAATGCTGCTAAATGAGGTATTTTTAGTGAATTGGAATCCAAAATGGCTTTTGTGTCATTGAAGGTCATTTGTGGGTTTGATTTTTTTATTTTTTCTTTTGGTGAAGCTTGCCTGATGCATGCAATGTATGAAATGCAATTCAGCATAATATCCCTAATTTAAGGTGTAGACAATTATGACGGATTAACCAGAGATAATAGCGGTGAGCCTGATTCTTTATTACTTGGATCAGTGATGGTGTAAGAATAAATGGAAGGCATAAATGAAATAATCAGTTGCTGGGCAGTTGAAGAATGCACTAAATCACCTGGCTAACCAAGAATGAATATTATGTTTTTGAGCCGACAGAAAAAATCATGGTTAAGGTCACTGCCGATTTATTACCCCAAGGAGCATTATAATAAACTGGGTTGTCTTTATATTATAATTAACTAAAAGAAGCCTTGATCCTCCGCCAGTTCTCTGTTGCAGGCACACAAGTCTGTACTAGAATTAATTAGATGACAATGTCATCTGATCAGATTGATGGAAATCCATTGAACTGCATGAACTATAGCTTTTCAGAAGATTTTGGCAGTATTTATTATCTGGCTTTTAGGAAATTCCACGGGTGGGGAACAACTGGGCATTCCAAAGCCAAGATGAGCACAGCACTTGAGTTTGGTTAGGTGTTTTTTTCTTTTTGTGATTTTTTTTTCCCCCAAAGCAGATTTTGTGAGAGGAAACAAACTCTGGATTCTATTTAAACATATCTAAACTATTCAATGCACACTAAATGCAAGGAGCCTTAGCATCTATTCAATAAATAAAAATCATTCTGCAAACATTTAACATTGCTACTTAAATGTTTATCATTTTGGAAATGTACTTTCAGCAAAATCAGGATTTAAAGGATGTTTTAATTCCTGTGAAGACTGGAGCTAAACTCTGGATTCTATTTTAAAATTTCTAGGCTATTCAGTGTACACTAAATACGATGAACTTTAACATACATATAATAGCTAAAAAATATTCTGCAAACATTTAACATTGTTATTCATATGTTTATCATTTTGGAAATGCACTTTCAAAATTGATATCTAAAGGAAATCTTGATTCTTGTGAAGATTGTTGTTACTGAAAAAAAAAAATTGAAAGGCAAGACACTAAGATTTATTCAAGACTTACATGGCCTCTAAAATGTTATTTTCTTGTGGGGCTTAGTCACTTTAGCAAATCTAGGTCTAGATTTATTCCAGTAACTTCAATTGCTTTCCTGTTGTGCTGAATGAGTCTTTTTGCTGATATGGCCAATGCAGAAGATGAGGCTGCATCTCATGTGGCAATGTCTTTTTTGTTCACTGATAAGAGCACCAAGGTGTTTAGATCCCCAGCACTCAGGAGATACACAAACCAGCGGTAATTAGGTAATAGAGTGCAGGTCCTGTAGCGTATTCCTGCTGGTAACCCTAAGAGAGTATTATGAGTCTTGGCCATTATAAAGAAGACCATTTTCGGGAAGCATAAAAGTATCATCTCCTAGCCAGGTCTGGTCTGTCTAAGGAGGCTACTTCCAGTGCACTTCAAGCTGGTCACTTAATTTACACCATAAAATTGTGTCTTAAAAATGACATTGAAAGCCCCTGGTTCAGTATCTCCTCTGGGGATCCCTGAGCAGACGTAGGAACAGCAGAGAAGAAAAGGTTTTCATACCAAATCCTAATTTTCTGTCAGCAAATACATTCAGAATTGCAGAGTAATAATTCCAGACAGACTGGGGAGCTTCATGGATGTTTTCAACCTATATATATATTGCGGATAGACTTTCACCTCGGTGAATCTGAGTGTGTAATAGCCTGTGATAAAGCATGCAGGCCTATCAGTGCCCCTGGAGAGGACTCTGAAGCCATTTCACACTCTGTGCTGAGCAGGGTCTATTAAAAGGAGATCCTGCCAAACCAAGTCCCCAGGAGTTAAACTCCCAGCCAGAGTCTGAAGCTATTCAGGGTGATACTAATAATGGAAACATCATTATCTGCAGCCAAACTCATTTACATTCTATATTTTGAAAGAAGGGAGCTGGGATTAGTTAGGAGAGGACTGTTCTTCCTCTCAGGCAAAGGGGTAGCACTGGGGTAGGGAGGTGTTACCCAGGAGACTTTTTGGTCTCTTGTTCTTGTGTTTATTGATTGTCAGCCTACATAGGCGGCATGCAGTTACAGATATGAACTTGACACAAATCTCTCCCTGGGTATTTTCATAGTCTTGCATGCATCTTGTTTAGATTTGAATAATTTAACAGCCACAGTAGAAATCTGCATGCTAGACTTTGTGTGGGTTTCTGCTGGACACTGGAGCAGTAGCATGCACGGTGTCTGTGGGAAGAACATTCTCTTTAAGGCAAGTACTATCTGTTTTGGTTGGTTTGGCTTTGCAATTTTGGTTGGGTTTTTGTTGTTGGGGATTGTTTTTTTTCTCCTTTTATTTTTTCTTTATATTTCATTTCCCCCTTCCCTTTCCCCCTTTCCTTCCCCCTTCCTTTTCCCCCTTCCTTCCCCCTTCCTTTTCCCCCTTCCCTCTTCCCTCTCCCCCTTCCCCTTCTCTCCTCCTTTTCTCTTCTTTATCTTCTTCTTTCCTTTTTTTTCCTTTTTTTCTTTTTTTTTTTAATGTGATTTGCTTTTAAATAAGAATAGAGATTTTTATTTCCTCCAAGTCATCATAAGACACAGAGCAATCAGCATCTAGAAGGTAAATGGTGAAATCAAAAGTATGGCAACAATGTGGATACTCAATGTAGCAGTCAGAGAAGCCAAAGCCAGCGAACAATTCTAGAACTGAGCCTGCAAACATTTCCAAAAGACATGACCTACTTTGAGTGGAGGTTATTAGGCCCAAAGTAGACTGAGTGGGTACAAATTTGTGGCTGATATTTTGCTTGAAGTCACACTAGATGGCAATAATGGTCCCCTAAACAGAACCCACAGAATATGGATGCATTTTGTACCTTGTAAAGCTAAAACCACCTTTTACTGTCCAGCTTGGCCTTTCTCACAGAAGTAACATTTGCTTCCTCCCCATCTATTGTTAACAGATAAATCTGAAACCAGTGGTTTCATTTTCTACACTAACACTGCTTGTTCAAAGCACTAACTTAGGAGCTAGCACCCCTGTTCAGTTCTTGCTCAGACGCACTTCTCTCCTATCACTAGAAATGAAGAATTTTCCTTGGGAAACATTATCTCAGCTCCTGCAGTGGTTAGCACTGCTCTGTCTGTCTCTAATGCTCTGGGTGCCAGGGTGATTTCAAATATCATGCACAGTGAGCTAATACTGCCCGAGAGATTTCAAATACCTTTGCTATCCACGCCTGAATAGTTTAAAATACCAACACCACAGCGGCCTCATAAATTAGCAGCACATTACCTCTTTTCATTACAAATGTGGCAATGTCATCCAAGAATGTTAACGACTTGGGCACCAGCAAATGGTCTTCCAGGTAGCAAATGCTCAGCAGATCACTTTATAGCACAGATAATATTCCATTTATAGCACAAATAATAATCTCAAATGTCACCATTGCTGTGGAGAAAACAAACCACTGCATCCAAACATGCTGGAGGCTCTGTTGGTGAAAAAGAGTCTCTCTTGCTAGCTTAGGTAGTTAATATTCTCGCTCATCAATTTCATTGCATGTTGTCTTTAGCAAACCTATGACTTGCATAATAATATATGGTCATTTTCTGATGATGACTATTGTCAGGACTAGAATAGTGGTGGGCTTTGAGTGTTTTAAGGTACAGTAATTCTTGTCACCTCTCTGTGATGTTAGTCATGTTTAATTACCTCAGTAGTTGAGATAGAAAGTGATAAGAGTTTGTCCAAGTTTGTCTCCTTGGCAAGCAGACCAGAGTACCTCTTTTGTCAGCCTGCTGACTTTCTTGATACTGATAAAATGGGGGTTTGCATGCCTTTTTATGGGTCATTTGTCATCTGACAGCATGGCCAGGTTACATTTTATGCTAATAAGGTTTCTTATGCTAATAAGTTTCTTAAGCAAGTTCTGGCATATTCCAGTGGCATACCTAGAGCATGGGGATTGATCAGCTCTTTCACACAGGAGACCAGAATACAGGAAGTAACCTGAAGCAAGCAAGTGGTTTGTAATATCAGAGTGTTTTTGCAAGTTTGGACTTTCTTTGTCACATTCACTGATGTTTAGCTTCCTAAGAGCAAATTCTAAGTGAGTTGTGGATGGGGATGAGCCTGATTTGGATCTGGCCAACCTGATCTAGGGTAGGGTGTCCCTGCCCATGGCCATGGCCCAAGGCAGGGGGTTGGAACTAGATGATCCTTGTGGTTCCTTGCAATCCTGACTGATTCTATGATTCTATATTTTCACTCTTCTGGGACAGTGAACTAGAGTTGTTCAAACAGTGAGGAAAGATTGCCTGATTTAGACTTCTGTGATGGTTTGGGAGTTACCCATGCCCACACACTTTTGAATTCACTCAGACTAGACTCAGCCAGCTGGAGATTAAGGAATGAATCTTTATGTTCACAGCTTAGCACAATATATAAGCAGATATTTGCAATATATTACAAATATTTACAGCTATATACAGAAATCTACAAGTTAAAAGTAATACAGAAACACAATACCCCTCCCAGAAATTGGAGTCCCCAAGAGGGGTTCCAAACCACTCTTCCACCTTCTCTCCTCCTCCCAATCTTATGCCAGAATCTACCAACATGTAAGGTGAATCTAAAAAATTGTTGGGGGAGGGGTTGGTTAGAAGCAGAATTGATTAGTTGGGTCACACAGATCCAGCTAGAAGCCAGGGAGAGACAGACTCCAATAGACAGAGCTCAGACACACTATGTTATATATGTTTATGTCCTTGCTTTTATACATGTCAGTAAACCTATGAGTGAAGCAGACATCATCATTGTTTTGTTTTCACAGCCTGTAATCTAATTTTTCTCATTAAGATATTCCAGTTAGCCTCAAACCAACACAGGCTTCCTTTGCTGAAGTGACTTCTGGACATTTCTATACACTGAGTGTTCATGTTCACCTTCACTACAAGTGCATCTCAGGATGTGCCATCAGGAGGCCTTCCAGCCAGAAAGGAAGGAGAAGGGAGTGATATCTGCTCCTTCCAGGCTTGTGGCAGAGACATAATTCCTGAAGTCTTGAGAGCCGCTCTCACTGGCATGGAACTCAAAGCCTTTCTCAGTGTGGCTAATCTAACCTGCATAAAAACTGTGTTTGCAGAATCAGCTCTCTTGCTGGCCAAGTTTCAGTCTTTCCAGGACACCTAATAGGTGCCCTGGAAATGTGTACTGCCTGGCTAAAAAGAAAATGTCTGGCTCTAGGCCCTTGGATTGCTAGATTTCCCAAAAACCTTCCCAAAAATATCACCTACAGAGGATTGCCCAGACTGAGTTCCTGATTGCTCAGACATTTTTTACAGTCTCCACATCACATTGTTTTCAGTGTCCAAGAACATTCAGAGCTTCAGAACCTGTATGGGTAGACTTAAGGAAAAAAAANTGCCAAAAACAAAAAAAAAGAAAGAAAAGAAAAGAGAAGAAATGGATGCATTAGTCAGAGTTTAACAGTTGCTTTCCAGGAAAATGTCATGTCTTCACAAGCCTGAAAGTTTTCCCTGGGTACCGAGTCATTTCTGCACAGAGTTATTCTGGGCCATCCAGTCCATGATACTAAGTTGTATTCTTCACACGGTTGCATAAGAAAAATAAGTTGTGCCAAGTTCATTCAACATCTTGTGCATGATTTGGGGAAGTATGTGACAATAGCCACAGGTCAGGATAGCTGAGAGTCAGGTTACATTATTACAACTTGCCAGAAACCAGACTGGAGGGCAATGTTCTGTACGGCAAACTCCATTCTGGAGAGTTTTTTCAACCCAGTATCCTGTACCTGATGTATTTTCCCTTCTCACCTCTGTAGAACGTAGCAATGAAAGTTCATGAATCGATGAAATTGTTCTAGACAAGTTAAAATCAAAGACCTGAACTGTAAATAATTCTTTTGTTGGTAACAGATTGTGAAGAAGGATTTAGTTACATGGATGCTGTCATGTGTGAGGGGACAGAACAGCCTGATCTCCTCCAACGTCTGTAGATGTGATGGGGTCTTTGTATCTTTATGCTAGGGTCACGGAGGGGAGAGTCTTGTGTATATTTTGAGCAGAAAGTCACCTTCTAAGGAAAGAAAAAAAGAATTCACAGCATTGTGTGAGAATAGAAATGAAGCCCCTGCCGACCCCTTCTTCTTTTAGACATCACTGACCCAACTTTGCTCCCACGAATTCCCCTATCTCTGAAGGAAGCTTCTGGATTTCTGACTGTGGAGGCTGTCTTTGAAATATGCCTTTCTTTTACTGTCCTCATTGTCACCCTGCACCATCCAGCCTTCAGCCAAGAGCATCCATTTTAGTGCAGTACTAACATCTGATTGTTCTATAGCTACAGATTTGTGCCAGTTTTCTTCACCCTTTGCAGCATGTTGAGGTCTTTCTTTGCCATTCGTTCTCCCAGCTTTTCACACAAAGATGTTTTGTGCTCAACCCCCAAATATTCAAGATCTTGTTGTATGCAAGTGGTGAATACCACATACAGAAAGAAAAAAAAAAAACCAACAAACCCAAAACCCAGGTTTGTGAGAATTTTGCTTAGTGGAATATTCCTCTCCTTTCACATACATTCTGAGTCAGCAAAATACTGAAGTAGGTTTCTGAATGGAGACTTGTGAAGGCCAACTGGATTAGGCTGATCAGATGTTGAAAATCAGGGAAACTGTGCCTAAACTGTGGGCTCTGGTTAGCTGTTTCACATTGCATACTCTCTTAGAAGGTAAATGGTAGTCAAACTCTGTATGTTCCCAGGTCAAGAACAGCCTAGAAATGGCTTTTCTCACTGTTTGAAGGTAAAAGCTTTTGCACAGACTCCTTGCACAGACCTAAATGGCAAACAGCACCACAAGATCAACATCTCTATTTTAACTTCTGTAGAAATTATTTGTGTTATTCCAGAAAAAGTGTGTCAAGGAACAAAGTGGATCTCCTTACAGCTGCCTTTGGAAGATAGCATTTAGAAAGTGACAGAGCTGAGGGATGAAAGTGGAGGTGTTTTGGTAACCATTCCTTCTGTCTTGTTTTCTGCACAGGTTCATTTTGTGAATGGCCCACAGAAAGAAAGCCATCAAGGGGGATTTATGAGGAAGCAGAAGGGAAGGTAACTCTGTCCTTCAATGTGTGATGTATTCATCTTGGGTCTTGTGATAAGAAAGCAGCTGTGCTCACATGCATTATGTAACAAAACTGCTCTGGCATCCCTAGTCAGATGATTTCAATCACATCCAAATTTTCCTTTGTACTGCGGTTAGAATGGGACCAGTATTTTGCATCACGGAGATTTCATCCTGCCAGGGAGGCTTCCTTTTAAAAGGGTGTTTACATCCTTTGAGTCTACCTGACATCATGGAAGTGGTGTAAAAGATCCTTTTTTTTTNGTCTAAACCTCCTCTGTTTGTGTGGAAAAAAGATAAAATACGGTAGGTAAATATTTAAAAAGAAATGGCAATAAAAAGAAAAGGAAGTGAGGGAAAATTATTTGGCTTTCAGAATTGCTGAAGTCTTAATATAAGCTGCACTTCAGTTTCTGTCCAACATGAGCTGAAAATCTGAAACACTCTCTGAAAAGTAGATAGTTGAGTATACAACAAAATAACTTTGAAAGCCTGTTTGCAGAACAGTAGCTTACAGCTGATTTTGTTGTTTCAAGCTATTTTTACATAAATTAGAGCAGCCTTTAGTTGCTAAAACCTTTGCTTTGTAAAATATAGTGGTGTAATAGGATTTTTTTGTCATGGAATGCAGACCATTTAAAGGTGAGATTCTACCATTTAAAAGTCAGTGTGCATATATTGCCAGTGAGATGACTAAGAGGAGTAGTATTTCTTAATATTTTGAGATTAATGTGCAACAGCTTACACAGCGTCCTGAGATACTTTTGTTCCTACCACTTCTACATCCAAGAGGAGTGTGGCCAGAAGGTCAAGAGAGATGATCCTGCCCCTTCACTCTGCTTTCGTGAGACCCCACCTCAAATATTGCATCCTGCTCTGGTGTCCCCAGCATAAGAAGGACACAGAGGAGGCCCACAAAAATGATCCAAGGGGTGGAACACCTCTGCTATTAAGATGGGCTGAGAGAGCTGGGGTTGTTCAGCCTAGAGAAGAGAAGACTCCATCTACTTTCCAGTACTTTTCATAAGGATGTCTAGCAAGGGAAAATGGTTTTAAGCTGAGGGAGAGTAGATTTGGACTGGATCTTAGCTAGAAATTCTTCAGTACATGGGTAGTGAGACTCTGGAATAGGTTGCCTGGGGAAGATGAGGATGCCTCTTCCCTGGGGCTGTTGAAGGCTAGGTTGGATGAGACCTTGAGCAGCCTGGTCTAGCTGAGATGTGCCTCTGCCCATGGGGGAGAGATCCCTTCTAACCTAAGCCATTCTATGATGACAGGCTTTCGGGCACTTGGAGACAAAGTGTTTGAATCATACAGAGATCCAAAACAGTGATTTACAAAAAAAGTGATAACAGAATAAGCATAAGAGAAGTGAAATTTGAAGGCAGAGAGAATATTTTTCATTAGAGGAAACAAAAATAGGAAAAGTGGAAAAGCATTTGGCCATACAGTCTCATCATCAGATTCCTGATCTTCCCAGCTGTTTTAACTGCTCTCTACAATCTTGCTTTTGTCAGCCAAAGCTTATGTCATGAGTGTAACAGCAGTGCTACTACTACAGCACTGAAGCAAAATATTGTTATGGTATGAGCTGAACAGCACTAAGAGTAAACAAATCAGTCTGCAAATGTGGAGACATGCATGAATTGCAGCAGAGCTGTGATTTTGTCACTAGTGTCACTGCACAATTTGGCTGTGAATGGAGCAAACCTAGTGTGAGAGAAAGCATTTCATTACCTGCTGGAAAACGCAAGGTGTGTAAGCAGTGGAAAAGATGTTACCTCGAATGTACATTGATGTTAGGGGGTATCTGCCCACTCTTAACATTGCCAGACCCAAGGTCTGGTGAAGCAATTTCCCCTGATGGCTTCTCACAGAATGTGTCTGCCTTTGAGGCAGGCAGAGGCCAGGCAGACCCAGGGTGTTTCAAGATGAAGAGTGAGGTGTCTCCTCCAGGCCTTTCCCTGCAGCTCAGCTACCTCACCATCATTTTCTTTGCAGCATCAGAGGAATATCCTGATACTCACTTTACTTATGCATCTTTGCCTTTCTTTACAGTGGCCAAATCCTCTTCTGTTTATTGAAATCTTGTCATTTCACAGTGCTGAGAATGTCTCTATTTGTGAGGTAGCCTTTCACATGTGCTGCACTGATTCTCTTTTTCTTAAATCACCTGCTAGGAAAGGTCAGAACACTTGAGTTCTGAGGCAAAGCATCTGCCAAAGATTGGCTCACTGATTAGTCCATACATATATATTGTGCTTTTTTTTTTTCCCCTGACAAATCTACTTATTGAGTGAATTGAAAATAATTGACAGAACTCCTATGCCAAGTTTTATGTCAAATGCACTTGGCTGCAAATATTTTGGCAGGATATATGGCAGGGAGAATTGTACTGTCTGTAAGAAATTATATCAAATGTCAGTTTGCTTGTGTGAGGCTTCTCATAGAACTGATGCTCTTCATAGCAACAGTTAAGAGCCCTTGGTTTAGTGCAATGGATAAGTAGCAGAGTCCCAGGTAGCAGTTTTGTACATAGGACTGGATGATTGCTGGAGGTTCCTTCCAGCCTCCAAAGTTCTGTGATGCTGTGAAATCTTCTTTTCAAAACCTTGGGAGTGCATAGAGGTTTGCAACGAGCTTCCTTCTTTTTCAGCCTGCTCTAGTGTTGCAGTAGCACATTGAGAAAATCTTTATGCAGGATAACAAGAAAGCTGTTGAGACCTCAGGAAGGGTCCTGTACATGTTTGTTTACATAGCAGCTCTCTTGGCCATCCTTGTGAAGGCAAGGTGAGCCATTCTGCCTGGGGCAGGGAGCTGTCTCTGGCTGCCACAGTGGCCTTTCCAGTGAGGCAGTGCCTGAGACTCTGAAATTATGTCTAAGCAGTTGTTCTCACAAACTGGTTGCTCTGTTACATTAGGAAATGGCAAGGAAGTCCTCAGGAGGGTGTATTTTATTGCAGCAAGCTCAAGAAAAACTGCTCTTCTCTAATATCTTCTTTTACCAAGATTGAGACCCAATCTACCTGAAGAAAACCACGTAATTTTTGTTCAGTGCTTCTTTAGTTTACTATTTTGCTTGGAAGTGAAGTCGATTTAGAGATGACTGAAAAATGGGCAGTGTTATTTCTCAAATAGTTCGCGGGTAAAAACATGGAAATTTAACAAATGGATAACTCACTGAATACATTTGTGAATTATTTAGTGTGCTGGCTTTGGCTGAGATAGAGTTAATTTTCTTATTGGTAGCTGATGTGGGTTATGTTTTGGATTTGTGCTGGAGACAGTGTGGGTAATTCAGGAGTTCTTTTGGTTTTACTGAGCAGTGCTTATGAAGAGTCAAAGTCTTTTCTGTTCCTCACCCCAGCCCATCGATGAATAGGCTGGGGAGAGGGCACAGATATGACAGCGTTGGATGATCTTTGAGGTCTCTTCCAACTGGAGGTACTCTGTGATCCTGTGATTCTTTGACAGCTGACCCCATCTGATCAAAGGGATATTCCAAACTATATGAAGGGTAGGAAATGTTCTGGGGGATGGTGTTTCTCTTCCCATGTAACTGCTACCAGTGCTGGAGTCCTGTTGTCCTGGACATGTCTGAACACCTCCTACCAATGGGAAATGGTGAATGAGTTCCTTATTTTGCTCTGGTTGCATGCATGGCTTTTGCTTTGCCTATTTACTTGTCTTTATCTCAACCCAGCAATTTTCTCACTTTCACTCTTCCAATTCTGTCTCCCACTCCATTGTGGGAGGGGGTAAGCAAGTGGCTGTGCGGGTCTGAATTGCTGGCTGGGGTTAACCAGCTCTATAGGCTGAATAAATACAGCCTGGTGCAAAGCAGAGAGGAATCAGTGCCTTTCTAATGATTTCAGCATATTTGGGATCAGGCCTTACAAGGAAAAAAAAAAAAAAGAAAATGGACAATTTATTTGAAAGCAATTGCATAAAATCTTGACAAGTTGTTCTCATTTTGTGAGTTTGCGATTCAGACAATGCCAAACACATTTTGAAAAGTGCATTGTTCGTTCAAAGACAGTTTGTAAACAGAAAAATTTAGCCTTTCCACCCACCTGTTGTGTGGGTGGAAGTTTCGGGCAAATCACATCTTGGAGAAAGCCATCATTTTTAAGGGGCAAGAAGTTAAAACTAAATGTATCATATTAAAAGTGTTTTNGGAGACTGATTTATACAATTTTACAATTAATAACAATAATTGCAATTTTGTGGAAAAAAAAAAGCAGCTTGTTGGAAGAATTTGTTTTGGGGGCTAAGGCTATAAATCTGTCTGAAGCAACAGAAAAGGTGACATCAGACAGGAGCCTCATTGAATGCATTTGTCTCTTGGGTTTAAAAAGTAGACAGAGACAAGATAAAATAGGCAGTAAGCAGATTAAAACCTCTTTAAAAGTATGTGTTTTCCTGCTGTAGCCCTGCAGTTCCAGATTGAATGAATTAACATCAATCTCATGACTTGTTTTTTCTTCACCCAAATGGCTGACTGGCTGATGACATGGTCTTATGTCACCTTAATTTATGGGTCTGATGGCAAAAATCAGGAATTACTAGCATTTGTAATTTTATCCCCAATGAATCAGAGAATCACTAAGGCTGAGAAAAAAACCTTTAAGATCATTAAGTCCAACCATAAACCAGCTACCATGAGCACTAAAACATGTCTTGCAGTACCACATCTACAGGCTTCTTGAAGACCTCTGGGGATGGCAACTCCACCACCTCCCTGGGCAGCCTATTCTAATGCCTCACACTCTCTCAGTGAAGAAGTTTGCCCTAATGTCCAATCTAAACCTCCCCTGGCACAACTTGATCTCATTTCCTCTTATCCTGTCACTAGTTACTTGGGAGAAGATACTGACATCAGCCTCACTCCAATCTCCTTCCAGTTGGGTCAAAAGAACAACTAGGATCTCCCCTTCATCTTCTCTTCTCCAGACTAAACAATGCCAGCTCCCTCAGCTGCTTCTCACATGATGCCTTCCAAACCCTCACCAGCCTTGTTGCTCTTCTCTGGACATGCTCCAGCACCTCCATCTCTTTCCTACACTGTGGTGCCCAGAATCAATCACAGTGCACAAGCTGTGACCTCACCAGGGCTGAGTGCAGGCACACCATTATATCCTTGTAACACCTACCAATTTACTCCAGCACCTCCATTCCTTTCCAGCACTGTGGTGCCCAGAATCAAACACAGTGCTCAAGCTGTGACCTCACCAGTGCTGAGTGCAGGAGCACCATCACATCCCTGTAACAGCTGCCACTTTCCTTCTTTCCTGAGAGAGTCCTGCTGAATGACTGAGCAGTCATTGACAGAGTTGGGGTTTTGCAGTTGCTCTGAGATTTTTCTTTTGCCTTGTGTGAAAAAGTACTTTTACCTTTATATTAATGAGAATGTTTTGGCGAGCTTGACTGCCTGGTTTCTTTAGCTAGGTTAGAGGACATGTTCTTTATTTTTGGCAAAACTGAGCCAGATTCTCAGTTGATCCACCAACTGTATTGATTAATATCCATCATAGCACAACCCCAAGTCTACGTGCCTCTGCTGGAAGATGGTTGATGTATAAGGTATTCTGAACTATATTCTCCCACATCAATTAACTTGTTTACAAGAGGCAGTAATTGCATTTGTCCGTGGAAGCATATGGATCAGAGCACAATTTCATGCAATTAAGTTCTATTTCTGAAACTCACTGAGCTATAGAACCTGAAGTTCTTTTCTTTTCTTTGCTGATTAATTGATTTGTCCTAGTTTAATCTTAAAGAAAAACTGTACATATAATATAGCCATATATATAATTTTTTGGGTGTGTCTTCACTTGTGTCTTCTTAAGGGTTGATTCTTTCAAGTTAGGACCTATAACATTTAGTTGAGGTGACTGATTAGATGATATATGCACAGTTTGCCTTCTGCCCATTTTCTTGATCTATCATTTTTAAAGTAAGTGATGATGGGGAAAAGAGAGAATATTAGAATTTAGGTTTTAAAATTTACAGGTTTTTTTTTTTTTTAAGCTGGGTTTATTCTCTTCAGAGGCTCAGCTGTGTACTTTAGGGCTGTCATTGTCAATTGACAGCAGTTCAGGGCCTTGCAGCTCAGCTTCCTGTCATAGGAAATACTATGCTCAGGCTCTGGTTCAACTCCCTATATTGAAAAATACAGCTGGGTAGGTATGCTGAAATTCTGTGCCAGAGTTTGATAGGAAAAGCTCAGTCTTCCTAAGGCAACAGGTTTGTGTTCAATGTTTGAACAGATAAAAACAAGAAACTGCTTTCTTCACATGATGGTATAGCTCAAAGTCTGGATATTGTTAATATTCCCGGGATTTTGGCATGGAAAGGATCAAGAAATATTTTGACAATGAAGTTTGTATGCTGCTGCCTTTGTCCATACTTTGTTTCAAAGCTTTAAATAGGTGCTTTCAGCTGCTGTCTCCTGTTCAATGTAGTGCACTTTAGCAAAGTGCAGAATATTAAACCCCAACAAATGTTGTTTGGTTGACTGTGTCTTAACTTGTTAAGAGGTGTGCATAGAATCTGTAAGAAGAAACAGAGGATGGTGCTGAATATCAAAAGAGAGGAAGAGTGGATTTAGGTCTTGTAGGCATGGTTAGGTAATCACTCAGACAGGACAAAAGTACTCTATGAGGACACAGGCCACATAAAACCAGACAAAGGTACATTTAGAGTAGATACAAAGAACAGTATTTTATATAATGGAATAGGTTGTCCAGAAAGGTGATATGTGCTCCAAGCAACCTGATCTACCTGAAGATATCCTTGCTCATTAAGGGTGATTTGATGGGATGACCTCTAAAAGTATCTTCCAACCCAGACTTTTCTATGACTCAGCCTAGCATTTTTTCTCTGCCAGTCACTAGTAGCCAACATCTTCGGAATCAAGCGAGAAAGCTCTCTCTGCTGTCAGAATCACACCACCTTGTAGTAAACAAATATTTTTGATGCCTGATGTGGTCAAAAGCTTTCTAATAAAGCCTCAGGATGTGCAGTCTGCTAGTACACCTCCAAAACTAGCAGGGGGATTAGTGAAATAAGATAAGTAAGGAGTGGTGCTGGTAGTGCAGGCAGCAGGAGCTGCATCTTTCCCAGATGTGTCTGGGATTAGCCACACACCATGGAAGTGACTCCATTAGCACACCCTAATCATTATTTTTTGTTGCTTGTTCACATATGAAACCAATTTATGGCTTCAGATGGAGCAGGAATGCCAGGACAACCTTGTAAGAGTCCTCTGCAGAATGACTGGGGTTTTCAGGACAACACTACTCACACAGAAATGCCTCCCACTGCTGCATATCCGCAAGTGATAGAGAGTGTGACTGGGGGTTTAATTACAGTGTCCCTGCATGTTACTAGAGGCAGGATTGGAATGAAGGTCCAGCATTCATAGTGCCTGTCAGAGATCATTTAACTCATTTCTCCAGGGAATCAAAAGTGGCACTGACAGTTTACTCTATTTGAGCTTTTGGAGTTACTAAGACAGTTGAGGGAAACACCATCTCTTCTCTGCCTGTGTTGGGATAATAGTGTATATATGGTGTTTGTGAGTAATCTTGCCTCAAGGACAGAATCACATTACATGGTAGAAGGATATCTTGCCATGTGAGATAACAGGTTTGGTTCATTTTTGTTTGTTTGTTTTGTCCTGTTTCAGTTTCACTCCTCAGTCATTCAGGCTCAGGAGAAGTATGATGTTATATTTAAAGCACAGATTTCCATAGCAGCAATTTGTAGGTTAACCTTAAAAGAAGCAGGTGTGGTGCTTCAGCTCGTAACAGGGATGTGATTCCTAGCTGAACAAAGCCTGACACACTTTTAACTAGCTTGTTTACACCATCAGCATTGCTGTTCCAACAGCCGTGCTCTGCAGTATCTCCTATTAATTGGGAGCTGCAGCCAGAAGGTATTCAGTGTTTGTAAATTGCTGGGAGTTGAATGCCATGTGTGAAACTGAATCAGTACTTCAAATATGGTATAGCAGGAAACACAGTGTTCAGCAAGTGGGCCTGTGCCTCTTGCAACTCTAGCTATGAAAGGAGGAATAGCCTCCATAAAAATCCCCTCTCATCTGTTGTCTCTGGAGATGTCTGAAGAGAGGCTGAGGATGCTGTGGCTGAATGAGCAGCAGTAACACAGATGTGCACCGCAGTAAATACAGGACTATCAGCTGGCTACCAGCTCTGTGTACTGCCTAACTACTGACTGTAATGTGGCAATACAGAACAGCTCTCTTAGGTAATAAAAGCTCTTGCTGTATCTGTCTCTGAAGGATTTCCTCACTTCACTTCACTTTGCACCTTAATATCTGTTTCCCTGCTTTTTCTGTCTACCTGTTACCTCCTGTACCTGCCCTTTTCTGCCATCTTGAAGTTCTACCTCATCAACAAACTCCTTCTATCACTTTCCTTCATGCTTTTTGATTTCAGTGCCAGTCTTTGCTCTTCTGTTGGCTAATGACTTAGTGTCCATTTTTAGGCCACTTTGATTTTCCTTCAGGTGTTAAATCTCTGTTCCATCTTTCACATCTCTTAGACCTGTGCTTCTGTCAATTTTGTGCTTCTGAAACCCTGCCTTGAATGTTATTATCTCTCTGTGATTGCTGTCTTTCTTTTTGTCTTTTAATTTTCTTCTACAATTATCCTGAAACACTAATCAGGAAAACCACATTCTGAGCTTTATATTCTAGATATAATCCTCCCTGAACATATTTCCTTTCATTAAAGTTAATATGAAGTGTATTATAGTCTTTCTCACTATCACTGGGGATTTCAATGTTGTGATGCTCTTCTTATTCCTTTCATGCCATCCCACTCTTTGTTATTTTTAAGGCTTAAATAAAAATGCAGCACTCCTTTCATGGACTTCTGTTCAATCCCAACACTCTTCCTTCCTGTATCCACAGTAGAACCTCTTTCCCAGCCTGTTGCAAATGTCACATCTGTGTTTTGTCTCTCTTACACAGTAAGAGGGTGCAATGTGTTGATCTGTTAAGCCTTGTGCACCTCTTCAAATTATACAGGAGAAGATAATATTTATCTGTTATTAATAGGACTGAATGTCTAATCCTCTTGGCTTACCTCAATATAAATGCAACAGAAAATGCTCAAAATATTTGCTTTGCCAGGATGAGAAAATTAATATTTTATTTCTTTTAGTAAATAAATGATGTTTTGCAGGACTACTATCCTTTGAGGTATTGAGATACTGCATTAATTACCACCCCAGCCCCATTTCCTTGAATCCTCCCAGTGAACTAGAGGAGAATCACTGAACTGCTTTTGCTGTTTCTGGTTAAACAAATGGCTTGAGAATTTATTTCAACCTCAGATTAATTTGTGCAGTTCACCATTAGCTCTGTTATGAGAGTGCTCTTTCCCTCCTTACATTTGCTTGGGTAAATATACATCCCTTAACACAGGCTTGCACACATGTGGTAGTACAAGTGTGAAGATGATTAGAGAGCAGCAGCAAGTCTCCAGCTGTCGCAACTCCTTTCTCTAGCTCACTTTTCATTTTGACCTCTTTAATAGCTATTTCTAGCACCTTTATAAAACCAGGAGCATAATTCCAGCAAGTTCTCCTCATGTTCCTCTCCTGGCTGCTCTGCCATGTTAATCTGTTTTCTGTAGTGAAGATGACTGGAAGCCATCTAACCACTCTGTGCAGCCCTCCAGGGTCTTGCAAAACACACTGGGGAGCATATTTATTTAAACATTACCATAAATGCAAAATGAATGTCATACTTTTCACAGAATAGCCTTGAGTAGGTTCGTTTTATGAAAAGCTCTCTATGAAGTCTCACTACTTGCTGAAAGAACAGCAAAAAGGTTTTTTGAGGAAAGCAGTAATTAGACAGGGAGTGATCAAGCACTAGGAAATTAATAATGAGTGGATTTCCTAGCTTACCAACAATTAAAAAACGTTACAGCTTCTGTGGAATTTCTTCACCTGTAAGCTATATTTATTTTTTCCCCCCCAGTAAGTTTGATTTGGAGTCTTTTGGTGTCTATAAAAAGACTTGCAGTACTTATTAAATAGAGTATGACTCTTTATAGAATAAAACCACTATTATTGTCTTGTAGTTAGGAGGAAATTTTCCTGAAGAAGATTATTTGAAAGCAGGTCACTGTAGAGTTTCTTCCCTTCTCTTCAGAAGAATTTAAGACATCTGCTTCCAGAGACAAGATGCTGTGCTAAAGTGGCCCCACTCCCATTCAGCACTGCAAAAACCTGTAAACTTCAGTAGGTTTATCTTAGGATTTCTGGTTCTGTCTCTCTCTGTAGCTCTGACTGCAACCTGGGTTGAGATTCTCAAGATGACACATTGCAGTCTGTGTCATCTAAACCTCACAAACTCCACATCTATTGTTAGAATGGAAACTTAGAAAGAGTTATGCCAGGAAAATAACTTAGCTTGGCTTTCCCCACCTCTTCTGCAACACAGCATTTAAACTTCTAAGCCTATTACTCACTGTAACTTGGGTGGGCAGTATCTCATTGATTAGAAAATCACTAGCACATTTTTCCAGGCAGGAAGATGTAGTGCAACTACTAAATGTATGTCATGTCATCCTAAAGAATGCAAGGTTGCATTGGCAAACAATTTAGTTTAATGTATTTTTAACAGTATCACAGAGTCACAACTCTCAGACCTCAAAATTATTTACTCTTTTAATATGAAGTCATGCTAGGTACAAAGCACAAGCAGTAATCAAAGGAACAGAAATCAAGCTCAGGACTTTCCTGTTCCCTGCAAAGGAAACCCTAGGGCATAGGACTCGATGATCTCCTTGGGTCCCTTCCAACCCCTAACATCCTGAGGCTACTTTTACCTTTCTGCAGGCTCTTAGTTTCCTACTTGATAAATTTATACAGGAGGAGAAGGTCTGAATTTGTCAGGCTATGAAAGCCCTGAAATCTTCACCTCCAACTTCCTGATCAAGTGCTTTATCTGCCAGACACCATAGTCCTGTATTCTTCTGCTTTTAGGAGAATGTTCCTGATTTAGATTTTTCAATCATTCTCAGTTGGTGTCCATCCCAGAGTGTGCTCCCAGGTATGTGATTTGACCAGGCAGGATCATCTCTGCTGCTTTGCTGTCTGCTGGGGTGCTTAATGATTCCCACCAGCATCTCTACGTTCATCATATAGACTTTCTTGTCTGTGTGGCACTCTGGGAGGAAAATACCTCTGTAACTCTGGCCTTTGGGTGTTGGTTTGTGGTGCCTAACATGGAAATTAGGTGTGCTTGATACGGAGGTTAGTTCTGCCTGCAAGAGGTGTCTGCCTTTCTGAGGGCTCGTGAAAGAATGAGGATTTAGCTTACAAATGGTGATGCTGCTCTGTTCAGAGAACTGATCCCTGTGCCTTTCTTCTCCTCTGTTCAAAGCTGAGGAAAATTCAGCAGTTGTTCATGAGCCTGGGTATTAGAGAAGGCAGAAACATGGAGTGCTACAACACAGAGTGGTTAAAGGAAAGGAACCCATCGGTACAATCTTAGGCATGCTGCTAACTTTAAAGGTACCAAACTGTCCCATTTAAATCAAAGTTAATCAGAAGCTGACGATTTTTGTGACTGGGGGAAAACTAAGCCTGCATGTTAATGTTTTTCTAAGTAAAACACTCTGACTTTCTGAGTTCAAGATGGTCTGCTCGGAGGAAGTAAAATATTTGACTATTTGTAGCAGAACATGGCCTGTGATTATCTGTCTTCACAGACAACACAGCACACATTGAGATCAGTGGCAAAACTGAGAATATAATCTTACTTTCCACTTAGATGAGAGTTGCTTGTTGCTTTTACAACTTCTGGTAGTACTTTCTCATAGTCATTAGGAGTAGTTAATGCAGCAGCTGTACAAAACTTTTCATAAGGGTGTCTAGCAGTAGAGCGAGAGGGAATGGTTTGATGCTGAGGGAGAGTAGGTTTAGGCTGGATCTTAGCAAGAAGTTCTTCAGTACCATGGTGGTGAGACTCCGGACTAGGCTGCCCAAGGAGGTTGTGGATGCCTCCTCCCTGGGGCTGTTCAAGGCCAGGTTGGATGAGGCCTTGAGCAGCCAAGTCCTGTTGAGAGGTGTAGAGTAAATGATGTCTGAGGTCCCTTCCAACATAAGCCATTCTATGATGATTCTAAGATACAGTACTAAATAGTTGAATTCTATATTAAGGTATTTGAATTTTCACCAAAATAGATTTTTTTCTACCCATCTTCATTACTGTATGATTTGGTAACTGCTTGATGTAAGTTACTTTCCAAAGTGCCTGTATTAACTCTTCTCAATCAAACAAATAAAAACTCTGGGAGGGAAACTTAACACTGTTTCTTGGCCAGGAGTTTTTAAAGCACTTCTGAAAGATTCTTTATGACAGCTCTAAAGACATGTTACCAAAATACTTTGTCTTTCTGGAAACCTATCACAGTCTATAAATGTCTCCCAGAATAATGCTGAGAGCATTCTGATATTGCCATCCCAAATATGCATATTTTCCCCTTGTCTAGAAACAAACCATAGAAAATCATCTTTGGTTTGGACTGTCAGGAATAACAGTCACCCCTAAAGGGAGAGATTTGACTTCAATCTGTTTGGGGGTTATTTCTTATCTGTTTTTTTTGTTTGTTTGTTTGTTTGTTTTTTAATGCTTCTAGTCTCCTAAATATTTCAGGGTTTTTTTCAGTTTTCCTTTTTTTTTTTTTTTTTCCTCTTGAAGTAAACCTTATTTAACCTTCTTTCTGAGTTTGAGTATTCAAGCAAAACACCAAGAACTAGCAAAGGGCTACTAAAAGGATTAGCAAAATTGAGATACATAAATTCATCCCCTCACCCTAATGGGAAATCTGCTAGCAACAATTTGATGCCTTTGTTCATATCATGTTATTCCTCACTTAGTTATTAACTTATGATGTTGTGTGAATGAGCATGAACTTCCCAATGCTTTCTTTGCTGTTCCCACAGCCTGCTGCTGCTGTCTGTCACTCTTAGGTGTGGAGGGTTACTTGCAGTTTGTGATTGTGTCTTTCATTCATTCTGCTCTTTTGTCTTCTGGTTACATATTGTGACTCAGGATCGCTTTGAAGGCAATTACTGTGTTCTGTTATTTCAGGTAAATATTTCAATATTTCTATTCAGTATTTCTATTCAATATTTCTATTCAATACCTTAAGCCGCTTGCTTATTCTGTGCTTTGTTTTCTATTCATGGTTGCATTTTACAAAAATGGTTTTGTCTTCAGCCACAGGCCTGGGTACGATACACATATTTAACTAATTCTCTACAGGTTTTTTAGTTTAGTAGTAAGGAATATTTTGGTAACTGAAATGAAAAATAATGGATCTGAAAAGATTCTGTTGATCTGAAAACAGTAATAAATATGCTGCTACTAACAGAAGTGAGCAGTATTTTGGGGAATCAAATATACAAATTTGTATATACAAATATACAAAGAGTCCAACTTCCAGCAGTCACTGAACACTCTTTAGGAAACCACAGATTTCTTGGTTTCAGCTCATAAGGTGGATCTAGCCAGCAAGAAGCACAGATCCTGCCTGCATTGCCTTCTCTCCTCCCTGAGACTAGACCAAGAAAGGACTTTATAAAGTGATCACCTCTGATCAGTTTTACTCTGCAGATTGACTGTTGATGCCAGACTTACTTCAGTCGTTGCATTGCTAATACTTGAAAGGATTCTCAGAATGTTTGTCTTATGAAAAGATGTTGCTGTCTGGGGAACATTTGTTGTAGGCTTTGAACAGGCCAAGTGAGAGGCATCATTATAGGAGAGACACTGATTATAGGAAAAGATGTGAGAATTCTTGACCTCAGTGTTTTCCACCTGGGAAAAGCCATGGAAAACACTATGTTGTCCATTGTATAGGATCTGTATTTTTATTATACTTTTGTTTTTCAAGGCTAAAAGGAAAAGAAGAGCTTGGAATAATGGGGCGATGGTGGGGAGGGCAAGAGGAAGATTCAAAGAAGTCTACAACACTACTATACAGTAACTAGTTAATATCAGGGGAACAGGAATTTTAAGAAAAGGACTTTGAAAGTGCACTGAGTCTGAACACTCACAGTTTCCTCAGGAGACAGGCCCAACAAGCATCAGGTGAAACCAATAGGAATTAGTTCTCCAATTGCTGGGAGGTCCCATAGAGGCAAAGGCCAAACAGGGCCAGAAAGGCAAAATAAAAGGGGTTAGCTGCCTTTTTCCTGTTTGATAGCTTAAACGAGATTACAGAAGGAAAGGCTACTCCACTCATCATCTGTTTCAGGAACCCCAGATGGAGGAAATTCTGCTGACTGATGTACCATTCTGAGGTAATGGTTTTCTGGCTGAAGTGTGCTATTCATTTAGTTGTTCTTGACTGTAGAATTTGTTAGCTTCCTAATTCCTTTTTACTTCTATACAAATTTTAATGCTTGTGTTAAAGTTGCAGGAGTAGTTCTGCAGTGTTGTTAGTATGAGCAGGCAATACTAGGTTGAGTAAATCTGTTTACATTAATGACAGGTGATTTTAATCCAAGCAGTAGGAGAGACTGTGCTAGACATGCTTTAGCATTTATTGTGCATGGCAGAGGTAGAAGCTGTTAAATATAGAGTACCTGTTTGGTATCTTCCATATTTTTACTGAAAAGATCACTTCAGCACTCTTTAACTTTTTAGCTCACTGGCTTGTGCAAAAGATTTGTTTGGTTTTAGGAACTGAATGTGCTGAGGCAATGAGAAAAAAGCATGGGTTATAGTATACCTGCCTGTAGTTAGGTTGCAGTCAAGTTCTGGACTTGAAATCTCTGAATGAATGGAAGTTTATGTTATTATAAAAATGCTTCAAGGGACAGCTTTACAGCTTGTCTCTTGAGGTGGAGCTGCATTTTTGGTTTTTGAAGCTTGTGAAGATATTAAGCTTTCATCTAGAATGAAGTCCATTAATTCATTTTTCCCCTTAACCATTGTAGTGTACCTGAGTAGGTGTTGAAAGAATTCAGCCTGTGCTCTTGGAATTGTCTCCAACATTTCACATAAACTGGGTTAAATTCACCTTTTTGCTGCACTGGAATGACTTTTTTTTGTGTAGGAAGAGCGTGTTCTATTTGGGGGTACTGAGGAACAACTGACAAAGTACCAAAGATGTTTTCTTCACAGAACTTGCGTTTCACCATCCGTTTGTGTAAGGAGAATTGTTACCTTTTTTTCTGACAATCTATCATGTGGTAGCACTCCTAAAGAAGTGTCAAGGATCTTTGAGCACTGATTTAAAGAAATATGCACTCCAGCATTTTAAATCAGGGAGAATAATCTTTCATTTCTAAAAAGCACAAAAAAAACCCACACCTTGAAGAGCACAGTGCTTTGAACTAAAGAGATACATTGCCTTTCAGGGAGCATATGTCACCAGCTTTACTGGAGAACAATCATTAACTTCGTTGTCCCAGCCATAGAAGCTGTGATGTTCTTTCTAGTAACATTTCCTTTTTATTTTCTCTTTTCATTGCTGCTCTCAAGTACAATTTTTTTTTTTTTTAACAAAACTTTTGCATTCAAAAGGCAGTGAAATAAAAGTATGTGTACTGTTGCAGGCGTACTGTGTTTTGCTAGAAAGTGGCATTTGTTTTGGAGGTAGAATGTAGTAGTGTGTGACTGATTACAGCAAGTCTATGCATTTGTAATCTTTATTGATTGCATTGCTTTATCTACTTTTCTGAGTTTTAGTCTTGTTTACTTTGCCACAAAGAAGTATAGATGCAACAGGTCGTAAAATAGGACCTGAGGTTAGCAGTGGGAAATGCTAGCAAGCTTTGTTATGGAGTTATGAAGCTGTCTAGAGAGGATCATTAGTTAGGATTGCTTCATTTCTATGCGTAGTAGAAACAAAAAAATCCATTAGAAAGTCTTTGAAGAACTGCTATGATAAAGTCTCTTCCCTAGTAGCATTACACTGAGTTCTCTTGTACTTCTATGTAACTGTGCTTTGTGTCTCTAATATTCATTCTCCTCCTCTTGCTTTCTGCAAAAAAATGCAACCCTTTTCTGGTTAATGCCTATGTTAGTGAGGTGTAGGCTGGCTTTGTGCAGCAAGAGTGAAGGGCAATGCATGCTTGCTTCTGCAAGTTCATTCAGTGTCAGCATACAAGTTGTTAAGTTCTCATTTCTCCACAAGCCCCCTGCAGACTTTGTAGTAAAACAAATGGATTGGCAACAAATTCCTGTTTCTGTATGATGCCCTGTGCTCCTGTCTTGCTGAACCCCATCCCATTTCCCAAGCAATACCTGCTGCTCTTGAACAATGCATGCTGTTAACAGCTGCATGCTAGCCCAGCTGGCATGTTCATAACTGAGGAGATTGACTGGGCAGGGCAGTGTGAAGAAGGAATGCCTGGTGTAAATGGGTGGGAATTGACCCTGCAAGCATACTTTTGGCCATGGCTTGCTCCTTACACCCTGTTAGTGCCTCAGCTACCAGTACTCTCAAAAGAGCTCTAGCACTGAAACACAATCCCACTTTAAAATATCTCTCCTCCCAATGCTGCTGTTAGCCTGGGGATTACTTCTCTCTGTCTTCTTGCCCAGGGAGCCTGTAAATGTAAAAGGCCTTCCCTGTGCAGTTCTGTAAGCAGCATTGCTATGACACTAAATAAAACTAGACCCAAAATTCCCAACTCCCAGTCATGATCCCAAAAATGCAGGAAACAGCTTTGGTCCATTGTTGACATGCACCAAATAATAAATGCCTGGCAGGCTCTTCTTAGTGCCATTAATCACTGATTTGCCTAGACTCAATTCATATGCAGCAAAGCCCTGGCCAGAATGCTATGTGGCAGTGGACCACTCTTTTTGGATATTGGCAGGGGCATAAATCTATTTTCTCTGGATTACAAATAGAGTTTTCTGGCTTTACTTCCCACATCACAGTGGCTAATGCAGGACTGTTTTACTATTAACTAGATACTGATATTGTATACAAAATATAAGACACACAGGGAAATGCAGTGCCATGAATTAGCGATGCATCTTCACACAAACAATATGTTGGTATAATGGAGAAGTAAAATTAAATCCAAAGTACTATAACTTTTCTTCTGTATTTGGGATTAATTTCATTCCAGATGGTGACAGGATTAATGTATTGCCAAAATGCCCCTTGTCCTTTCTTGATGATTAATGGCTTAACTGCATTCCAACAGTGGAAAGTGTCCTGTGGAAGCACTGCTTGCAAAGCAAAGAGCTAATGCCTGGTGAGAATGTTGTGGGCAGTGCCAAACCGAGTTTGGGCTTACTGAAAGTCCAGGACCTTTAAGAAACTTGACTTTAGTACCTTGCACGTATATACACACACAGAGATTTCTCCTTCTCTCAATTACCTGACTGATGGATTATTTAACAGGCTGCAGAGATATGAAAACTGTCTTACTGGACATCAAGATATAGCACCCGGGAGAGATATTTACTGTCAAGATGGACAAAAATCAATGAGTAGCTTCGGATGGCAGATAAGGTGAAAGCTGCTATATTGCACTCATTCAAGTCAGAGGATAAAGCTTATTAATCTGGTTGCTCTCAAAGTAGCTTCTTTGTGTCCTCAATAATTGATTTGTGAGGGAGAAGCAAGTCTACTGTTCAGGACTTTCTGCTCAGGTTTAGGGCCCTAAGGTTCTGTGAACACAATTTCGCAATGCTGAGGGCTCTGGCTGTGGAGAAAGCAGGAACTGAAGGCAATTGGAGACTACCTGATTCCTAGCAGTGGGAGGTCCCTGCCATACATCTGTCGCCCAACCAGGCTGAGGGGAGTGGGAAGGGACACTGCTGCTGTTCTAGATGAAGGAGAGGTTAATGTCAGGACTCTCTGCTGGCTGTAATCAATTTTGAGAAGAGGCTATAGTTTTGGGGGTTTTTTTTGCCTTTTTTAATTTCTTGAGCCTAGGTTCCCATTTTTCTAACAGTAAGTTAAACAAGTTGTATTATACATGGTACTGTGTTGCACAAGACCCACTCATCATACAGATAACCCAAAGGATTGTCTTCAACTGAGTGATGGAACACTGGAACAGGCTGCCCAGGGGGGTTGTGGAGTCTCCCTCTCTGGAGATATTCAAGACCTGTCTGGATGTGTTCCTGTCGATCTGCTGTAGGTGATCCTGCTCTGGCAGGGGTGTTGGACTGGATGATCGTTGGAGATTCCTTCCAGCCCCTAACCTTCTGTGTTTTTGTGTGATCTAACTGAGATCAATGGGTAGGTTACTTCTCCAGTGCTTAACTGGCACTAGGAGGTTGCTGAGTAGGGTTGGCTACCCTGGGGAGAGGAGTGGCATAAGCCAAGCGCAATCTGACTCTCTAGAATTGAAATTAAAGGATGAATGGGCTGGGTCAGAAGGTAAGGTGATGATGCACTAACCTCGTAAACTGAACGAGGTTATCATGCATTTTTGCTTGTAGTATAAATGTATGAATCTCTGCAAAACAACCCACAAGGCTGAAGCGAGATAAATCACCCTGAGCCGGGATCATGTTTTGGTTTAAAACGTTCTGTATTGCTGCTTTTTACTTCTCTTCAGATTTAGAAGAGGTGAGGGCAGGGACTGAGAAATCATACTGATGCCTGAATAAATTTAATGCTGTTTAACTTGTTGGCCTAAGGGATAGGTAAATGCTCTGGATCCACAGAACTACAGTGGGGAGAGCCCCTACAGAATTATACAAAATCTTGTTCTGTTAAAGAGTCACAAACTTATCATATTCCTTTCAGCTAGGAATATGTCTCGATTCTGCCACTAAAATGGCTCTGGCTTGTAATTTATCAGCTCTGCAGTGCATGAATCATTTATCATGGGTTTCTATGTGGTCTGAATTTCTGTTACACACTGCACCTTGTACCCTACTTTTTCAATGCTCCTTAGAGCTACTTGTGCTACTTTGAAGCTCTATCTTCCTCCTGTCACACTTATTCTTCCAGAACTTCTTTTGAACAGCTTTCCAAACGGAGCCCTGCAGAGGTGCAACTTGCTTGCTATGACGGTCTAATAATGTCTGTCTCCTCATATTTCACCCCCTATTGATGCTTCTGCTAAACCAACAATGAATGAATGGATACATAATTCATCAAGCAGAGAGTGGGGGATAATAGGAAATAATAAATGGCATTTAAAGTTCAAGAAAACTGCTTAGTAGTGGAGGTTTTCCTTAAAGCCTAATATGTACTACAAAGAGAACTGGTTTTAAACTGTGGAGCTTTGGCATAAAGTGCCCACTGTGATGTCCAGAGAGCAGTAACACTAACTGTGATGGCATTAGAGGTGGTTATAGTAAGGTTTTTGCCCTTTTACTTATGTTCAGATACCTGATTTACACTACAACAACCAGAATTCCACCCATATCTTCACGATATGTCCCCAGAACCATGCATCTGCTGGTACTTGCTAGTCCTCAGGCTCACGGCACTGTGCAATTTATTTTGAAACTGCTGACTGGGAAGTAGCTGAGTCTAACTTGCAGAAAGTTTGTAAGGGAAATGAGTGCTCCAGAGAAATAAAAACTAAATAATAATAAGCTGGTCAGTTCAGCCCAAGGCAACTCTCTGCCAGAAGCTGCATGGTCCACTGAAAGCTATGATATTCAGTCTTCCACGCTAGTGGCTGCCTTGTATGCAGCTGGTCCTTCATGCCTGCTCTTGATAACTTTGAGCATGTTGCTCATACAGTTGGTTTTTGAAAGAGTGTCTGAAATTCTTTTGAAGACCTGGTTATTTAAACTGTGTCTAAACAGACTAGAAGCAGGCCAGTCCAGGAGTGTGTTGCTTTACTACTAAGGACAGTTTAGCAGACTCAAGGCTGAACAAAGATTGTTGGAAAGAGGGAATGGCCTCAATCTGCCAGTGGGTAGGTTTAGACTAGATATTAAGAAAAACCTTTTCCCAGAGTGTTCCAGTGTTGGAACGGGCTGCCCAGGGAGGTGGTTGAGTCACCAAACCTGGATGTGTTTAAAAGTTGTTTGTATGTGATGCTTTAGGGCAGGGTTATTAGTTGAATCTGGTGATCCTGTGCGGTTTTCCCAACCTGAACGTTTCTATGAGTCTGTGAAAACCAGAAGACCTGTTACATGGATCTTTCTGCTTCTGACAGCACATCTTCACTGTTGTCCACTTCTTCCTTTCATTTAAGACTCTCAACAGGACACTACACATTTGTTTCCTGCTGTATTACTGTACGTGGCTACTTTGCCTGCCTTCAGCTTCTGTTTCTTCTCTCCTTGTTTGCTGCTTCTTCCAGGCAGAATCAGGATTCTTTTATAAATGTTTTGTTTGATCTGGCAACTTGTTTAAGAGTTCCAGGACTGCAAAGTTACCAGAATGATTACTTCTTGTCTGGGGATCTGGTAGCAATGCCACCTTCTGTTGTCAGATAAAATTTTGTCAGGCTTGTCAATATGAAATGGTTGTCATCTAATCATCACTTCCTGCTGTCATTCAAGTAATTTTAAAATTGGCACGAAGCAGAAAGACTGCTCTTAATTCCTTGCTAATTCTCCCCTAGCTTCATTTTTACTGCTTTCAATGACCAAGAAGATACATGAAAGCCAAGGGAAAAAAAAATCAGCTTGCCTTTGGGTGGGACTCAATTATCTGACTGCCTCAATGTGATGATGCATGTGGGTTGGGTAATGTTAATGTGATGTCTGATATATTGCACTTCTCCAGCAATATGACTGCAATCACAGAAGGCAATGAGGGTGGGGAAGAAGTGAATGGATTACTACAAGTGCAATGCATTTATATTTGGAACCAGCACTGCCATGCCGTTATCGGGATGTCTTTGAGCAAATTTCAGGATTTAACATCCATCAAACTGCCTGACAACACTAGGCCTGCATTTGTGAAGTCTCATAGGATAGAGGCATAAATCTGAGTTATCTACATAACAGGGGTAGTGAGTTATGTCACACAGGAGAGGCCATAAACATAGCTGTTCTGGAAAGCATACCTAAGAATAGAGCTCTGAAACACAGTGTATTGTATTACAGTAACACTGTTTTTATTATAGGTCTAACTTTCAGCAGAAACAGAAGGAAGGAAATAATTTTAGAATTACCCCTCCAGGCTGACTGCTTAGGCCACACACTTATGTGACATTTTGCATCCATCAAACACGGGTAAAATTGGAATAGCCACTTCTATCATCCTTATTCAGAGGACAATTTATTCAAGCATCTGTTAGCTTGACAAGTACTAACTAGGGACATGGAATTCATTGAGAAGAACAAAGCTTTAGCAGATCTCATCTGCCACAGAAATTCAAAGAACTGCAGGCTTAAGTAAACTTATTTAAAACTAATTTTTTTTTTTTTTTTTTTCTGGCCTGAACTTGTTACAGTGATACTTAAAACAAACTGAAATGTCAGGTTTATTGACTCTGTTTGTCATTGTTACTACAGCAATCCTGTCAAATATCACTTCTGCACAGTAATACCATCTGGAACCTAATGACATCTCATTAGAATGGGGTGGATCTGACAAGAGGGAATTGAGACTTTCACTGCATCTTTTGAGTTGTGTTGCTATTGTGAATCGAATAAAACATTTGTCTATATTTAATGCAAAATATCTCAGGTTCTGCACTAGTACTTAATACTCATTTTCAGCAGTTATACTGAGATGAATTTGCCATTTCTACAAAATCCATTGCTCTGGGAAAAAAAAAACCCCACACTGATTTCAGTAGAATGAAGTACACTCAAGCTGCTCATTGGGATATTTCAAGGCATTCTATCTTTAGGACTTTTCATGGTTTTGTTCAGCATCTTGGAGTGAGCTGGAGTACATAGTAATGGGAAACAGCACTGAGTTGCATCTTGTTCTACCAAAAAAAAAAAAAAAAAAAAAAAACCACCAAAAAAAAAGAGAAAACCAAACNTGTGGTGTGTTGTATTTCACAAAACCTGAGAATTATTTAATGGAGTGGAAAGTGATCTGACCATTTGCTGGTATGGCTTCTGGCCAGTGATGTTAGAGGATTCACAGATTGTTACCTCTGAAAACATAGCATAATGGGCAGCTCAAGCCAGTCTAATCCCTGCTTTGCCACCTAGACTGACTGCAGGAACATTATCTGTCTCCCTGGCTCTAAGTACGTTAACACCTCCAGCAATTTACTCTGTGGTTTTCTGAGGCACTATCCATTTCAGTTTGTTTTGAATTAGTTGCTTGTGGTGTCTCAGAGTCTGAGTCAGGCTGAGAGCCCTTGAAATCCTCTGACTTCAGAAAGAAGTGGGAATGCAATTGCTGCCAGGGCTGTGTGAGCTCATCTTCAAGTCTCCTCTCCCTTTTAAAAGCCAGTTCTTGGCCTTTCACAGAGATCATGTGAATCATAAAAGGAGGAGCAGGTATGACGTGAAAACTCAACCTGGAGTTCCTATTACCACTGCGGGGAGATCTGAATAGAGATGCAAACAAAATGTCCAAAACATCACTGATTGTGAACATTCTTCATCCCATGGGAGAAAGAAGAGGAGGAAATATGAATCAAGAATGTTGGGGTTTCTGCAGTTATACCAGGGCTGGGGGATTTGCCCCAGTTCACAGGGGACAGGAGCATAATAGAAGACACACAATGTTTCAAGTCCATCTGGGTACTTGATCCACATATGTGTTTGACTCCTAACTCATTAATCACTCCTCACACATTCCTTTGCTTGTGGGAAGTAATTCCAAATGGTGCCAAATTTTTGTATGCATTTGTGGAATAGAAGGATCTTTGTTGTGCCAATTTGAGTGATTTGAACTTTTGCTAGGATGAAAATGACTATGAAGGACAACAGTTTTATACAGCTAGACAGTGTAATGGGGGTCTTCTCACAGTGGAGCCCAATATAACTGTGATAGAATATTCAGTAGGAGGTGTGCACATTTCTCTTATGGTCTGTAGCTGGCTGCATCTCCTCAGTGAAACCACTAAACACGGCACACATAATGATCCTGAAGATTGCCTACAGGTGCAATATGAGCAGGTGCTCATAGAGAGCCTTGCTCTTCATGAATGCTACCAGTAAGTCAGTGCCAATGTTTCCCAGGCACTCCCTAACATTGTTCATCCTTCATCTCCTAGAGGTTTAGGGAAAGATAGGTCCAGAAGGTGTGTGTTTAGGTGTCTGCAGATCAAATCAGAAAGCAGGTTACCAGTGATGTACTGCACCAGGCAGTGATTTGCCTCCCATTCATCTCTGGAGTAAACCCAGTAGTACAGCCAGGGCACCTAGTGAAGGTACTGTAACACTTGGCTTAAGCAAAGTGGAAAAGGAATCTTTGTGTAAGTCTACTTGCAAAAAGAGTCAAATGATAGGTTCAAATGCACACCTGGATGTGGAGAGCAAGACTTTAGTCACTGGGAGGCCAGTCTCCCATATCTACTGAGTGGGCACCATGTGCCAAATGTAGCAGTAACCACCTTTTTCCTCAAAGGAGCCTGTTTAAGCAACTCAGATAAAGGGTAAATCCACTCACTGGTTATACTAAACAGGCAGGGAAGAGTGTGAAAACCAATTAATTTACAGCTAGAAAAGGGGGAGAAACAAAGCCTTTATAAATGGAGAGAGAGAAAGCCTTGTCAGTTATTAATGCTTTCTTTTTGTGCTAAAAGAACAAATGCAATTCTGCCAGGTTTTTTTCTCATAGATAACCAGAAACCCAACAATTTGTAATAGCCCTTTCCTAAAAATAACCCTAATTACTGCAAAACTAAAGGGAGAACATGTAGAATATTTTCTAGAGGCATTTCTTTTTAATTCATTATATCTAATCTTAACTTTCTGAAGCTAGTTGCTGTTTTCTTTACAATTTAAGGCTTTTTTTCCCCCCAGGGTTAACCAGTACTTGTCACCTTTTATAAAGCAAATGCTGCTCTCTATTACATAGAACTACTCAAGGCATGAAGAAAAAACTACTTTTAATTCTCCCTGGGTTTTGGCCAGGCTCCATGTTTGTAGCCTTCTAACAAGAATGTAGGCTAGCAGAAAGCATAACATCAAGAAAAGGAATGCTTATTATTGTCAGTAGAAGGATGAGACCAAGCTATGCTTGCTAATGAGAGAGGGGAGAAAAGGAAGTTAAATGGATCTATGAAATGTTCTTTGATGCTTTTATCAAACTTTAAATCTTTGCTACTGTTCAGCTGACATGCAGATATGCAGAGTTGCAGCCTTTACTGGTTTCCCAAGGAGTCAATTCCTTACTGCTGAAGGACAGTAAAATGCAATCTTTCTTTTCTGTTTTGAGCATGTTGTCCTCACTCTTTTGCATCTTGGTGCTGATTTAGGGGATGTGGAATAGACAGAGAAGGCCTAGTGAGGAGGTAATGCCTTTCTCATAGCCAGAATTGCTGGCTGGCTTTGCTGTGGCTTTCCCTCTAGAAGAGTTACAAAAGCACAGCTGGCAGCAATTAGGATTTTCATATTCAAGAAGGTACAAGTTTGAATACATAAATGAACCTAGCATGGAGCATGCCTTCTATCACAATTCAGGGGCATGTCTTTTCTGGCTTATAACACATAAATAAGACAGAATTGTTTCCTAATGGAGGACAATCAAGTCACTTCTCAGAAATCAGCAAATGAGGAGAGGCTGAGGGAGCTGGGGGTGTTTAGCCTGGAGAAGAGGAGGCTCACGAGTGACTTCATTGCTGTCTACAGCTACCTAAAGGGAGGTTGTAGCCAGGTAGGGGTTGGTCTCTTCTCCCAGGCAACCAGCAACAGAATGAGGGGACACAGTCTCAAGTTGTGCCAGGGGAGGTATAGGCTGGATGTTAGGAGGAAGTTCTTCACAGAGAGTGATTGGCATTGGAATGGGCTGCCCAGCAAGGTGGTGGAGTCACCATCCCTGGAGTTGTTGATGAAAAGACTGGATGGGGCACTTAGTGCCATTGGCTAGGGCTGGGTGATAGGTTGGACTGGATGATCTTGAAGGTCTCTTCCAACCTGGCTTGTTGTATTCTAAATACTTCAGAGCAGAAATGGAAAGGGAACCTATTTCTCCTGCTTCCTGGCTGTGAATTCCTTGTGATGACATGGCATGATCGGAACCAGAGGTGGTAGAACATCGTTTCAGCAAGCTCTGTAATCTGTGCTCTTACCAATGCTGTTGAGTCCTGCACTTATTTCTTGTATAGGCCATGTAAAACCATCACCACTGCCCACAGGATTTAGCAGTAAAAGTGCAGAACACAGCTCTAAGATTCAAAAAGCAGAAAGTGTGTCAGAGTGGAAGAGGCTGCTGTCCTAGGAAATAAATATTCCTGGTTAAAAGGCTGAATGTAGCAGGTAACATTTAACAGGTGAATTCAGATTTTGCTGAATTATGACACATGACAGTTGATGTAATAAGTTTTAAATAAGATAAAGGGGAAAATAAAACCCTTTGAAGTGCAGCTATTATTTGAAGTACTTTTAAAGTGATTCTATTATGATCCATCAAAGAAAGATCAGTGAAAAGGTAAAAGTTATACTGGAAATACACTTCTAGATTGTTCAGCATAGTGATTCATGTTATATGCTATATTATGCTGTGCTTGAAGCATGGCTAGGGAAACTTGTGAGTAATATACCAAATGGAGCTGATCTGGAGAGATAAATGTCTTAAAACATGGAATGAGTGTTCATGTGTAGGTAGGTAGCTTCAATGAGCAAACTTACCATTGCTTTGAGACAGATCTTGCAGCTATTTAAACTGATATTAGTCACTCAGCTCAGGGTATTACTGACTCATACCTGTACAGCACTTGCTTCTAACTTTTGCTAAAAATTCTCTTTTCAGGTAGTGTAGTAACATGGCCCATGCTACTATTGTCTATTTGACCTCACTTCCCTGATTGTACAAATCCATGTATTGAACTAGAAAAGCTGGAAAATCTCTGCTGAGAGGACAAGCTGAGGGAGCTGGGATTGTTCAGCTTTGAGAAGAAAAGATTCTGCAGGGACCTTAGAGCTGCCTTCAGATACCTGAAGGGATCCTATAGGAAGGCTGGAGAGGGACTTTTCATGAGGGTGTCCAGCAACAGGACAAGGGGGAAGGTTTGGATGCTGAGGAAGAGTAGATTTAGACTGGATCTTAGCTCCTCAGTATGAGGGTGGTGAAACTCTGGAATAGATTGCCCAGGGAGAGTGTGGATGCCTTCTCACTGGGGGTGTTCAAGGCCAGGTTGAAGGAGGCCTTGAGAAGCTGAGTGTAGCTGGGAAGTGTCCCTGCCCATGGTAGGCAGGTTGGAGTAGATGATCTCTAGGGTCCTTTCTAACCTAAATCATTCTATGATTCTACAAACTGCAGCAGAACTGGCTGATTTTGGGGGCAGGAGGGGCATGTGTATGTACATGGTAAGAAGCAGAGTGGCTTAGGCTATATAGTGTAGGAGAACACAAACACAGATAAAGATGCTGGAATTGTTTCAGGCTGTTTGGATTCTACTTCATACACCAATGAACTGCAAAAAAAACATGGAATAGTAGGGAAGAGATCCCTAATTTTCTGCTTGCATGCAGTTTAACCTGTGTTCTGCATGCTCAAAAGGTAGTGATTGAGTTGCTGAGTCTTTCATTTTATCTTGTGGGCATACTTGAAAAAGTTCAGACTATTTCCTTTCATATCTTTGCTGCTGTTTTTTGAAAGGAAAGTGGCTGCTCAGTTCACTCCCAGCCTCCACAAATGAACAGGAATCAATAAGCACAGGCTGCATCTGACTCTGAAGAAAATCTCTCAGATGATGTTTGTGCACACAAGGGAGGCAGACATCAGTCTTGTCTTAGTAACATCTTTTTAATGGAAAATCATATGCAAATGGACTTTTTTTTTCTAAATCTTTGCTGTCAGTTTCTAATGTGAGCAGGAAAACTGAACAACTACATCTGTATAAGACTCAGCTGATCTGGATTTAAGCCTAGGATCAGTGCACTGAAGGAATGCTGATGATTGGTTGCCTAGCAAAGAGACTTTTACAAGTACTTGGCTTTATTGGATTATCTGGTCTCAGGACTGTCTGGGATGTTTTCTGGTTAAGCCTATGCAAATCTTTAATGTAGTTCTGGTACATCTTGGTGATACCTGTGCCTTAGCTCTCTAGAAACCTTTCTTTTAAGCTTCCCAATGTAAAATGTGAGGAAAAAAATAAGAAGGTATTTCTNATGCCTTAGCTCTCTAGAAACCTTTCTTTTAAGCTTCTGTAGTGGGTTTGCAGTGACCTGCCCCCCCACCTTTTAGAANTTAGCAGTTTCCCAATAAACTCAGAAGGATCAAGACCAAGATGATAATTATCTGTTGCCCATAATGATTAGGAATTGGAAACTAAATGCTCTTTATCCTTGCTGATCTGTGTTTGAATTCCAACAGGGATTATTTTTTTTAATGTGGTTTTAAAATGAGGATGATCTGTGTGCTACTAGATCTTTTGCTGGGACAAGACTGGTGAGGGATCAAGAATGGTCAAATATGGTCAAGTGCAGGTCCTGCACTTGGGTCGCAACAACCGCAAATAATGCTACAGGCTTGGGGCAGTGTGGATGGAGAGCTGAGTGGCAGGAAGGGATCTGGGAGTTGTAATAGGCAGCTGAATATGAGCCAGCAGTGTGCCCAGGCAGCCAAGTAGGCCAGTGGCATCCTGGCTTGGATTAAAAATGCTGTGGCCAGCAGGAATAGGAAGGTGATTGTCCACTTGTACTTGGCTTTGGTGAGGCCACACCCTCAAGTATTATGTTCAATTTTGGGCACTGCAATGCAAGAAAGACGTGGAGGTGCTGGAGTGGGTCGAGAGGAACCTTGAAGAGTAGGGTTATAGGTTGGTGATCCTGAGGGTCTTTTCCAACATGGATGTTTCTGTAATTCTGTGACAAACCACCTGATACAGCTTATTTTAGCTCTGTTTAGATAGTCTGCAGAGGTCCTAAGGGCATCTGATCTGAGGTAAAGCACATAAAGCTGCTCCAAATATTGAGAAGTGGAATAAGATTGCATAGGTTTGACACTCTGGATCACCTGCCCTAATTTTGCTATTCTGGTAGCAAGACTCAAAATCTGGATTTGCTCATGCCAAATTGCAGTGTTCCCCTGCAGTTTTGTGTCCAGAAAAATGAAAGAAACCCACTGGGTAACAGCTCCATGCCCTTCAGGGGAGACTGCTCTTTCTGTCAGTGAAACAACAGGTGGTACCTCTGTAGATATGCCTCCCACAGTGCACAGAGAGCATTTTGACAACCAGAGGTGCTCACCAGAGTGGGTAGGAATGGAAGGGCATTGCCAGTGCCTCTGCTACCTCTGAAGTCTGATGCATGAGACTAAATGGGACATGCTGAGAAATAAGCATGTCTGACTCCTTGTTAAACTGAGGGAGTCTAACAAAAATTGTAAGTAAGCAGTTTCACAGTCAGTAGAAGAGCAGACTCCATTTCTGAGTGATGTGAGCTCTAAATATTGTGCCTCTAAAGTTCTATGCTAATGGCTATTCACACAGATGTCTTGCATTTCATTGCTCTTGCATTCTAGTAGAGCTTGACAAAGCCTATGCAATGGTATCATCAAGCACCCATTTTCCAAGCAGGATTATGTAACTGCAGCACACTTTCTCTTATTCCAGTCTGGTTAAGCACAAAATACATGCAGGAATCCTAACCCTCCCTTGTGGTGCAGAAAGCAGTTCCCCCAAGCCTGCTGAAAAGGGGTGGAGTTGTGCTTGGGAGGAGAGCTTGTCCTTTGTGATAGCTGGGAGAGTTCCCTTGTCAGTTCAAATCTCTCTCTGCTAGTGAGGATCAGTTACATTCCTGATGGACAAACCCCAGGATATTCCAAGAGTTTGTAATTTAGACTTTGGGACCTTGGGCCATCTTTGCCCTGTCTGTCCCTATCTGCCATGGAGGAATCTTGTTTTTCAGCTTATTCTTATAACTTCATCTTGAAGACTGCTGAATTATCTTGTCTTTAGGGGAAAAAAAAAAAAAGTACATAACTCTAAGCACTTCATAAAGTTCCACCAAAGCAGCAGAGCCCTAGCACTTAACTGCTGTGTTCCAAAGTGCTAGACAGAGAACACAGTCAGCTGCTTTGCTGAATTGGGGCTACAGCCTTAACACAACATTTTTTTAGTTCTCCACTCTTCTATGCTGTGCTTACCTGCAGAGTTAAAACAAGCGGTGGTAGGAGTGAGGAGAAACAGCTCATTTCTCAGAGGTTAGCTTAGTTAATCAGATGTTTGCCTAAACTACTCTTATTCATTAAAAACAAATTATGTTCCACTAATAAAATCTGATCCTTGCTTACGCAAATGTATTCTGACACAACCTTTAATAAATTGGAAGGAGAAAGTGCCAAAAAACCTCCGTTGTGCACATCTCTGGTATCCGATCCTGATGCACTTTGACACCTGCGCATTTTAGTTTGCATCAAAGGTCACTTTAAACTAGGAGGAAAAAGGAGTTTAGCATAAAGTCAGCAAATTTACTTCAGTTTATTTAATTATTATTACAACAGAAGTACCACTTCATTTAACAAATCTTTTAAAAACCAATCAAAAAATAATCTCTCAAAAGTTACGTTGTGTGCTTCAAATTTCCATGCTTGAAAAAGTAGCAGAAAGAAACTGCTCCAGGAAAGAATGTTCCACCAAAAACAAACAAACAACCCCACAAGGCCATTGCTATACCCCATCTGACCCCAAAACTCTTACCTTGGTTGTGTCCTTAGTTAATAGCTGATGAACAAAACATTCTGCAGCAGCCTTAGCTGGGTGAAGTAACCTTTGTTATCTTGTTTGCTAGCCCATCTAAAGCCTGGAAATGGAAAGCAGCATTATAATAAGAAAGAGCTTTGGGCCCATAGCAGGGAATTTTTTTTTTGTTGTTGTTTCATTAGTAAGTACTAGTTAGGATACAAAGGGAACAGATGAGTTCATATCACTCGAGTTTGGTTTTACTCAATCTAATAAAAGGCAATGTGAAATGTTGACTCTGTATACGATGCTGTGGCAGTGGCTCTTCTGGTGTATTCATTACCAGGACTGAAGCTCCTATCTGAACCCACAGAAAACTCTTCCGCTTAAAATAATACTTTGTGAATGGCTAGTAAGAGAAAGATGTACTAAAGACTGTGAGATGTCTCCTGTAGATCAGGAGAAGATGCTCTGCTGGAGAAGGTTTGAAAATGGCTCAAAGCCAAACAGAAACTCTGGTTTTTGATTAGCTGAAGAACCTATACATCTATTTTTTTTCTCTTCTCTTTTTTAAAGACAATTTTAGATTAATCTCTTTTTATAGTAAGTTGATTAATTGAGCACCACGTGAACTGGGATTCTGGTTCTGCAAACATCTCTAGGCTCTCCTTAATACTAAACCCATGCTGTTGGAAGATGATCCAGGATATTAGGTGTGCCTCTTTGAAAAAGACAGGGAAGATAAACAGAAAATAATTTTAAAAATATGTTTAGGGTAGTGTGTAAACAGCTGTTGATCTTTATTCACAAGGCATTGGGAGATAACCCTGAGTAATGTGTTAGGACAGATTATATTATCTTCTTTCACTGAAGGAAAAGAATTCAGAAAAAAATATCTTTAGAAAAGAACTAAGGCAAAGCTACGAAGGCGTATATATTAGAAATGGTATCTGTGATAACTATTTTTGTGGGGTTTTTTTTGTTTGGTTGGTTGGTTTTTTATGAATGGATAAAGCTACTATGCTATTCAGAAAGATTGCACCCTTTAACAGGTTAAGAAATATCCTGTGACAGTTTCTGGAATCGTTGGCATCACACAGCTCAAGCAGAGTGCTCTGTGCTTACCACATGGCCAGGTTATACCCTTAATTATTGCTTACACGTGGGAAATCATGTACAAGCCAATATATGCAGTTGCTTTAAGCCCTCAAATATTACTTTAATTTTCCCACTCATCCCTAATAGTTAATCAGAAGGGCTACATCTAATCAAGACCCATGTTTTTCCTTAGGTAAAAGAAATGCCATGTTCAAGAAAGAAATTTGGGTTAATTTTCTTCCCTGGTTACTCAGGAAGATATCAAGGGCAAATTTATCTTGTCAGCTCCCTGTGTGCTTATCTCAAAAGGAGATCAGTGAAATCTCCTGTGGGATGAACTGTTTTACTGTTGCTTCTCAGATTTTGTCTCTATTCCCAAAGTATTTAACTCCAAGTTTTGTAGCCTGTTATGTTTATCAAGAGCAGGAGCTCTCAATAAAAAAGAGAGTGACTGGGTTCAAAGCCAGGGTTACAATTGGGGTGGTTTTTTTCCATTTTTAGCAGCTGGAGACAGCAAATACAGATTTCACAAGCTGCTTTGAGCTTCTCCTCCAGCACTGTCATCTCATCTGATTCCTGTGTCCTCCTTGCTGCCTCAGAGTGCTGTGAACTTCCAGTTTTGCTCTTTGGGCCTCGCTAGAAGGTTTTGACTGTATTTGTTTTCTGTGCCACAAATCTTTGCTTGCTCCAAAGCGATAGGATCAGGCAGTAGCTGTTGATGCTGTTGACATTGGGTTTCACTGTGGTCAGTCCTCTGACTGATGGAAATGATAGTGGCAATGTCCTGATTTTGTGTTAGAATGAAAGTGCTATAGATTAGTGCTATGCTGAGAGAAACTATACTCTGAGATTCCACATCCACTGCCCCAAAGTGCTGTTGCATGGGCAGCTTGGTGAAGACAGTGTCACCCAGTCCTACACCAGCCCTGTCCTGACTACCTGAAATCCATTTCAATTGTACTTTAAAAATGTCAGCCTCTCATTCTGAGTGCTCCAGGCTCTGCCCAGGTTTGTGTGATGATGTAGCTCCTCAGAGAGGTCAGCCATTGCCTTGTCATACTAACTGCTCTTCGGAGAAGGAGAAGCACTTTGCATTTAAAATGATGCTTCTGTCTATTAGAGACTGATAGATGGAGACTGCTTTACCCCCTGACCTGACAGTCAGCAACTCCCTGAGCTTACTGATGAAAAGCTTTCCGAGATGGGTTTTTGTCCTGCTTCTGACATTCACCCTTGTGACTTCAGCAAACCCTGAGGTTGTTGAACTTGGCTGTGCCTGCAAGTCTTATCTGTTTTTAATGGGCTGTCAGGTTGAGGTTTGAAGTCAATGAGGAGAGTGATTTACCTTTTTGTAACCCAGGAATTTAGATTACGTGTCTTTCAGAGGAGGTCTGGATTTTACTTGCTAATAGTTTCTGGGGTTAAATTCCTCTTGTCTTATTTCTATCCAGTAAAAAAACGAAAAAAAAAAAAAAAACCAAAACCCCAAAACAACAAACACACCCCAAAAACTTACAACACACCCAAAACTCCAAAACAACAAATAAACAAACAGAACCCCAACAACAAAACCCCAACCAACCAACCAAAAAACCCACCAAAACAAAACCCGACACCCACCACCCCACTCTTAAAAAAAACCCCCAAAACCAAACACACAACTTGTATTTAATTGAGGTCATGAGAGAGAATATTGAATGCGACATTTTGGAGTTCTGAGTTGCACCCCATGACACTTGATTTTCTGTGTTTGTAACAATTTGCTGCCACTGCTTTGGGAATGGGAGGCTAATGTAAAAGCAGAATGCAAACCCACTAATGCTTCAGAGCTGCTGGGGCTGTGGTATACAACTTCTGAAGTGCTGGATGTAATTTGGGAGAATGTAGTTCTCTAAGATTGCATATCCTGGACATCTTACCACCACTTCTGTTTCTTGTCTTCCTGTCTCTTAGGAACTCAGAATATAAAACAACATGTTGAAGGAAATTGATTTACTTTTTCCTTTGTCAGATTAGTGTTATGGCATCAATATTTGCACCTTTCAGGTTTAAAGACAAAATAACTTCCTGTTTCTCTCTTTGGCTGCTTCAGGAAAACACCAGGAAGTTCTCATTTTGTTGGCTTTTGGGTTTTATTTGTTGTTGTTTGTTTGCTTGGTTGGTTGGAGTGTGTGTTGTGTGGTTGGTTGTTTGGGTTTTTTTAAATGCATGGTTTTTTAGTCAAACTCATGCCATAATTCCCAAGCAGTTGTTTTATTTTTGCTTAACCTGTGTCAGAATGCATGCAATATCTGAAAAAAAATTATAACTCATTCGTCACAAGGGGTCAAAGAGTGTTTTTTGTAAGTATGAGCTGGGGATCATGATGTGTAGCTGAACAGTTTTGTACATGTTGATATTTAGAGATGTTCTGAAAGTCTTTCCATGGCAGAACAGCTTTATCCTGAGGATTAGCTGATGGAGGGAATTTGTGGTCTATCACTGCGCATAGATCCAGCAGCAGCTGTGAATAACCTGATTGCTCCATTGCATCACCCAGAACTTCCACAGAAAGGTGATCGTTCTGATGCTCTTCCTGTGAGGCACTTCAAAAGCTGAGCAAAGTTGAGCTAAGCAGGCTGGTTGATTCCCTTTTGCTATGTGGTAGTAGGATTTGTGGTTGCACAGTCTGCTTAATCTTGCAGATATGCCTGACCTAGTGAAGGAATTTTACATCCTTTCTGTTATTTATTTTATAAGAATATAATCTGACCTTATGCCAGCCTCATATTCATTGTGAATTGCCTTGCACTTGAACGACCTACATCATAGAATTGGTTTGGTTGGAAAAGACTTCTAAGATCATGGAGTCCAACCATCAACTTCCTTAATCACTTTTGTGGCTCTGCGCTGGACTCTCTCAAGCAGCTCCCAGTCCTTCTTGAGCTGGGGGCCCCAGAACTGGACACAATACTCCAGATGAGGCCTCAGTAGGATGGAGTAGAGGGGCAGGAGAACCTCCCTTGACCTGCTAAACACACACCTTCTAATACACCCCAGAAATCATGTAATAGTCCCAAGAATGTCTCATAGAACTCTCATGAAGATCTTCATGGGGGGAAAATTGCTCAGAAAACCAATGATCTGCATTAATGAACAGGAACAGTGAAGCTATTGCTGTATAGAGACTGCTTCGTTAAAGTCATTGCTGTAGCAAATATGCTGCTGAAGTCATGACTGCAGCTTGGTCTTGATTACTGACAAGCTTTGGAAGTCATAACTAAATAATAGAGTGCAATTGTCTCATTGAGGAATAACCTTATAAAAACTCAATTGCTCTAAGCCTGGCCTATCGACTGTGCTAAAGAGAAGTTGGCAAATAATCACAGTAGTATAAAGCTTCTCACAGTCAGTGCAACATATGACACCAATATGTTTAGAAACGGCAAAGAATAGAGAGGACAATGTCTGCTATTTGTATAGAGCAATCTTTCAGAGCTACTTTGTCATTTAGGAAACAATTCCGCTGTCAGTAGGCTTGTGTACATATCAATAAATTTAACATTCAATTCTAGTAGAAAAATAGGTGGAAGAAGTAAATCATCTTGAAGTGAGTAATGTTCAAGTCCTACATGTCCTCAGAAACCTACACACTACTTTGATTCCTATCAATTTCCATCGGAGTATTATTAGTGCAACAACTGCCCTGGCACACTCTTGTTGTACTTATGGTCTCTTCAATGTAAGATTAGCAAAGTATGTGAAATGCTTCCATAGGAGTAATCCAATAACTACAGATGGGCAGGTGATGGTCCTAGCTGTAAGGAGTGGACAAAGTTCTCCTCAGAGAATAGGCAATCCTCACTAAGGCATTAATTGCATAAAAATCACCTATTTACCACAGCGACTCATTTACTTGACAGTGACCTACAGCTTCAGAGTACTGTGGAAACTTTATTTCACCAATGGTTTTGTGGGTTCAGGAAACTGCTTGACAGATGATTGCAAATAGTTGCATCCACTGGTTTGGTAGCTTTGTCCCAGCCAAGAGACAGAGCATCTCTGAACAGCTCTTGTGATCTCTCTCATCGACCTCTCTTATAGCTCAAGTGCTGTTGACTAATGTATTCCACAGAAATCCCAGAGCCTCTCATATTTATTCCATATAAGACTTAACCTACCTTTGACAGGTGGTCAAAAAGAAAGTACATAGTAAGAAACATTCTCTTTCTAACTTGACATAACCACCTGTTAACTTAGCTGCAACCTGGAGAAGAGAGGTTTATTTCTATCAGCATAAGAAGGTGGGGAAAAATTATTCATCTTTCAATACTTTAAGTGACTGAAGACATTTCTAGTTTTCAGCAAGCTGCAGGGAGTTTCTCTCTTGAGTAGGTGCCTCAATAAATCCTCCTCTTCATTCAGAGTCCTCTCTAAGCTATTTGTTAGCGGGAACCTCATACATCCTTCCATTTGAAGCACAATATTCCTTTTCACTTGGTTAAACCTGGATTTTCAACAGCTGCTGAGGGAAGTACAGCTTAATTTAATCTAATGCTTAACCATGGACACAGTATGAAATTAACAGCATCTCTTCCACAGGACTTGTGATTGAATCCTTGCTGTCATTGGTTCAAGTCCTCCACCTATTAATAATGAAATGGAAAGCAGCAGCAATGGCAGGAGTCAAGGTGCTGTTTAATAAGTCATCTGGCTGCAGAGCTGAAATTCAGGCTCCAGTGTCCTCTGTGAGTTTATGAAGCACAGAAGGTCTCTAAGTCTGAGTGAATAGAGCCCTAAGCCTTTACATGTTAAACACATTAAATGTTTCCAGTTAATTTCATCTGACATCAATCAAAGCTTCACTAAAATTACTCTTGGGGAAGGTGGTGGGGAGGGAGGGGAATGGCAATACTTCTTAGTTGGCTTTCAGTCCTTTGCATGAAGAAAAATCACTGAGCACATTTGAGAAGAAGGAAAAACTTGTGTCTGAAGACTGTTACCTGCTCTGCATTCATTGGGAGAGAGGACAGGAGAAATGGAGATTTTTGTCTGCCTTGTAACAAGGGAAGACATTTTAGAACTTATCTGTGGATTATTTTCTGGAGAAGTTCAAATGACAATTCCATGAACTGGCTACCATCCTTCAGCCTGAGGAACCACTGAGCTGGATACAGTTTCTTGTTTGCAGATTAATGGTACCAAGATCACTCATTTGTAAAACAAATGAAAGAAGGTGCTCCGAGTTGTCAGTTATTAGCTTCTAAAAAACATTAGTTCTTATTTGGTGAATTATCTACTCTGAAATGAGAGGGAGAGCTGGAAGGAGAGGAAATTCTACCTTGGTGCTTACAAAGGAGAACAGAAGATGTGAATTACTTTTTGATAGTCTGTTCTGGAGCAAATAAAACAGCTCTGCATTTGGATGGTACAAAACGTATTTAAACTACAACTTAAAATAGGATTCAGGGTCTGCCAGGAGTTCTTGTTATGAAAGTAACAGTAACAGGGCTGGTGGAAGTCAGCTACTTCTGCTGAAACTGGGGCAGCTTTAATAACTGACACCAGCATTCCCATCTGATCACCTGCACCATACAGAGAATGAATCTATGCTCTTCTCTAGAGAGATAAGTCTTGACTCTGGTCACAGCTTTAAGTATTTTAATGAGTTTCCCAATTTTGGTATCCTACTGGCTGAAAGGTTCTTTATCCCAGAAAAATCTCCAGTGGCTTCTAGCCCACTGGCTGAGATAGCCTGCTGCTCTTCATCCCAAGGTTCCCCCCAATTCTTTCCCTGCACAGGTGCATGCAGACTTGGTCCCCATACTGCTTCACCTTAATTCCCTTAATTTTTGAAGTTTCTTGGGATATAGCTCCCAGAGCATGTGCTGTAAGAAGAGGCACCAGAGGGAGAGCAGGTGAGGAGATCTTTTTCTTTGCCTCATTAGGTGGCTCTTGTTCTCTCCCACTGCTCCAGTCACATTACTCCTTTGCACTCTTCTCTGCAGGTGCCAGTTCTCACTTGACTGTGCCTATATGAGATCTGCTTACTGCATTCACTGGTGCTGACAGCCATCGTGTCTTGTTGGTGCCTCATAGATCATTTTAAAGTGTTAAATGAGGTATATAATTCTATTATGATTATTTCTGCTTTCCCTATTTCCCCTCCCTCCTCCCCCCCCAAATTAAAATTGCTTAACAACTTTAATCAAACTCAGCCAAGCTCTTGACTAAACTAGGAAATGTTGAGAACATCTCATTGCATTTCCATTTAGTGTATTTTAATGGGAAGTAGGAGGTACAGATGTTATTGAAAAGCACGAATAAGCCCTGAGAGACTTGGCAGAAGTCTAACATGAGAAGGAAGGAGTTGAATGCACAATCCTATAATCCATGCATTGCCAGAAGCAATGGCCATGTGCCACAGGCCTTCATGTGCAGCCAAACACTGTCAGCTGCATTAACTGCTATAACTAATCCTATTTACTGTCATCACTGACCCAAAAAAAAAAAAAAAAGGTGTGGGGGGGAATGCTGCAAGATCTGAGCTTTAAATTACCTTTGTGTCTTGCCCTCTACTTTGCCCTTTCAGTACAATTATGTAGCTGACTGTTGAGTTCATTGCTAGATATACTGGAAAAAACTATTTGAGAGAAGTACTGCCCAGTAATTCCAGGAAACACTTGCTGCTTAATGCTGAGAAGGCTCCTCTGTAGAAACATGTAACATATAAGTAGAAACAACTAGAAAGTGCTAAGGAGCTATGAAGACTAAGCAAAACTAAAGGCACTTTTCAATAGAAATGCTGAGACTTGTGTTCAGTCTGAACAGTAAACCAGCATCACCTGAGTCAGCTCATAAATGTTTCAAAAGCAGGGAACTCTGGCTGTTAAACCAAGCATATAGAGCTAGGCACACGGGGGTTTGCTTGGTATTGTCTTTTTCCCCCCTCCCCTTTTGTTAGTTGGGAGTGGTTGTTGTTTGGTTTAGAGGAAAAAATCTAATGCAATGCAGATTATTCAGTTCTGAGCTACAATGCATCTAGTTTTTCCTATGGAAATGAAGAAGTCTTGAACAGCTTTTAATGGCCCTACAGGTGGCCACTGCTTCTTAAAATTTCTCTTAAATTCTCGGGAAGGAAAAATACTTCATTCTGGGTTGTGTAGCTAGTGGATCAAAGTCACTTGGAGACTTAGGCTGTCTATAGAAAGATTTTGTCTGCACTTAGCAGGAATGGAGACCTCACAGTCTGCTTCTGGGATGAAATTTAAAGCTTTAGAGGTTGCTACTCAAAGGCAGGAACAGGTGGTACTAGAAAGGGCAAGAAGGATTTGCTGGTGCAGGAATTACAATGCTGGGTTGAGGCAAGGCCGGTTAGAGTCCAACAATAGGCTTGAATCCTAAAGGGCTGGAGGATGGATAAATCCCATGCACTGTGGGTGGCGTTTGTGAGCTTCAATGGGCTCTTCTGCAGGGACTGCAGAAGATGGGTCTGTGCCTCACTCCCACTGTCCTTTCGCAAGTGACTTTAAACCAGTCTGCTAGTGGGCAGAATTTCATTGACAAGAGAGAAATATTGTGTTGAGGGCAGAAGCTTCACATCAAGTGATGCACTAAATGCCACAAGCTGATCTCTTAACAGTACACTCAAACTGGATCCATCACTCTCTTGTTCTTAAGCCATTATCTCCAGTGCAGATCCACAGCAAGGGAAGCTCAGTGTGCAAGAAAGGGAGACCTTGCACTTATTCTAATAAAAGATTGGATGTTTTCAGGTATTTTTGTTCAGGGTCTGGAGTGTGCAATGGCAGGTCAGACTGACTATCCCAATAGTGGAGTTGTCTTGCAAGCTTCCAGTCTTCCCTGCCCCCCTTAAATGTCTTAATAAATGACAGTACTCTCATTGTCAGATTCAAAACACGTTTGCTTTGCATGTTGGGCCATAGTCCTTATGTGCTGATCTTCTGTTCTGGCTCATCTGATCTAAATTGCATTCTGGCTGAGTCTATTCAAAGGGAAAATGAATTCTGACAACTGGCATCTTTTCTTCATTATTGTGATTGGTGCAAATCTACAATTTGTATTTTGAGTGCTAGCAAAACTATTGGACAGAGAAAGGGTCTCATCCTGTTATCCATTTAATAGGAAGCATTCTAAGTGGAAATTTGAATAATTACCTTTTTTGCCTATTTAGCTTTGCCTTGTTCCTCTTTCTTCATTCAAAAGTAGACTATTTAGCATACAATTTGTGCAGGCTATGAGTGAAGCTTCTAAGATGTTTCTGTGCTCACCGATTTCCTAATAGAATTTGGAAAACAGACAGGATTTCTGACTACCAAGCAGGCTATGCCGTCAAAAACGAAAGGAAAAAATAGAAACGTAGAAGAAAGAAGTAAAAAAATAAGATAGTGAGAACAAATCCAGGGAGGGTGGGAGCCTGTAGAAGTTTGCTAGAAAACCAGGGGGAGGAAGGGAAGGTGTTCTTATAATCCTCCCTTTTTATTGCTCCCTCAGATTTCTGTGCTTGACTCTGGCAATTTCGAAGAAGCACTAGGAACTGTGTGCACAAAAAAATGTAAATCAGAGCGAAAGCTGTGTTGATGTCTTTGTTCTGATAACAATATTTGCCTGCCTAACTTCTGAAGCCTTCTAATTACACAAAATAAGAACAGCTTCCTCGAAGACTCTTCTGCTTTTATCTTAAAGATGTTTCTTAAAGAATTTGGAAGCTTAATGAGAAAGGGGGNATGTATTATTTAAAACCGACTCCTCTGCCATCATAGCAGTTCACAGTCCCCATCTGTTCTGCAGTATGCAAGTTGTACTCTGAATGCAAGTAATACAAGCTGCTCTGGCACATTCCTTCCAAAAAAAAAAAGGAAACAAAGACGTTTCCCTACAAATTAGCCATGATATAAAAGCATGAAAAGAAGCACAACTTACATTAAAAAAAAAAAAAAGGAGAGAGAAAGTTCTTAGCAATGTGTAAGCATTACATTGACGCAAGCTTTGATTAATTTATGCACCTAAAAGATCATCCATGCGTGAAAAAAGGAAACACATGCTCATCCTTATTTTCCAGGAGATCAGTAGTATGACACTGTCAGTTACTGTTGCTGTTTAATGAGATTGGTGACAATCCCATCTTGGTGGTGGGAGTAAACAAGGAAGATCAGGATCTTTAGGCAGGGATGTTTCATGCTGTCTAATATTACATGTTTAGATAACTTTAATTGGTACACTATAAGCTTTAAATTTAGGAAGGAGTAGTTGATGCCCTCTCTGGGCTTTATAGGGTGACATCCCTTGAAAGTTGTAATGGGATTATTCAAAAGAACCACTGCTGGCACACAGATAAGGAACATTTTGTTCCTTAATTTGATAGCTCACTGGCTTTGCACATTCATAAAACATCACAGTTCCTGATGAGTTCTGACTTAAGCTTGTTTCATACAGAATTAAAGCTTTATGTAGGCTAAGATAAACACATTTTAAGATTCCTACAGCACAAAATCATAGAACCTCAGCAGAAAAGGCTCTTGAGGTTACTCAGAGAATCTCCATGTTCCTTCATTGAATGTTTAATCTCAGATAAATATAGGATACAGCTGTGAAATGTACCTATAATGAAGAAAGCAATCAACCTTATTGTGCTGGTTTGAGGCTAATTGGAATATTTTAATGAGGAAAATTATATTATAGGCTGTGAAAAGAAAACAATGGTGATGTTTACTTCACTCGTAGGTTTCCTGAGATGTATAAAAACAAGGACATAAACATAGATAAGAGAGTGTGGCTCTGTCTGTGGAGTCTGTTGGTGTTTGTCTCTCTCTCCCTGGCTTCTGCTTGGATCTGTGTAACACAACTAATCACTGCTACTGATCCTTCCTGTTCACCTTGCATGTAAGAGAAATAAGGTTGGGGAATGGAAAGAAAGTGGAAGGGTGATTGGGAACCCCTCCTGGGGACTTTGATTTCTGGGAGGGTCATTGTATTTCTGTATTACTTTTAACTTGTATATTTCTGTATATAGCTGTAGATATTTGTAATATATTGTAAATATCTGCTTGTCTATTGTGCTAAGCTGTGAATATAAAACTTAATTCCTTAACTTTCAACCAGGTGAGTCTAGTCTGGGTGAATTCATTGTGTGTAGGGGTGGGTAACTCCCAACCCACCACACTTACATAATGAACGTTATAAACTCAAGTTCTCCACTTTTTACCAACAAGGCAGATATGAGCTAAGGTTTGCACAGAGGTATAAAGCAGAGATATGCTTGCAAGCTGTTCTGCTGGGCCTGCATCTTGTATAGAAGACTACAGTGTATTACTCCTACTCCTCAGACCTTCTGAGACTGAGGACCAAGGCAGTTAATGAAGTGAAAGACAGAGATATGTGCAGTTAAGCTGTCCACAGTGCCAGGCCGGAGTGTAAATGCTTACTGCGGTGGAACAGAAAAGAAGGAAGACACCATTAATGTCCATGAGCTCTTCTCTGTGTCTAAATGGACTGTTGTCACAGAGGGAATGGGGAATGGTTTTTCTTAGCAGCCGCAGACCCTTCTCATGCTAGACATCTGGATATAATTGCCAAGTTTATGTATTTGGACAGAGAGGTGTTTATTTTGGAGAGAGCCTGGACAGAGCAATTTGCAGATACATGCACAGATGATTACTCTGTGATTGTGATATGTGAAAAACGAACACCAAGTCTAATAATGAGCAAATAAAGCTTGTTTCTTATGCTTTCTGTCTCACCCAGTTAAAATCTTATTCCATTAATCTATGAAATCTTTTCTAAAGGAAGTATGAAATGACCAATTCCGATGTAAATTCACATCCCTGGGTTTGTTTACAGCTAACTCATGAGCTTCTACACATCTGTTCAAGGTCAGTGGTTGTGTTGTTCTGTGATGTTGTGAATCCTTTGAATGCAGAGAAGGGCAAGCCTTTATGAAGTCAAAGACTGAGCTTTCTAGAGTAAATACTTTGTAATGGATGATTTAAACGTGGCCTGCCAGCATTACAGGGCAGACATTGTAGCAGCTTCCTTTTGAGTTTGTACCTAGAGGACCATGCTTTCCACCAACTTGCTTCAGTCCAGGGGTGCAGAGTAACCACACTAAATCTTTCAGGGGTCCTGATTTGCATCTAGAAATCTTTGTGCTCTGCTTGATGGCTCACAGCTGAAGTAAAGTTGTAGGCAGGGCAATCAGACCGCTTTGAAAGTAGCTCTTGAAAGCTCTTCTGCTATGTTAACTGGGCTCTACCAGACAGAAAGGAGAGCTGGCTGTGTTCTTTCTAACTATACATTTTTAATTATTTTCATGTTTCTAACAGTGGTATCAGTCAAGCATTAAATTATTACCAGTGAGCCTTGATAAATTTTACAAGGGACTATGCTCTCCTAAACTCATGTTTGTGAAGAAATTTCTATCCCTTAGAAGCAGAGTTTAAATATGACTAGGGCATTGAGAACACAATAAAGTGATACACACCCTGTTCTTTAACAATATTTTAGGATGTCAGGTAGTGATAGGACTAGGGGGAATTGAACAAAGCTAGAAATGGGTTGATTCAGGCTGGCTGTTAGGAAGAGGTTCTTCACCACGAGAGTGGTGATTTCCTAGAATGGGTTGTACAAAGAGATGGTAGAAGTCTGGAGCTGTTTAAGACCAGGCTTGATGAGGATCTAGACAGCCTGATCTAGTGTGAGGTGTCCCTGCCCACGGCAGGGGGATTTGAACTAGATGATTCTTGAGGTCCCTTCCAACCCTGACTGATTCTATGATTCTATTTTTATCAGTGTCTGGTACCTCTAAGCAGGCATTTTGCTGAAAATCTTTTTGAAAGACATTTCTCCCACCCAGGGTGTTGTGTGGGACCTTCCCCTTGCTTAGAGATTGTTTCACGTTCAGGCATTGTGGCAGCAGATGTGATTGCAAAGACTGTATAATAAAATATGTATGATGTGTGAGGAATCCTTGAAAGCATGCTGTATCGATGAATTGCAGTAGCAGAAAAAAATATAGTCTTAGCTTTGATGCAATAGGTCATATGGATCCCACTTTATAATTTGTAGTAAAGATGCTCAGAAGAAAGATGGCTGCAGAGGTGCAGACATTCTCTACGGGAAACATTTGCACTTAATATGCTTCTTAATCAAAATGATTCCGTTCAGGGAGGGTGTACAGACAAAGGTTTGTCTGCCTGGTGTAACTGTGCTAGGAAGCAAGGAAAGGGAAGAAGACCTTTTTCCTTCTCCCTCAAATGAACATGGCTATCCCATTGCAATGACAAAAATTCAGGTGACTGCAGTGGTTCAGGGGCAGATACTCTTTAATGGGAGAGTGGTACCAACCTGGGCTTGACACTGTCTAGCAGCTCAAGAGCACATATGCTGCATCTTACCTCCAATATTATAACTTCTTGTGTCCCACAGAAGTAATTTTGCCTGAGATAATATTTTCTCATGCTCATATGTCTTTTCTAACACCCATCGTGGGAGGTGCTATTGGAAAAGGGGTGTGCTGCATGGGGGCACTCCAGGTTACACAGACCAACTGGCTGGTGCCATGTCTGGCTGCAATGTTGGGTCATGGGGAAAAGCTTCTCAGCTCACATAGTTTACATCAAATTAGAATCTGAGTAGTTTAGTGACAAATTAGTGGCATATAATTATTTAAATGAGATTTAAATGAGGTGTTAGGAAGAAGTTCTTTACAGTGAGGGTGGTGAGACACAGGAAAAGGTTGCCCAGGGAGGTTGTGGCTGCTGCCTCCCTGGAGGTGTTCAAGGCCAGGATGGATGAGGCCTTGAGCAACCTGTTCTAGTGGGAGGTGTCTCTGCCTGTGTCGGGAGATTGAAATTGGATGATCTTTGAGATCCCTTCCAACCTAAACCATTCTATGACTGTTTCCTTCTCCTACTCCTTTGGCTAACTTCTGTACAACAAAATTTATTCATGTTCTTAACTCAATACTGAGTACACAGAGAGGATTGGTAGGTCTGCTCAGCATGAGTGTGCTGGTTTGAACTAATTGGAGGATTTGAATGAGAAATTAGACTACAGGCCAAGAGAGGAAAACACTGATGATGCTGCTTCACTCATAGCTTTATTGAGAAAGAAAAAAAAGTGTTTTAAGAGTTGTATATGCAAATATGGATAAGTCATATCGCTTTGGGCTGTGGCTGCTCTTGCATGGCTCTTTCTCCCTGCTTTTTGTAGCTGAATCTGAATAATTCCACTAACTTCTTTCCTGTTGCTAATCCCCCTGGCTGATCTACCTCTGCCTATCTGCTGCATGAAACAGATGGTGAGATAAGATTTGGGAAGAAGGGAAGGTGGTAGGGGTGGTTAGAAACCCCTCTTAGGGATTTTGATCTCTGGGAGGGCTGTGGTGTTTCTGTATCACCTTTTTACTGTTTATATCTGTAAATATCCATTATACATTGTAAATACCTGCTTGTATATTGTGTGTTGCTGTAAATATAAAGCTTCATTCCTTAACTTCCAGCCGACTGAATCCTAGCCTGGGTTATTTCAAAGTGTGAGGGGTGCAGCTAACTGCTAAACCACCACACATGAGTAAAAGCAAGCATGGTTGTCCAGGGCTAACAGCAGCTGTAGCAGAGCTGTGGCTACTCCACACTCAGGAATTAGTTTGGTGTAATGCTCGGATTGAAAGAGGTTTTCATTCATTTGCATGTTTGTATATTTACATGTTTCCTTAAACATTCCCTAAGTGTATTTTGCATTCAGAGCCGTGCATCTTCATGCTGTGTCTTCCCTCATTTGCAGCAAGCTCACAAATTCAAGACAAGCAAATCTAGTATAAATGCTAAAAGTATTTCAGCATGGCTGAAAGGAAAAAAATCACAGCTTGCCTTGAAAATTATCAGCAGGAGGAATAACCAAAGAAATGTGAGTTCTCTCATCTGTACTAAAGCTTTGATTAAGACAATGAAGTAAGCAGACCATAACTTTGTGTTCTCTGTGTATTTTAAAAGCATAGTGGTACTTAGAATGTCTGTGTTTGAATTCACATCAGATAGGCAATTAACCTTATGCCTTCAAAATATTTCAAATCTCTCTGTCCTTGAGAATTTACTGATGGCACATAAACTATTTACATCTTTTTTGAATAATTTATCCTGTCCTCCCATTATGCCAAATGAAGTTATAATCTTGGATAATGAAGCATTGCTGAGTGAAAGTTAATACAGACCTTATAGAGCTGCACCTCCTACTGAGTACAAGCCTGTGAAATTTTTTTTTCTTTTTTTTTTTTTTTTCCACAGAACTTTATAAATTCTTTAAATGTACTTATCCCAGCAATTGTAGGATCAGAGAGCTTGGTTTTATACAGCTTTTGCTGATATAAGACAAGGTAATTCCATTTATAAAAAAAAAAGACCAACCAACTTCTGATTTTTTTTCAGTGTTAAGTCAGAGAACTGAATCCAGAGTATTCAACTCTGCCAGAGACTTGTGGATCTTAGCTTCATTCAGATGCATGTTCTGCCCCAATGTTACCCTTCATTTACAGACTCACAGATTACATTGGGGTTAGAAGGGACCCTCAAAGATCATCTTGTCCAACCTCAACCCCCTTGCAGTCAGCAAGCCACTGTCCCTCATCTTATTATTACAAGACCTTCTAAACAGTCACTCCCCAGGCTTTTTCTAGGTCCTTTTCAGATATTGAAATGTAGCTCTAAGGTCTTCCTAGAGCCATTTCTTCTCCAAGATGAAGAGTTCCAATTCTTTCAGCCTGTCTTCACAGATGAGGTGCTCCAGCCCTCTTGATCAACTTTGTGGCCCTCCTGTAGATCTGCTCCACCAGGTCCATGTCTCTCTTGTGTTGGGGTCCTATAGCAGAAAACAGTACTCTAGGTGAGATCTCACCAGAGCTGAGTAAAGAATTTGATGGCATTTACTTAAGAAAAGTAATTTTTCTCTTCTTCAGAGTACTTGTAAATATTAAATCGTTTTCCTTCAGCTCAGTTAAGGTCACTTTAGGTGATTTTTGTGCTGAAGAAAGATCAGAGCAAGTTCCCTAAAATTAAATAGTCCCATGCATGTTGAGTCTGTGCTTGTGTTTTATGGCTTAGAGGTATTTACACATGTAGGAAAAGTAACCCACTCTTATTATTTGTGTGTTGTTGTTTCTAACAGTTTAATAAGGTTATAGGAAAGAAAACACTTATTACCTTCAAGTTTTTTAAATTAAAACTTATAATAGGATACAGGTGGAGGTATTTTCTTCTTATTGTTCATCTGCCTGTAGAAAAGAACTCCTGATGTGGTCTGGTGATAGGATTTCTAAGCCATGAAAGCAAATCTTTGTCTTTCCTGGATGGAAAGCCCCTTCAGCAATTTATTAGTTTGTTTGACAGCAAAGTTTGCCCTCTTTGTCCTTGTCCTTAGTTTCGTTAGGTGTGCAGTGTTCTCCCCCTCCTTTTTCTTTTCCAAGTATTGAAGTTGTTTGGGTGCTTTTCTACAGCTGTAATTTACTGTCTCTTTTGGCCTCAGGTTTCCCATTCTGAAGAACATTCTGTAGGGAAGGTACAAGGTGCTCCATGCTGATGGAAACTCAATCTGCTCCCTTATTCCTATGGGCATAGCAAGAAACCAGTGCTGATATGACGTACAAAAAGCTTGTTAGTGGCTTTCACCCTCCTTTACTGAAGACTTTTGGGTTTTTTAGCAGGGTCTTTGTATGAAGACAGCCTTTGAGACAAGGGACAAGAGAGGAAGGGGAATCTTGTTCCACCTAATACTGTTAACTCTACCAACTTGCACATACAGTAGCATGCACCAAAGACAAGAAAACTGTTCCTTGCTTTTCCATTCATAATATTTGCACATGGAACCTCCTGTTACAATTCAAAGGTTCAGATACATCCACATGGCACAGTGTTGGACACACCTTCCCTGTCCCTTTAAATTCTCTTTCAGAACTAACGAACCACTCACAGATTTTGAAGTACAACTCCTTAATGTCCTGTTCTAATTTTGCAGAGCTCTTTTTCTCCCTTACCTGGAAGCGGTGTACAAACTGCATTGTGCCCATTTCCCTGTTAATTTTATTTGCTACTAAAAGTGCAGAAAAGGCTTCTTGCTCCTTCTTTCAGAACTGATGATGACCTCACATTTTGACCTCTTGGTGAAAACAATACAGAATACTACATGTGAAAACTTCCCCTGCCACCCACCCCCAACAACAAATAGTCAAATATTGATCCCTCAGAAACTTAGTTGTCTCTCTCCCTACCTCTCCACCTTTCTCTCAAAAAGTACCTTTCTCATTTACTTGCAAAAACTGGCAGAAATCAGGAATGGGATGAAAGATTTTGTAATAACTGAAAGAGGGGATCACAAAACTAGACATGAAAAGGGTAAAGAAATGTGTCCTTCCAAATGATCATAGGATTATAGAATCAGTCAGGGTTGGAAGGGACCACAACGATCATCTAGTTCCACCCTACACTAGATCAGGCTGGCCAGAGCCTCATCTAGCCTGGCCTTAAACACCTCCAGGCATGTGGCCTCAACCACTTCCCTGGGCAACCCATTGCAGGCTCTCATCACTCTCATGGTGATGATGATGCAAGACTTCAGTGTCTGATATCAGTTCCAGCTTCCAATGGGCCTTCCAGTGTGTGACCTAGAAAAGTGATGTTGTGCCAGAGAGAGGAAGCTTCTTATTAAAGGTCACATTTGACTTTCTGGATAGCTTAATGAGATTCTTTTCCTTTCCCCACTCCTGAAGCTTTTCTCAAATGAGTAGCCTAAATGAGAGGAAATTGCTGGCTGTATAATGATCCTACAGCATGCTGGGATTATGATGATATTTTAGGCATACGAAGTGGCTGATGGATGGATGGAAAGATGAAAAGAAAGAAGCTTTTTCCAAGAAAAGAGTATCCAGCATGCTTTACATCTCAGTGATGTTTGTTGCCAAAAATATTTAGAATGTATGACTGCAACTTTTCATATGTTTCAAAACCACTCCAGTTATTTTATATGGAAATGCACCTGTGAGATTCTTCCTTCTGGGCAAGTCTTAGTCCTACAACAAAAGGGCTTTGCTGCAAACTGAAGATACCTTAGGCCATGAGTGTGCTTTGCTGTTTTCCGTGAAATTTAAGATTTCAGTCAGCTGTCAGGCTTCTGTTTCCTATTTTACCAGAAGACATAATTCATTCTGTGAGCTGACTTAAAAAGTGGAATTTCAGCAAGGCTGGACAACTTGGATTTGAGGACATGTTTTCCCTTTCAAAAGGTCATCCTCTGCCTAGAACACAACCTCTCTCTTCTGTTCCTCTTCCTCTACAGTTTGGAACACGAAGTATTCCACAGAATTGATGGGACTAGCTAGAGCAAGGAGATGTTTGACTAGTAGTTGTGATATCCCTAATGTTGTTCTTCTTGATGAAATGATCCTATATACCTATTCTTGCATTGCCTCCTCTAGAATTCAGACCAAGAGGTTTTCTCATTTGAGATTTATGTACCTCATGACAAGCTCCTGGTGCTCAAAGTGCCTTAAAATCAATAAACTAAACAGACCAACCCTGACTCACAGGTTAAGATATTTAACTCTGGAGAAACCAAGTCAGCTATATTAATTATCTGTTGTGCTGCTGAATGTCCTTTCTCCCCCCTATACTAAGTACTGAAAGACATCAAAACTTTTTCGTGTATGCATGGCCCAGTACTGAATGTGAAGGATCTTGTATTGTTAGACTTCAGCAATTTTCCTGGCCTTCAGGGTATGTACAAGTGTGTGCAAATAGTGGTGATATGAAAGCACTTTTTTTTTTTTTTTTCTTATATGTGAAGAATTAAAGGATTTCTTGAAAGAGGAAACCTTGGTCTGTCTTAGGTGACTCCATACTGTTGCTGTCTAACATTTTTGGATATAAGTGTTCTTACTGATGTGGACAGCTATTTTGCAGTTTGTTTTGCAGCAGATCCCTGAGGGCAAGAACCTTAGCTCTGAAACTTCCTTGGGGTAAAAGAAGGGGGGCCAGCAGAGCTCTCTGGGATGGGGAAGATCACAATCTTCCTACGGTCCCTTGTTGAAGGTGTCAATAATGGCCAGCTGCTAGAGCTCTGTCTTGTGGGGCTGGCCTCAGACACAACCCCAAAATGCTTCTGGTGAGAGAAGAGTGAAGGCATCTACTGCTGTTATGTTCTTTATTTTGCCCTTAGTAAAAAAACAAGTTCTGACTTGTGATTTGTCTATGAACAGAGTGGCCAGCCAAATGCTGTGCAATAAAAATAACTGAAGAAGTCAAAGCCAGGATTTGAAAGTACTTTTTTATAAAGGCAAGAGATCAAGTGACACAATCTTTCTAGCCACTTCAATAAATATAGGGTGGTGATTAACAAATAAAAGTGAGTAATTGTAGTTTTCTGCTCAACTCAGTGTAATTTGCTCAAGTATCTATGTCAATCAAAGCTATATTTAGACTGACGCCATAGGGATATGTAAAACCTATTTATTTCTGAATAAATATTTAAAGAGATTACATAAGCACTAATATCCAAAGCTTGGGGATTTTCCATGAAAAGATGGAGATTAGGTATTGATAACAGCCTAATAAAAAACTATTCATCTGGTTATGTAGGATAGCCTAAGCATTAATAATTATAGCCCTAGGCTTGTGAAACAGGAGTTGTGGAAATTGTTCTAACATTAAGGCCTGGATATATTTGCCCTCACAGAGCATTATAGATGTGCACCAGGGACTGTGGGATGCACCATGCACTTCTAGAGTGAGAGCTGAATGCTGTGCTGATAGGAGTGCATTACTCAAGATGTCTTTGCCTAAGCATCCAGTGCTAGCACAACCCTGTCTTTCACAAAGCAAATACATTCAGGCAAGGATGATTTTAATTTGGGTTGACTTACTCTAGGAGCTTTTGTAAAAACAGGCTGGGACAAAGCCTGAAGATTTCACAAGTAAGTCGGGAGCAAGCTATTTTGTTTTAGAATGCTGTTTTGCATATGTGTGCTGACCTTGATTTTTTTTTTTTTTTTTTAATCCCCAAGAGGGAAAGTAGGAAGATATCTAATCACAGAATGTTAGAGGCTGGAAAGGACCTTGAAAGATCATTTAAGTCTTATTGCTGTTGCCAGAGCAGGTCACACAGGAACAGGTTCAGGCTAGTTTTGAATGTCTCTAGTTCAGGAGACTCCACAGCCTCTCTGGGCAGCCTGCTTCAGGGCTCTATGAGCTTCACAGTGAAAAAAGTTCTTCCTTATATTCATGTGGAACTTCCTCTGCTCCAGCTTCCACCTCTTGCCCCTTGTCCTATCATCAGGCATCACTGAGAAGGGCCTGGCTCCTTCCTCCTGACGCTCATATCAAAGCAAGCAAAACATTTTGAACTTGTAAGGAAAGTTAACATAACATACCACTTTGAGCTGTCATTTTGGCAAAGAACTTGGAAATTATCAGTACTGAGTCTGGGTTGTTCTTATTTTAACATGGGCACCAAAGGAAAAAAAAAAAACAACTTTTCCTCCTTTTATCACATTGTGGATACATGCTCTGAAATCTTAACACTTCCAGAGCTAGAGACAATTCTACCCTTGTAGTAGCCTCCTGTCAAAAGTAGAAGGTTCCTGCTCTCAATCATTTGCTAGCACTGAAGCTTTTAATGCTTGAAGTGAGTTAGTTTGGAGCTAGTAATTTTCTTCAACTCAGTTTGGAAGAACTATCAAAAATGGATGCATGCAAATGTTTCATTTAACTAAAGCTTGTAATTGCGTTCGAAATTTGGCCTTGGGTAAATGATATCAAGTAGGTCACTAGAATAATTGTTTGGGATTTAGTTTAGCTCTTTTCAAGTCTTTTTTTGGTCAAAATTCTATAGCTATGTAACAAATGAAGGAAATGTGAATTTCCCATTGTAGATGACTTGATTCTTCCTGTTTGCTCTCATTCATGAAAATCACTATTTTGTTCCTTTTTAGTCTGCTGGTCTCCCTGTAGGAATGTTTTATTGCTCACTGGCTGGCATCTCCTGGGCACAATGGTTCCACTGTCTTTACACTGACTTGTAGTCTGCCCATCTCAGTTTGACTACTCTAAGTCTTTTTCAGATCTTGTTGATGAGAATAGAGAATGTCATGTACTGACCTCATCAATCATTTCCACAGCAAATAGAAGAGTGAGTCAAAAGCAGCTTCTTCTTGGTAAATCCATACTGCTCTTCACTTGTCCTTCTTGGTAACAACTTCTAGGAGGACTTGCTCCGGAATTTTCTCAAGGAGGTGAGGTTAGATTGACCCAGCTGAATTTCCCTTCACCTTTCATTGAGGATGGTTTTTCACAGCTTTTCAAAGGCAATAGTCATCTGCCTTGCTATGTCTTCAATCAACTGTGGCACTTGTCTTAGATGCAGCCTGTCCAGTCCCATACACTTATGGACTATATCCAGGTTGCTTCTGTAAATCTGTGACTTGATCCTTGCTAATCATGGGATATACTTCTCTCCCCTAGGCTTTGTTAACATATCTTAGGAAAGGGCTTCATGTTAATACTTCATTCTTAGAGTGCCATTGCTGAATGCCAAGGTTGGAAAGAAGCACTGGGACTGAACAGCTGGGAGGACATGGCATAAGGAGTAGTAAACAGTAACAGCCATATCAAGAAACAAAGGATTAATGTTATTTGATGTGTTGATGTGAACACAAAGCAGATTTAACTATTTGGGAATGAAGCAGATGGGATGGAAGTAGCTTCCAGAAGCATGGGGAGAAGACAACATTTTCCCAAATGCATCTGTCAACAGATAGCAAAAATAGATATTTACTTTTGCAGTAGTAAATCTGTAGCAGCTTTCATGTGAGGTGGAAAACAAAGCTTCAATGTGGTTAACTATTGATCAACTAGTGTGCTGCTCTTTTTACAATGATCTGCACTTAAAACTTGCATATCTGATGCTGGAAGTAAAATAATTATAAGTGACATATTATTGTAATTCTACTTTTCCCCCCTACAATCTGTACACTGCAGGCATGAAAAGCATAAAATTTAGACAGCAAAGGATAAACTACAGCTTTTTTTTTTTACCCCAGGAGATGGTTTAGGTTGTGGTCCAACTTCTTCCACTGACTCTCTACTTATCCTCAGTGAACACCTTACAGTCTCTTATTTCCCATCTTTTCATTAACTGCTTGAGATGCAGAAGTATGAGACCTTTCTCACAATTCACTATGCTATGGGACCTTGGTCTTGACTAAGATGATAGGATCTGTGACTGCAGAAAAGTGTTATTTATCTTTGAAATTTAAGACTTTAAAGTAAGAATATAACCAGTCTATATTTCTTTGTTATCTTTACATCAGAATGTCTTTTTTGTTCCTTGCATTTCTCAAGAGCTTCCATTTTTGTTTACTTGATATCTTCTCTTCATTTTAGGAAAGTCTAAGTGCCTTTTGCCAACTTTGTAAGCAGCCGTTTTGCATTTATTAACCTGATATTCTGTAGGTAGCTTGAACTATTTCACAGAGAACACCTCCCAGTGCTGCACAGCAGCTTGCAGTCGATAAAACATAGCAGTTTGGAAAGTGAACCTTCTAGCATCACCTCCATCTCTTTCTCTGTGAGGAATCAGTTATATTTCATTTGGGAAGAGCTGCAAATCTCCATCTTCTTAAGTCAGACACGTCACATGAAAAGGGATGCACGGAGAGCTCCCTCCCTGTGCTCCTCAAGCAAGTGCACCTCTTAAGACAATAAAGTGTCTAAATCATTGCATTATTAATGATGTACCAAAAAGCCTTCTCATTCCAAGTGGAATGCTCAATCATTTGAACTTTGTACTCTGAAATTATCAGCAGCAATTTTAATGGTGTAGCTGACTATAAATGGAGGCTGGTTGCCCGTGGCAATGTCAGATGGGATTGCATCAGGCTGAAAACCCTGGCAGTAATCCGGGCTGACAGCTTCCCCCATTACTGCTTTTTCCTTGCTGCTCTGCCGGCACACGGCGTGATGCAAACAGACAGACCCTGCGCCCAGGCGCTCTACTGGCGTTGGGAGCTCTCTGCATCGCTCCTCAGCTCCCTGCCCTTCTGTGGCGAAATCCTACAGATCTGGGAAATCAATTACAGACTTGGCAAGGCCAGCGAAAAGAGAGTTTTCTTGATTAGGGGGTTGAAAGAGCCGTGAAAGTTGGTCTTTGTAGCATGGGAATGGTTGGCTTTCAGCTGTGCTGTGTTCTGACTTTCCAGCTGTCCTCCCTCTACAGCTAAACTGTTTTCAGGACAAATAAATCATTAAAATGATGAACAGTAGAGGTAGCAAAACTTTGTGAGCAAGTGCAGAAAGCTGGGGTGCTCTATAACAAGTCCCCTGTTTGATGACATCTTGTTCTTCTGACAGCCACCATTCCTGTTGTGGCACTCAGAAGCTGCAGCAGTGATTTAACTGCATTGACTAAAAGTGACCCAAGGCCTACATCTCTCTCAAATACACCTTTCTGCATATTCATTGAGTTCTTTTTGTGGATGCTCCCTCTCTGGAGGTGTTTAAGGGTAGGTTGGATGAAGCCTTGAGCTACCAGTTTTAGTGGGAGAGGTCCTTGCTTTAAGGCGGGGTGTTGGAACTGGATGTTCTTTGACATCTCTTCCAATCCAAACCATTCTATGATTCTTCTTTTCTATATCAATCTCAGGTCCTTTGTTACAAGTGTTTAACCTTTAAGATGGCAAAGCAAATAAAGTACATGGACAAAAAACTAGGAAAGAGACCACGATGACTATAAGTCAACAATGTGACCTTGTAGCCAAGACCTCAAATTGCATCCTGGGGTGCATCAAGAAGAGTGTAGCCTGCAGGGTGATAGAGGTTCTCCTTTGCCTTTACTCTGCCCTGGTGAAACCTTCTAAAGTCCAGATCAGGTCTCCCCAGTTCAACAAGGATATGGAAATGCTTAAGAGTATACATCAGAGTGCTACAAAGATGGTTAGGGGTTGAGAGCATCTCTTACAAAGACAAGCTGAGGAACTTGGAGGGTTTTAGCCCAAAGAAGACTGAGGGGGGGATCTTATCAATGCATATAAATAATAAAGGGTGGGTATCAGGAGATGGGGCCAGGTTTATTTGTTTTTTCAAGGGTTCCTGGTGACAGGACAAGAGCTGAGAGGTACAGACTGGAACGTAGAAAGAAGAAACTTCTTTACTTTGAGGCTGGTGAAGCACGGGAACAGGCTGTCCAGAGAGGTGGCAGTGTCTCTGTCTCTGAAATAATTCTAAACCTGCCTGGACACCATCCTGTGCAACCTGCTGTAGGTGAATCTGCTTTGGCATGGGGGTTGTATTAGGTGATCTCCAGAAGTCCATTCCAGCCTCTCTCTTTCTGTGATTCTGTGGATTTCTAGGGAAACGTCAGGTTGAACAACAAAATAACAGAGTTGGCTTCCCATATTCAATTGTCTCTTGTCATTATCAGCTTTAATAAATGTAATGGTAGATATTAAATCCTGAATCTTAATATTTTAAGAAAGAGGTGCCCCTGGTAACATGAAGGGAAGGTAGTGAAGAGATTTCTGGTTTTAAGGTCCATAGAAAAAAAAATTTAAGGCCACTGCAGCACTACTGCAAGTACAAATAAGATGATAACTGGATTATTTTTTTTTAAACATCTGGCTAGAGCTTGAAAGAAATCTCTCTTTGGTATAGGTATTTATTTTGGTAGGTTTGAGGAATTATTTTTGCACTTTCTAAATACTAAGAATGTTAATGTCATTGTTACAAAGTCACTCTTAAAGCTATGAGAATTAAAAAAAGAGAGCCTGGATTATAAAAAGGTTAATTTCATAAAGGAGCTTTCATGAAATGTCATCAACATTTTTTTATCTTGGACAGTTGTGATCAGCTTACTAGACAGGCACTGTTAAATGGCAAGGCATTTGTGCCCTGTGAGATAAGCAGCCACTGAGGTTGTCTCCCTTTGTTGCACAGAATGGGACTTCTCAGTGAATCTGTACCCATTGTATCATATTTTCAGGACATTTCTGTGAAAAAGGAAAGTCCTTTTGGGTTGGAATTGAGACACAATCAACTTAGTCAGCATTTATAATCAGAAATTGATTTTTTGGGGGGCTTGTGTGACTTAAAGCTCTGGTTAGTGTATGGGTTATGATTGGCAACCTTAGCTAAAGAGACAAGATTGGAAAGGTCACAAAGTTATCCACCCTCTAACTCCAGATGATAAATCTAGGCAATGACTGAAGCAGAGTGGATAGACTGAAGAAGCTTATCTCCTAGTTTGCTGTACTGTGCTTCTTCTCTGGGGATACAGATAAATTATAAATAACACACACCAGAGTAGGTCTTCAGGTGATGTGATGGTATCTGTCTCAGAATTGTTGTATATCTACCAGAGTTTCCAAGGAGTCTCAAAATGTGGAGGCAATCTTTGTGTGGCAAATGTCAGGCATGGTGAAGTCAGGTATAGTGACCTCAAGCATGTGCAAATGAGTGAAATCTATTTCTCAGCCTTTTGCCCTCACCTAACAAGCAAGAAATCTTTCCTGGGGTAAAAGTTTGCCTTAACATGCCATTTGGTGAGGGTGTAACACAAGCATCTGGTCTGACCATTGTCTATGTATGAAAATCAATGGCAAAACAGGAAGCCTGACACAGACCATACATATGGTCACAACTCTTTGCCAAGCACAATGTTGCAAATAGGAGCAGACAGTGATAGTTCTTATATCCGCTAGTGTGGTGGTTTGGGAATTATTTTCCCCCCACCCCCTTTTTTGAGATTACTCAGACTAGACTCAACCAGCTGGAAGTTAATGAATGAAGCGTTATTTACAGCTTAGCACAATATACAAGCAGATATTTGCAATATATTACAGATATTTACAGTAAAAAAGTAATACAGAAACACCACACCACATTGGAGTCCCCAAGAGGGGTACCCAACCACCCTTCCACCTTCCCCCCCACTACTCAATCTTATTCCAGTACCTGTTTTATGTGCCAAGTAAAAGGGGAAGATCAGCCAGGGTGGTTAAAAGCAGAAACTGATAAGTAGAGTTACACAGATGCAGCTAGAAGGCAAGGAGAGAGAGATCAGCAGCCAGAGTGACCCAAGAAGCTCTGCCTTATTTATGTTTGGGTTCTTACCTTTGTATCGGTCAGCAAACATATAAATGAAGGAGACATCATCATGCTTTCCTTTCTCAATCTATAATCTAATTTCTCTTATTGAAGCATTCCTATTACCCTCGAACCAGAACAACTAGAAAGTTTGCCTCTCCCAGCCTCTTGGGGCTTTGACCTTTCTCAGTGGCTGCACCACTCAAAGAAGTCTTTGCTTGTCATTTTTTTTTTTCAAGGAAGGAGGCTTAGTCTCTTGGCTTTGGCAGTAGGTGAGGCTGGTCCAGGACTGCTAGTTTCTCTGCTGCAGCAACACGTTGTCTGGTTCTTAACATAAATGAACAAAACCCCCAAACAAACAAAAACCCCCAAACCTCCAAACAAAACAAATCCCCCAAAACCAACAGAAACCCAAAACAAACAAACAACCAAACGACAACAAAAGTTCAACAAACCCAACACAAACAAAAAATCCCGAACAAAAAAAGTGGAGAGAGAGAATTTGGAGTTGTGGTGATTTCCTGGGTCTTGAGTAATGGTTCATCTCTGCTGGAAATGCCTCCCTGCCTACCATTTACTAGCAGAACAGTGAAACAGCATGGATGTGCTTGCATGATATTGAGTACAGCTAAGAATGCCTTGTTCAGATGTAAATAAACATAGTCTTAACTTGCTCGTACAGATATGTGCAAGTTTATATGGCAGACACAGGTAAATCTAGGGAAAGAAAGGAGTCAGAATGGGAAAGAAAGAGAGGCTCTTAAAAGCTTAGTATCCTATCTATTTTACCTAAGTTATACCCAAAAGCCCAGCCAATAAAATAGAAAAGAAAGAATCACGTCTTTGAATTGAAAAGGCTTTCAGATTGCTAAAACTTCATTTATTATGGACCTGAGAAATAGATGAAGTGGGAAAGTGCTGAATTCTTGCATCAGGAAGCATGAAGCAGGGAAGTAATTTTTCACCTGCTGATTCCATTTTGATTGGCATCCTTATTCTCCACTGTATTAAGCCCTCAAGAGCTCAGGGCAGGAGACCTCTCCCCTGGCACAGTGCCTCTACCAGCCCTCTTGGTCCTCTAGGCATGGCTGCAATACAGATAAGACCCAAAGCCAGCTGGTGTCTCCACTTCTGAAGACTGAAGAGCCCTTAGAGAAACAGTGTGCTGGAAAGGTGATGTTGAGAGCAGGCATGTCTGAGGCTCACAGAAGAGAGTGCAGGTCTTGGAATTAACAGCAGTTGCAGACATTTCTCTCTATATTTAAAGGTGCTTTTTCTTTTGATATTTCCTGAATTATCTGAGTTTCCTTCTGCCATGGTCATTTCCAGATTTATTTTTCTTAATTTAAAGAGTATATTACTTTTTTACAATGTCTCCTCCTGTCTAGCCAAGTTTGGTACTGCTCACTGTGTCATCTGGAATATATGTTGTTAATATCAGAGGGAAATGTGGGCAGCTGGATTATTAGTGCCTAGGTATAGACAAAGCAGTGTAATTTAAAAAGAGAAAAGAACCACCTGAAACTGCATCTGTAGATTTCATCACAGTCACAGCTTTTTGTAGGAAAAACAAACAGTGTTTGAAGCATGCATTAGCAGAAAGGTAAAGGCTGAAACTCTTTGTGACTGGACTTCTAGGGAAAATACATCTGTGACAAAGGTACAGAAAGGAAAATGATAACCAAAAGTAGCCAGGCAGCCATCATCTACTGATCTCTGTTTCCTTTTATTGCATTGGTAAATCTTCATCCACACATGGAAAATATATGGTGGGAGACAATGCAGGTAGACCACATACAACAATATTCAAATAGAGCTGCTTTGTTAGAGGAAGGAAGAGGTGATGTTAAGAGGAAGTGATATGTGCAAAGCTGAAATAAAGGCTAACAAGTAAGAGACCACATGAAATCAGTGTGGCATATGTCTTAGGATAAATAAAATAATAGCTGAGACCAAAGGGTAAATAAGGACTTGAAAAATATGATACATATAGAGAAAGGTAACATAAAACTGTTACAGTACATGGATCATCAAACTGGACAATATCCCCAGGTGGAGGAGTTGGAACTAGATGATCTTTGAGGTCCCTTCCTACCTAAACTACTCTGGGATTTCCACTTTAATGCCTCTTTCCAATTCACTAATGTGCCTCTGAAGAAGAAAAATGTGTATAATGTTCATTTATTTATTTCACAGAATCACAGAGCTGTTTTAGTTGGGAAAGACCTTTAGACCATGATCTAATTCTGCCAAGGCTGACTTGCATGAAATGTCTGCAGTGTGTGTCCCAGCTGAGTGTACCAGCATTTACACTTCTCTCTTGAACCTAGTCCTCCCCTGGAATGAGTGATTGTTCACCCTTGTGATTCTCAGAATTTAAAAAAAAAGAGCTGTGTGAAGCCAAGTGAGTGGTGATTTTATGTTTTCCTCACTCAAATAAAAAAAAGAGATTTAATCTAATTGAACTGTGGTCAGACAGCTTTGTTGACCCCAGCTAGTTTTGGACCAGACCTGCTCAGTAAATTGATTGTACATAGTTCACTGAAAAATATCACGATTTACAGGTCTATAAACATTCAAGGGATTTGGGGACCACTGCATTAACACCTACTCCACAGTAAGCTCTCTAGATGTGTCATATAAAGCCATATGGCAGGTTTCACTGGGAATTGGAGGCTGATGCACATCCAGCCCACCAGCAGCAGCTCCTCCTCAGGGTGCAGTGCAGGGGTTGGGGGATCCCTCAGCTTCTCCAGGAGCCTTGAGAGGGGCCAGCATTTCTGGAGAACCTGCCTATTTGAAGGCCAGATGTCTGCTTGGAGAGAAGCAATGCTCTGACCATTTTCCAAACTCAAACTGAAGTTCTTTTAATAGATTCTGTTGGAAGATACATTTACATTCAGTAATCTTTCATGTAGCTCCAGAAATAGTTCACAGACAGAAACAGCACAGAAACACACTCACAGTTATCTCTTTACTCAGTCTTCCTATCCCCTCTCTTTGATGATCTTTCAGAGATTTTGGTGGTTTAACTTTATCAAGTTAACTAAGGCTTTGTGTGCTCAGAAATGTTTTTACTGCTTTTAGCTTCATCTGTTGATCCAGTAGGATGCCACCTCTCACTGTCTCTTCCATTGACGTTATAAACCTAATGTCACTTTACATCCTTCCTGCAGATCATGTATTTCTGCATCCTCCTGCCTAACACTAATCAAGTCTAATAGTACTTATGTGTAACAGAAAGAAAATTATTTTTAAAAATCCTTGTAAACTTTGGACATTGTCAACAAGTAAATATCTGGAATGAAAGTACCTTTTTTTTTTTTTTTTTTTTTTTGTGTGTGTGTGTGTGTAATGATAACTAGGCAGCTAAAATGAGGAGCTACCTAGGATGCTGTGGTGGAAGAGAGCTGCAAGGGGTCAATGTGAGTCCCAACAGTGACAGCAGTGGAAGAAATGGAGCATGGCATGTAGGCTGTTGTAGGAGGTCAGGGACAGGTGAGGTGGCAGGGAGACAGTTAGGAGCTAGCTGGAAATGTAGAGAACTCCTCAGCCTGTTGGGCATAGGCGTGATAATACATAGGGGAGTTGAGCAGTCTGGAAATCCATAATTGCCATGGAAATTCAGCAGTGGAATAGAGTCAACTACAACAGGCCCAGGAGGGCTTGGACAGGCTAACGGGAGGTTACTAAAGTCTGTTAAAAATTATGTCCAAGTGAATTTGAGTTGTCAAACTCTCTCCTAAATATACTGGCCCTTCCCTAGGAAAACATGGAAATGTAGGACCACATATCACAAAATATATGGCAGTGGCAGAGACTGCAAGTGCCTGCATGAGCTAGAATAACTAAAATCTGCCTGTGTGTTTGTTGGAAGGTTTAAAATGAAACTGTACAAATGGAAAAAAAAACACCTTTCTGTAAATTGTGGTTACAAATAGGATCTGCAGACAGTCAAGCCTCTGCCTGACTACCTATGAGATACTGGAGGAACCTTTATCTTTCAACCACTCCTGTGCAAGCTGACAGTAAAGCAAAAGCTGCAGCGGACCTGTCTTACAGCAGTAACCTCTTAGCAGCTCTGTTTTTATTTCTGATGGTTAGAGACACCTGAATTTGAACCAGACCAGTTTTGTAGCAGTAAATGTGAGAAACCATTTCAATAAAGAAAATAAAACCATGTCAGCTCTTCCCTTGAAGTAAACACCAGACTTTATCTTAATTCTTTGGAGTGCTGAGACTCCTGCCATCACTTTCCTTTTCCACAGGTTTGAAACTCACTCTTATAATTCATATAATCCTACTATGTAAGCTTAGATAAGAATTAAATTAGTGACAGTATTGTAAGTGGAAAATTAGTTTGCAGCACTTTAGACACAGACTGGGCACTGCTGGTTTCGGATTCAGTAGCAGGCCAACAGAGGGGTCAAGATGCTAACTGTAATGAAGTTTTGGTTTCCTCAATGAGATACTAGTCTGTTTTTGCCTATCACAGAATGTTACGGGTTGAAAGGGACCTCTGCAGATCAAGTCCATCCTCCCTGTCAGAGCAGGATGCACAGGAATGCATCCAGATGGGTCTTGAAAGTCTCCAGAGAAGGAGACTCCACAGCCTCTCTGGGGAGCCTGTTCCAGTGCTCTGTGACCCTTACAGTAAAGAAATTTTTCCTCAGGTTGAGGTGGAGCTTCCTGTGCTGTAGTTTTCATCTGTTACTCCTTGTCCTATCACAAAGCACAACTAAGAAGAGTTTGTCCCCTCCCTCTTGACCCTCAGAGGGGATGTAATCAATGTTTATAAGTATCTAAAATTTATCAAAAATCCCCAGGCCCCTCAGCCTCTCCTCACAGGGCAGTGCTCCAGCCCCTTAATCATCTTCATAGCCCTCTGTTGGACTTTTTTGAAGTATATCCCTCTTCCTCCTTGAACTAGGGAGTCCAAAATTGAATGCAATATTCCAGGTGAGGTCTTCTCAGGGCAGAGTAGAGGGGGAGGAGAACCCTTCTTGATCTGCTGGTCACACTCCTCTTAATGCAGCCCAGGATCCCATTGGCCTTCTTGGCCACAAGGGCACATTGCTATCCCATGGATAGCTTCTTGTCCACCAGGACTCTTGGGTCCTTCTCAACAGGGCTGTTTTCCAGCAGATCACCCCCTACCTTTTGACTTTATTTCAAGTGTTCCAGTGTTTATACAATAATGAGAAATCCTTCTGCTTCCAGTTTTTAGCATCTTTTAGTTGCATATAATAATGGCCTCACGTTGCAGCAGCGGAGGTTTCAGTTGGATATCAGGGAAAATTTCTTTCATGAAGACGTGGTCAGGCATTAGAATGGGCTGCCCAGAGAGGCAGTGGAGTTGCCCTCCCTGAAGGTGTTAAAAAAAACATGTAGAAATAGCATTTCAGGACATGGTTTAATGGTCAAGGTGGTGAAAGGCCAAAGGTTGGGCTCCATGATCTTGGAGACCTCTTCCAACTGAAACAATCTTGTAATTCTGTAAGTAAAGCTCTTCATCATTCTTTCTTCTAGAAGTAATATTGCCAAATGCACAAAGAGGATCTCAAGCAACTCTTTAATAATACAGTCGTGCAACAGCTAGGAATTAAATCATGTAAGCTTCCAATGAGCTCATCTTGTTCCCATATGGCAAACAGAACAAACATTTTAGCGTTCTCAAATGTGTTTTTTATCACTTGTGAGCTAGAAAATAATTCTTCAAAAGCTATCAAAGGAAATTATACTTCTCTGAGTGGAAGTTTTGTATTGCTGTAAGCGCTGCTGTGGTTTACTTGTTTGGGTGTCTTTGTTATAAGCATGTGCACAATTCCCAGTCTATTTAGGAACCTGATTCCGTTAGGCCATGGGTTTTATGGCTGAAGGATAATATTCAGCCTCACATTTGAGAGGAGTGGTATGTGTTGATCTGAGGGAAAAGATACTCTTAGAAATCAACAGATGCTTGATGTCTACTGAAGGGGCTGAAATTCCAACTTCTTCAACAAGCACTGTGCTTGTTTTTAAATTTAATGTTGATTAAATTCTAGAACAGCTTACATCGACCTTCCTTTGTGATTATTTTTCTTCATAGAAGGTAACTAAGGGTCTGACTCCATGTACAAAGCTGCAGTAGTTACAACGATCAGGTTTGCATCGCAAGTGTAGGCTGCAAAGTGATGTCTACTGAAGGTGCTGAAACTCCAAGTTCTTCAACGAGCACTTTGCACTACAAGAAGGTTTGTGCAAGGTCTGAGGTGACAGGGAATCCATTCTGTGTGACACACAGCACAACCAATGGTCTGCACAGCAGTGGCAAAATCCTGCCCATCCTCACAAAGAATTCTCCAGTGCTGGAAGCAAAGCCTCTGTTTAGGTTTCTGTGTGAGTAGGTTACAGAGAAAGGTATGGAGCTGAGGTTCAAGAATGCATTTCACAAAGTGCCAGTAATTCAGATTGATTACATACCCAGAGGGTGGCCTGATACAGTGAAACCTGGGAGACTAATTTCCTCATTCTTTAGAAACTGTTGGTGTCTCTAGGGTTTGGTTTGTGAGTTGCTGGAGGACAGAAAGCATTAACTGTTTCTAGAACTTACCTCACATGATCCAAGACTATAATCAATCAATTTTACAGAAATCTTTTAACCAGATTCCAATCCTCCTCTAACTCTTAAGTCTTTTGTCAGTTAATTCAGTGAGTGAAAACAACACAACTTTGGAAATGTTGTATATCCTAGTTGCTGCTTGTTCAGACAACTGCATTGCAGAGCCAAATAGTTGAGCTGTTACAGTACTAAGGTTTGCAGATGGTGCTGCAGTAGTTTAGCAGCTCCCAATCCAAAAGCAGGAGCAGGCTGTGGGGTAGAAAGTGCACCTGTCGCTTTTGTTTGAAAAAAAAAGCAGAGTGGATGAAAGAGATTACAGCTGTGGCTGTTATTCTCAATGGAACAGCATTCAATTAGCCTGGAATATTAAGTTTAGGTTTTGATGTCCCTGAAGCTTTAGTGGTTTTGGGGCACATCTCTATTCATGAATGTATTTTTAAGATACTTTCTGTCCTCCCCATCCAGCTTTATCATATCTCTGCGAAACAAGAGATCAGAATCACTCTTAATTGTCTAAGTGATTTGATTTTGAATACCTAAGCAATGGGGATGGTTTTGAAAGCTCATTCTAAGCGTATCCTAAATTCATGGATTTGCAGATTCAGGCTGAGAGGATATTGTGACACTTAAACTGGGTAGAACTCAAATGTTTGTAGTACAAACTCTCAAGTCAAAACAATGCAGCATGTCAAACTCAAACCCACAGAGAACCTTTAAAGGCTCTACCTCAAATCACTTTTCATTGCCACTGGCTTGCTAGATCTCATGTGGCTATTTGTTATCCTATCTGTTATGCTCCTTCATCTGCCTGTCTTTGTAGAGCTCTTACGTGCACATGGCAGAAAAGGCATAGAGTGATGGATTGGCTTCACTTGGTGATCCTGAGGGTCTTTTCCAACCTGAATGTTCCTGTGATTCTGTGATCTTGAGCTGAATCTGTGGCAATACAGCACATTTCAGTCTGGAGCAAGAAAGAGAAAAAGAAGAGAGAGCAAAGCAAGCTGAGATTGCTAGGAGAAAGTGGGCGACCTGGATTATAACTGGTTATAAAAAGAAACTCTGTGTGGGCTGGATCTGACTTTGCAGTGGATTAATACGTTGCCAGGTTCCCTCTGCAGGTGGTCAGAGGAGTTTTTGTGGCTGAGGTGGGACCTCCCAGTTCTCACCTTACTTGGGTTTTCCAGGTGTTGCTGTCAGATGGGCTTCATTTAAATTCAGAGCTGTCCTTAGTGATAGCAGTGTCTACCACTTCCCCTGGCCCATGGGGAGCTGGCACCCCACACTGACCCAGCACCTTCCTCTTCCACAGCTGCAAGTCTCCAGCCACCCTCACCTCAACTTCTTTTACAGTATTATCTCTTCCCTCAAGTAAGTTTTTCTGCTGAATGAAGTGTCAGCAGGTAACACCAATGCTACTACCTAATTTAATAGTTCCAAAATATGGGTTGGAGTCTGACTCAACATCCTTTTTTAGTAGACAGTTTAATATTTTGATAATATTTGCCTATAACTCTCTACCCTGGGGACTAGCAAGTACAAGAAACATGACTTCAGACACATAAATATCTTATATTCTTCCCCACCAGGTTTTTGCTAGCTGTCTGAGGTAACTGTGTTGTATTTGTTAGGTGTAGCTCAAAAAGAGGTGGTAGGTGTAGCTGTGCCTTTGGCGTGAAGTACCAATCTCTGCAGCCTATCCTTGTCTCTCTCAGGCAGTCTCTTTTTGTCCACAGCTAATGACTTCTTCAATTTAGCCACCTAAGATTTGCCTTAATGCTAGTATTTGTCTTAGGTTCTGGAAAGATAACAGTTATGGGTAAGACACTTTGGCCTCTTCAGACAATATTTTTTTAATGTCTTTCTGAGTGTATCCACACAGAAGAAAAATAAATACTGAAGATCTTTTAATATTGCTGGATTAGGGCTAACAGGCAAAGAAAAGAATACTGTACTTCCAGGAAGAATGTCTTCCAAAACCCTGGTGTTCAGACCAGATTGTTGGGAGGATCAGAAGTCAAACCCAAGAGATGCAATCTTTCACAGAGCTGTGAGAGAGCTTTAGAAGAACCAGCTCCTCCACAGCCACAATGATCCCTCCTCACTGGAATTTTCCCTCAGCAATATAAATGTCTGCTCCTGGTTGGATGTGTTCTCAAGCCCTAGAACAGATATTATGTACTCTGAAAAAAACCCACCCACCCAAACCCCCAGTGTTTTAGAGTGCCTCACCTGTAGACCACCTTCACAAATACCCATGGGAGAAACCATTCCACAGCCTCAGCATTTGACCTCCACATTGCAGCCCAGGGACAACCCTGCTGAAGTCTTTATGCTTCTTCACTCTAACTTTGGATATCACATTAGGTGTTATATCAGCTGCCAGTTGTATCAGTGATGGTGCTGGTCACAGGATTCTTAATTCCCGTAATCGCCTATAGAAATCTAGGCACTGTAATAAAAGCTAACAAGACCCAAACGTTTTGCATTCACAAGACCATGGTTGTATATTGAGTGGAAAAAAAGACTTGGGTTCAAAAAGCAGATTTTTGCCTCTGAAGATCCTTGCTTCCATGAAGTGGTGCCTGGCAGGGTTCTGGTTCACAGCTGCAGCATCTGGAGCCTTCAACATCTCCTACAGGAGCAGGCAGATAAAATCGTAGTCTTCACATTTAAAACACAGCGAGAGTTGGTGCTGCGATGTTCTAGAGGACACGGAGCGGGACCTCAGACGTGCTCAGTGGCTTCACAAAGCTGAGGAACTCCCAGGGCTGTAGCTTCCCTTTGGAACAGCAACTGCCCGGCAGAGCCATCTGCCGCAGGGCAGTGGCAGGGAGACAGCTGCTGTCAGCAGCAGTGAGTGGCACACAGCTCCTCTCCCAGCCCCGGCAATCACTTTTCTGACTTTCACTTTTACATAACGCAGTAAAAACTCTGGCCATCAGGCTTTGGGGCAGGCCTTCTGAGGAAGCCCTGCTTCCACCACAATGAGGAGCTAGCTTCTGCTGCGGTGCTATTTGTATTTTTCTGAATCAACAAACCACCAAATGGATTTTGTTACACATAAACTGCACAGGCTTACCGGGAGCAAGTGCTGACAGTGTAAATGTCCCTGTAAGAAAGGGAATTACAAGTTGCTGATCGCTCTCTGTCTCTCCTTTTGCATGAGACGACATTTTTACAAGGTACAGCTTAACCTGAAACCTGACCTATCTTCCTAGAGAAATTAGTGACATCAATAATTACTCTCTACTTAGGGACTGAGGAAAAAGCAGCAGATCTTGCAAAGCTGCTTTGAAATTCATTTCCAGTGAGGCGAAATCTCATCTTTAAAATTGGAATTTCTCTCTGATTCTTGCTGCAGGTAGAAGATTAAAAAAATCTCTCCTGGTAGGAAGAAGTTCTTCACAGAGAGAGTGATTTGCCATTGGAATGGGCTGCCCAGGATGGTGTTGGAGTTGCCATCTCTGGAGGTGTTCAAGAAAAGTCTGGCTGGAGCACTTAGCGCCATTGGATAAGGCTGGGTAATAGGTTGTACTGGATAAACTTGGAGGTCTTTTCCAACCTGGCTTATTCTATTCTGTATTCTATTCTGTTCCAGGAACTTGTTACAGCAAAGAGCTTAACAATGTGCTGTTATTCTTCCTGTGACACTTGCATTTCCATTAGAACTTAAGCACTTTAATCACTTAAAGAAAATTCACTTAAAGAGTTAATTGAGATTGGAATTCTGTTTGTACAGAGCAGCTCACTCTGAGATGGCCTTGGCCTTTGTTACTGGTTGGTGACACTACAAGTTTAGTCCTGTTTCAACGTTTGGATAGACACAAGGCTAATGTCATTTCACAGAATCACACAATGTTAGAGGTTGGAAGAGACCTCTAGAGGTCATCTAGTCCAGCCCCCCTGCCAAAGCAGCATCACCTAGGGCAGGCCACACAGGAATTTGATTTGATGTAATCCTTCAAGCAGCAATTTTTGCCAGAAATAGTAAAATATGTTGGTTTTGCAGAGGTCAGTAGCTGACCCTCAGCTCCCCTGGTTGTGCGGGCCTGAAGAAAGCAGTGCTGGCTGCTCTCCTGGTGCTGGTTGAGGAGGTTTAGGGGAGATCTTATTGCTCTCTACAACTACCAGAAGGGAGGTTGTAGCCAGGCTGGTGTTGGTCTCTTCTCTTAGGCACCCAGTGACAGAACAAGAGGACACAGCCTCAAGTTATGCCAGGGCAGGTTTAGGCTGAATGTTAGGAAGTTCTTCACAGCCAGAGTGATTGGCATTAGAATGGGCTGCCCAGGGAGGTGCTGGAGTCCCTGTCCCTGGAGATGTTAAAGAGGGGAATGTATGATTAGAAGGTGTTGGGTGATAGGTTGGACTCAATGATCTCAAAGGTCTTTTCCAACCTGGTTAACACTGTGATTCTGGCTTAGCTGTGGTGGGCCCATTCCCTGTCTGAAAGGGGACATAGTGTGAGCGGAGAACTTGTCCTTTGGTGACAAATAAGTGATTAAGATTCCTTGTTAGCATTCAAGGCCTCAGTGTGTTTTTTTAAATTAATAATCTTACCACAGATTAACCACATCAGATCCACTTCAGGCAACAGCAGTATGCCCCTCTACCAAGATGATTCCTGTCAGTTGCTTGCATTTCTTCTCTTTCACAAAGTCCTCCTTTGTACTGTTAATGCAGCCTAATAAGTGCCTGCATATCCATGTAAGTAAAGTTGCTCATGCACAGCGTGAATGTCAAGAAATCTGTGCTCCTAGTAAAATCTCTCAACCATTATAGGATTTGCTTAGATGACAGACTTTTATGTGAATGGAAGATATTAAATTTATGCTTCAGCATAGCTGAGTACTTCTTAAAGGGGAAGTGGTGAAGCATGTCAGATTATTTACCAAAGTGCTGTAAATATCACAGGCTGCAATTATGTGAGTGCAAAGAAGGAAAATGCATTAGTGCTGTCCTCTTAGCCAAAACCTCCCATTCCCAGCTGGATGCCCTGCACTTAATATAGAGCTCATTTAACACACTTAATAATTAAGCTGCAACCTCAGTTCTGAAATTAAGGAACAGAGAACATGAACCATGAGAGCAAAATGAGGGATTAATTCTCTCTGTCTCTACTTTCTCTCAGTCTTCAGCTTTGTCTAGCAGATGTAGCCACTGTATGAAATCAGGACAGATAGGTTTTAATATGGGAGAGTGCTTTGAGTTATTAAAACCAATGCAGCTCATGTAGCAGCAGTTTAAACTCTGATTACTTGGCTAAAATCAGGAAATTTGACTGGCATTTTGACTGGCAGATTAAATTTCAGTAAAATTGGAGCAAGTCTTTGCAGTGCAAGGCAGTGGTCTGTGAAGTTACTCAAGTCAGCTTTGAGCAAGTCCAGGACTCTACCTGGCCAGTACTCCTTGGTCCTCAACTAAAGGTGTTAGTTCGGTACATGTTTCTGTTGACATGCTTTTGTGCCTTCTGGTTCCCACCCAAGCTCTGAATGAGTCACATCTGCCTCAGATGTTGCTCCACATCTCTTTACTGGGCAGAAGGTGATAAGCCCTAGAGCAGGAATGAGCCAACAGCAGGTTTTGAGAGTAAAGTAAATCATCCAAATGATTTAGTTTAGGGTCATGGCTCTGCATGACCCTAGGGGTACCTGGACTCCCACCAGAGCTCCTAGGCAACCAGGTAGATGGCAGCTCCAGTCCTTGAAGCTACCACGACTTAGCTTTGTGCTGTTGTCCATGACTGGATTTTTTTTCAGCACTGACATAGTCACACAAAAACATCTGTGAATGGCTTCAGACCAGAGGAAGACTTGCAGCCAGACAACAGCACTCAGCAATGGGGATGTGCCCTAGAAGTCATAGGGCAGTTGTGAGCACAACTTTGTGCTTATTTCAATCAAGCCAACATACACTGCTTGAGTGTATATGCTAAAGGTCACAGGAAAGGCCACAGGATGCTGGCACAGGTACTCCCACCTGTGTTCAACCTTCACTTGCTGCCTGTGCCCAGTTGAAGACAATGTGTTTGTGCTCAGGTGCTGGCCCTGAGACTCAATATCGTGCAGCCTAACTGCTGTTGTGACGAGGTGCATGGAGCCTGTGCCCACCTTTCAGCAACTGTTTAAGCCTACTCTATTGTAGAAAAAAAAGACTGGATGAAAGCCAGAAAGGTTCGGACCTTTGGGTCCTGAAGTGCAAATAATTGAACTAACAAATAAAAATCCATCTTGTCAAACATGCAAGAGAACTGAAAAGCAGGAGCTGCCTTCAGTGCCTTCTTGAAGACATGAACTACCAATTTCCCTGGCGAACACTGAATCAAATCTGCATTATTTTGATTTTCCCCTAGAGCCACTTGATCAAATAAAATTAAACAACATCTCTCTATAATCCATTGATTCAGCAAGGTGAAAGAGCTGTGATCAGTTCTTTCTGTTGTCTAGGAATAACTGTTTACTGTTGGCAGTGCCAATCTTAAGTTTGCCTGGCAAAGGCCAGGGTATCTTCTCTTGAACCCTGCTTGCTTCTGGCAAGTGGCATGCAGGAAATGAGGAATACCCATAAATCTCCCACTTGCTTCTACCCTCCTGCCCATAGCTCACACAGGCAAGGAGTGTTGGCTGGTTTAATCACAGGTGACACAGCCACCTTTGGAGAAAAGATGATCCTTGGAATCTAAGATGCTTTAATGCCAAAATCTAACATGCTGCTGGGAGGACACTCGTCAGTCCTGTCTGCTTTTGCAGTTGCTTGAGACTGCCATTCCTGAGCCATAATAATCTTGAGCCTTAAAGACCTTTCTCTCCCAGAATGTGCCATGTTAGCTAGTATTATTATAAACTCTACTAAACCTAAAGACAATTTGGGGTATAAATTATTGTGTTTTCACAGGACCTCAGCAAATTAATGCAGGAATCTTCCCAACCAGCAGAGTTAAAAGTGTAGTGACTCTTCAGGTCCCTATATGTTCTTTTTTGCTATCTGGAATGCCCTAAATGTGCATCTTCCAAGTCCATAAATGTCTCAGAATCGCTAGAGAGAAAACAGTTTTAAGTGCTGATGGACTTTCTTTTGACTCTTTAATGAAGCTAATAGACTCATAAAAAGCATTGGGTAAGGTGGGAGACAGATTTTTAAAAAGCTTTTTAAAACCTAACATCTTCAGAGTTTTTCCCTGAGGTGCTTGGAGAATTCCTCTGTTCAGAAGCAGGCTGTGGAAAGGGCATCAACAAATTAAGGAGCATCAGTAAACAGATGGAAAACCAGTGCACAGAGTAAAGTAACTGCAACTTGTGAGCACTTCCCTGGACTTCAGCTTGCATCTCTGATATTGCACATTGACTTTCAGAGATCTCCATTATTTTTCATAGTTTCACATGGAGCACTTTCAGTTAAAACAAAGCAACCCCACAACTAAAGCTAACAAGCAAAACCAACTAAAAAGCTCCAGCTTCTTCTTGGGTTTAGACTTTAGTTTAAACTGGGGAAGCTAGTTCAGGTTCTGGTCACACCTGAACAGAAGGAGTAGCTCAGCCTGCCATAGCTCTTCCTTTTCTACGCCAAAGCTGCCACATGTACGATGTGGATTCCTGTCTTTGGAGAGCATAACAGACAGACAGCTGCTTGCCTAAGGCCGCTCAACAGCTGAGCCAACTTCCCAGAACCTCCCAGGTCCTCAGGCTGCCACAGTGCTTTATAATTCTGACCCTAAAGACAAAAAACAGGAAAGAAAGAACAGAAAAATGAAAGGGGAGGTCCTCTTTGCACACGTGTTGTTTTTCAGATTTTAGACCAGGACAAAAGAAATGAAATCCAATAAACCCTAGCAATGAAAAGCTGAGGGAGCTAGCTGGAGCCAGGTTTGCCCTGTGCTGCAGGTACATAGGAATCAGTACCAGCAGAGGAGGGTGTCTGAGAAATAGCTATCATACAATCATGGAATCATAAAATGGTGAGGGTGGGAGGGCTCTCTGGAGATCATCCCAAGTGGAGTACTGCATCCAATTCTGGACCCCCTGTTACAAGAAAGATCAGAACATGCTGGAACATGTTCAGAGAAGGGCCATGAGAATGACCAGAGGGCTGGAGCTCCTCTCCTATGAAGATAGATTGAGTCAGGGCTCTTCAGTCTGGAGAAGAGTTGAAGGAGACCTTATTGTGGCCTTCCAATATCTGAAAGGGCCTACAAGAAAGCTGCTGAGGGACTTTTTAGGTTGTCAGGTAGTGATAGGACTAGGAGGAATAGAGCAAAACTAGAAGTGGGTAGATTCAGACTGGATTTTGGGAAGAAAATCTTCACTGTGAGGGTGGTGAGTCACTGGAACAGATTGCCTGGGGAGGTGGTGGAGGTCTTTTAGGCCATGCTGGATGGGGCTCTGAGCAAGCAACCTGATCTAGTCTGAGTGGCAGGGGCTTGGAACTGCATGATCCCTTCCAGCCCTGACAGTTCTATGGTTCAATTCTATGATTCTATCCCAACCCCACTGCTAACGCAGCTTTTCCTAGATCAGGTTGCACAGAATCGCAAAGTCAAGAGACTCCACGACCTCTCTGCGCAAAGTGGTCCAGCGCTCCGGTACCCTACGAGGGGATGCCCTCCGGGAGCTGCGGCCGACAGCCGTCCCACTCCGTTCCCGGAGAGCATCCGCCCATAAGGAAGGGGCAGCCCCGGGCCCGTGTGTCGCTAGGTGGCAGCACAGGGTCACGGCGTGCAGGGCTGCAGGCAGGGCAGGGCTGCGCTGCGGCTCTGGCTGAGCCTGCTCAGCTGCTAACACATCAGACGCGCTTTGGAAACACTTTGGTTCGTTTTAATAGCAATTCAAATACTTTATGAGCAAAGCTGGGCTGGCTGTGAATGAGGCAGAGAATTATTTCCCCCTTCTGTTTTAGCAATTCAGATTTGAACTGAAGCGGCCCGAGAGGTGAATGTGTTACTTCTGCCTCTCATCTTTCTCATTTCTGCCTTCCTCTACTATCATTAAGTGTAAATTATGTTGCCATACTCTAGACTGCTGCTGGATGTGTGATTCCTGTGCGGTTCTTTGCTTTGGTTTTTGTATTTACTTGCTCCACTGGTTGGTGTGCTGTGGCTGTGCAAGTTACCAGTTTTTCTTACTTCTCTGATTATTTTTCAGTAGTCTGAAATCTTGGAAAGGAAGATTTGCTTCTGTGTTCTGGTATTTTTTTCCGTTTAGCTTTTCTAAAAAAGAAAACCAAACAGCACCAGTGAAATCTCTGCTTCAGGTGATTCAGTTATTGGAGACAGTGATTTCTGCTCTAGAGCTGATTTCCACTTATTATGTGACTGTGAATATGGACAACATCCCTGAAAACAACACTCAGCTCCATAAAGATGGCAGGAGAACAATTTGGCTGTATTACAAGTCTTGCTTCTCCCAGGGTGCTGTTATTGGGACTCTGAATTTTAGGTCATGGTGTAGGTAAGTGGAACAGGGCAGATAATGGCTACTTAAAATTTGCTAATATGAAAATATCTGACAAATTGCCACACAGGAGAGAAATGGCTAAAGCAAACAGTGGTGAATGACTGTAAAATGACTCTCAACTGGACGTTTACAGGATGAGAAATTAGGATTGTTACTAGAAAGAAACCTTTAAGCAAATAATATTTAGGCTTGTCAGAGGTATCTTACCAAAGCCTGGACCTTGCTCTTCACCACCAGCCACAGCCCAAAAGTGTATGTTTGTCCAGCAGTGTACATGTGGCCATTACAAAAGTACAGTCTTCTCCAGAGCAGCTGCCATTGTTCTGTCTTCCCGTGGCTAAGAGACAATGCAGAAAGACTGATTTCTACCTCAATTACACAGCTGTACACACAGTGCTGCTGAGATAGCTCCCAGAGCTGGCATGACCCTGGCAGCAGTGGAGATGGACCAGATTGGGGCTGCATGCTCTGGGCTGTGAAGCAGGGATAGATCTAGGCAGGAGTTGCCTTCAGCTGGCTGCTGCCACTGGACCAGAGGGTACAGAGTGTGTTCCCCTCTTTAAGAGCAGTGCCAAGTGCTCAGAGTACTGGTGAAGAGCTAGGCTGCTTTGAGCCAAGGGTCCTACTTGTTGGCCACATCTACTGACAACATCTGAATTGTCTAAGAGACTTTTTTTTTTTTTTTTTTTTTTTTTTTTTTTTTTTAATGCTGGAGATTAAATCCACCAGATATGGGGTTCATTTAGATCTTGCTCATGACCTGTGCAGTTTATTACTCCTCTGCCACTGGCCTTCATCTTTAAACTGCACAATGCCAAACACACGCAGGGCAGGCTTATTTTCCTCTATCTCTTTCTATTTGCTAACAGTGTGATATAGCCACCAGGGGCTCTTCTCTCTTAATTATATGGCATAAACAAAGGCTTTCTGCTAAATCCTCAAAACAACAGTATGTGACAGCCATTTCTTTGCTGTCTGCTGGATTTCCATGCTTGCCTATGTCTGCTGTGAGAAAATCTTCTGATGAGCCCCAGTGCTGAACAAACCCAGGTTTCTCTGTTGAAAAAGTAGACTGCTGCTAACTAATAGTGCCAGAAGGAAGGCTTGCTCCGTTTTTGGGATGCAGTCAAACTTGAACAAATGCTGCCATAACAAGGGAAAGGTACTTCTTGGTGTAAACATTTTTGGTGCATAAAACTTTCTAGCAGTTAATGTAAAAAAGCTAGGAAGTCTTGAAAGCTATGGGAGAATGATAAGGAAGAGACAAACTTCCCTTTGAAAGGTTCCTCAGAAAAAGTTTGTTTGCCAGTCAGACTTAACACATGCCTTTGTTGCCAGTTAAGCTGGAGGTGTGTGCAGGGTTAGACTGCGTCTGAGGAAGTTCTTCAGTAGGAGGGTGGCAAGACCTGTATCAAGCTCCCAGAGAGGCTGCGGCTGCCTCCTCCCTGAGTATGTTCAGGTCCAGGCTGGATGAGGCCTTGAGCAGCTGAGTCTACTTGAGAGGTGTCCCTGCCCATGGCAGGGAGGTTGGAGTAGATAATCTCAGAGGTCCCTTTCAACCTGAACCATTCTGTGATTCTGTTTAGGGTGCAGCTTCGCCTCCTTATTTACAGATGGTAGAGTGATAACTTATTCAGGTCCTCCACTACTTCCCCTGCATAATACACAAACGTTAAAAAGCTTTTTTACTTGAAAATTGCACCTATGTGCATTAATTCTACCAAGGCTGTGAACAGCTCTCATACTGGGTTATGTAAACTTTTCCTTCATCAAGTAAAAAAGTAATTTGCAAAGACTCTTTATAGCCTTTTGGACATGTTCAGAACCACTTAACTAAAGATTATTTTATGTAATAGTCCTTAAAGATCAATTTATATTGAAATAGATTAAAAATGAAAATTCTCTTCTTGTGGTATGAGCTACATTCAGTTCAATGGTGAAGGATGTTAGCTGCCATTTGACATTTCAATATAAGATCTGACTTACTTGCAACCTCTTTATTCTAATAAAAGGCAGATTTATTGCAGCCTCCTGCTCATTACAATATTTTTACTTCAGTCTTCTGAGCTTGAAGTATTGAAGCAGATTTCCAAACATGATTCCAACTTCTTCAAAGTCTGGTCGCCTGTGACAGTAAAAATAGCAGACACATTTGTCTTTGGCATGAAATTTCCTCAACTATTAATGCTTTCTTTCCTTGGTATGCAAATTGCTCCTCCATTCAGACTATGGATGGCACTGAACATCTAAATCTTTCAGGCTGCTGCAGTCTAAACTCGTTTTCTTCACAAGTTATACAAAAGCTACTTCTGTAAATTGTAACTGTTTTGACCAAACAGGTAAAAAAAAAAATTCTCCCTAACCCAGGCAGATAAAGGTGAGAGTAAAAGCACAAGGGCAGGATGCCAAAAAGTTATTCCATGCATCATTGTTTAGATTTAAAATCTTACTTGATACAAACAGAGTATCATAGGATGGCTTAGGTTAGAAGGGACCTCAGAGATCACCTACTCCAAGCTCCCTGCCATGGGCAGGGATGTCTCTCATCTAGACTCAGCTGCTCAACCTGGGCTTGAACACCCCCAGGGAGGAGCCGCAGACAACCTGCCTGGGCAGCCTATTCCAGAATCCCACCACCCTTGTACTGAAATAGTCTTGTAAGTTGTACTACAGGTAACTAACAGACACTTCTCATTTAAAATATGTCTTTAAGTGTGCCTTTGAAAGTGTAAGGTTTGCTCAGAAAGCAGCATGGCTCTGAAAGTGCTATGACACGTAGGATAGTACAGTTCTTACATGTTGGAACACACAGTGGTGCACCCTCTTGAATTTCTGTTTAGGTTATTAGTCATAGCTAAGCTCTTAGTTTACAGATCTGCTTCCAGATTCCTTTGCAATGTTGAACAATTGAGCTAAGTCTAATGAATGGATCTTTTGAGGTTTTTGATAACTGAACAGAAAATAAAATGGAAAAACTACTTTGGTAGCAACGTATTTGAAGTTAGTTTACTTAGTGGAGAAAAACTTATTCAATAGTCACCTACTGCAAAACTACAAATTACTATAGAATTGCATGAGATGCCTACTGCACTACTGAACTCTAATTATTGAATAATTTAATTTCAGCTTATTGGAGGTCACTTAAAACTTTGGACATAAATTCTTTGATTTTTTTATAGTAATTATTTTTTTGTTCACAATGTCATTCTTTAATCCTCACATAATCAGAAATGGCTGAAAATTTTAAACTTGTGACATCTTTTATAGACATTTTCTGTCTCTGTTCCCATACCATTTTCCACTCTTGCTTTCAACTACATTTTAGAGCAGAATTCTGTCAAAGCAATCATTCTCCAACTGAAGGAGGTCAGACATTTTATTGTGTCTCCTTGGGTTTTGGTGTTTTTTTTTTTTCTAATTTTTTTTTTCTTTTCTGAAGCTGATCAGAGAAATCACCACAGTCCTCAGAAACCTTCTCAAAAAAAAAAAAAAAA
>VWZI01001191.1:548557-614076 GCA_013396835.1 Psilopogon haemacephalus
AAAAAAAAAAAAACCAAAAAACCAAGCCATCCCCCACAAAAAATGACAAAAACAACTCATTGAACTTGAATGTGATATCAGTAAGATAGTCTGGAAACTTTTACTCATTTTGCTGGCTAGTGCAAAGAAATGAGATGAAGAATACAAATTAACTCTTCTTAGCTGTCACCTTTTTTCTCTACGTATAGGGGCAAGATATTATCTAATACTATCTAAGAATCTAATGTCTTAGGAGGAAGCTCTTTACAGTGTGAGGGTGGTGAGATACTGGAACATGTTGCCCAAGGAGGTTGTGGCTGCTCCCTCCCTGGAGGTGTTCAGGACCAGGTTGGATGAGGCCTTGAGCGACCTGATCTAGTGGGAGGTGTCCCTGCCTATGGTGTGGGGTTGGAACTGGATGATCTTTGAGGTCCCTTCCAACCTAAACTATTCTATGACTCTATGTATTGTTTTATTGTCATTAAAAGCCAGTGACTTACAGTGCTCTGCAGAGTGTGGCTTGCCTAAGAACAAACAAAGATTAAACAACAGCTTTTGAACCTCTTTTGAAAAGATTGCAGCTGGCAGGTTTGTTTCTGTTTGTTTCTCTACTCTGGAAAGGAATTAGAACTATCTTAACCAAAAAAAAATTTAAAAAGCATCTATTTCTCTCAATTGGTGCTTTGCAGAACAAATAGTTCAGGCTTTCTTCATCACAATTTATAAGTGTTTAATGCAAAGCAGGGACTGCCATGGTCTTCATCACTGTGACGAGTAGTGTAATGATGCCTTCCCCCCTCCTCTCCACCAAGGGAAAAAAAACGGGCAGAGAAGGGAGCCTCAGAAAAATCAGTGAACCAGATCAGCAATGCAGACATCAAGATTTCAGGCAAATTGGCTGAGCCACACAGTCTTGTCACACCAAATTTGCTGTGTTATTGGATAAAGTGGGGCTGCAACATGCATAGGGGAATAGCAGATGGAAAGTTTCTCTGTGATGGAGGACAGAATAAGGCCCCAGTGTGATCCTGTCCAATATCACGTTGTTGAATGTCCCACCTGCTGGGTTCAAAGGAAAGCCAAAACCTCAGCTATGGATCACAAATTGTTTCCTGCTTTACCCAGGAGCTGGGAGCTGACACTTTTTGTGTCTTTATATGCCTGGTCTTGCCCTGCCCAGAGCAGATCTCACACCCTTCCCCAAGCAGGAATAACATTTCTCCAGCGATTCCTGATGGCCCATTGCTTCCACAATCTGGGAAGAGAGGTTACTTGGATAATACTAATACTGAGATTAAAATGCTGGACGGGGACTGAGAAATTCTGTGTTAATTTTCTGGCTCTGTCAAGAAACAGTCTACGGGAGCCAGTTAAATCATTTAATCTCTGTGCCTCCCATCCTCAGAATCTGACAGTTTTGTATCTCATGGGGCTGTTATGAAATGCAGTGTGCTCACATGAGTCATTCACAATCTGCAATGATGGCTACCATCTACATGGGGAGATTGAGCCTTTGCTGTCTGCATGGAAGCAGTTTGCTGCTGAAGCGTTAGTCACAAAACAGTGCTAAGGCAGAAATGCCTATCATCCAGCAAACTGTGACTAATGTTGTTTCCACAGCTGTAACTACAGTAATACAGATGGAAATGATTTTCCATTTAAAATGCATTGATTTTTATTTGTTGCAATAAACTCAGGCACACAGCCCCTTTGATACCAGAGCAAGGACTCGGACAGGTGGGTCTGTTCAATCGTGTTTGTCCAGCTCAAGTGAGAATGATTGTGTAAAGCTCCCAAAATGCTACCTAGAGAATAGAGGGAGAAACAAAGTGCACTTAGACTTATAAAAGATCTTTCTCACTGGCTACATGATATGGTTTAGAGGGAATTGGACTGGAGGTGGCTCCTCCTGAACATGTAGCTGGCTTCAGGTGGGGTAGAGGTTGTTTCTTTCACAGTAGTAATATAGGGCTCTGTCTGGGTTCTGTGCTAGAAGCAGTGTGGGTAATTCAGGGGTGTGTTTGTTGTAGCTGAGCAGTGCTTGGACAGATCCAAAGTCTTTTCTGCTTCTCACACTGTTCTACAAGTGGGTAGTCTGGAAGTTCAGAACAGAGAGAGGACACAGCTGGGACAGCTGACCCTAAATGGTCTAGTTGATTGGATAGGGCTGGGTGATAGGTTGGACTGGATGATCTTGGAGGTCTCTTCCAATCTGGCTGATGCTATTCTATTCTAGTCTATTCTAGTCTAGTCTAAATGACCAAAGGGTTATTCTGGAACATATGACACTGTTCTCAGCATTCTCAGCATGTAAAGCTGGGAGGTGGAGGAGAGTAGTGGTGTTTGTCTTCCCAAGCAACTGCTAAGTGTGCTAGACCCCTGCTGTCTTGGAGATGGCTGAACCACTGCCTGTCAATGAGAAGTGGTGAATGAATTCATTGATTTGTTTTGCCTGCAAGCACAGCTTTTACTTTACCTATTAACCTCTCTTTATCTCAAACCAGGAGTTTTCTGTCTTTTACTCTTCCAATTCTCTCCCCCATCCTACTGGGAGAAATGAGTCAGTGGCAGTGTGGGCTTGACTTGCCAACTAGGGTTAAAACCAGGACACTGGACTTCTTATTTCTTTGTTTGAAATTGCTGTCCTCAAATCCTTAATATCCTTAAAATATGTTGAATATTTGGCAGTAAGTAATTTATAAGCACATTCTTTAAGAGTATTCATAATGTAAAAACACAAATGGTTAAAAATCCTAGCTTTGAGCTGCGCAATCTCAAACCTCCTGGTTTGAGATGTTTTCCTGAACATTTGGTACCCAACATATCCAAAGGCACTGTTGAGATGTGCTTGCTCAGTTGCCCACAGCTAATGCAGCTCTCTAGCATCAGTCTCTAGGGTAACCCCAAAACCTGCAGCAACCTGGGGTCTTACAGAAGCTCTGTCACTGTGGGCTGAGATGGATCCCACACCCCAGGAGTCTATCTCTAATTGAGACAACATACACTCTGTCAGTCATAGGCACATGGGCACATAGGCAAATAGATGCAGTTTATTTTGAATAGCAAAGCCCAGACTGATAAAGGAAATGCTTAGTGGAGGTTAATACCATGCTTGAGAGAACATTAATGAAAGAAAATAAGAAACAGGCTATGAAGCAATTTCTGACTAAAATAAAATAACTTCCACCGCAAATACTCCTCTCTTACTTTGTTCTCAAGCTTGGAGCTCCTGTAGTGTAATAATTACTTTGATGATTTCTGAAGGGGATTCTATTTTTCTCTAAAAATGTTTACAGCCCCATCAGATCTAATTATTCCTGGATTTTCCTTCAGTAGTATTTCAAAGAGATTGAGCGCAACAGCATTTAGCTTTTCAAGATAGGGAGAGAGAAGGAGAAATATGGTGAAGTATCTGTCCTCCTGGAACTGGGCTCTTACATTTCCAGATAAAAGGAAATGGCCTCAAATTGTGCCAGGTGTGGTTTAGGTTTCACATTTGCCGCAGGAGTGGTCAGGCATTGGAACAAGCTGCCCAGGTGGGTGGTGGAGGCACCTGGATGTGTTTTTTAAAAAAAATGTATGCAAGGCACTTTGGGTTTAATGGTCATGATGATGTTAGACTGAGAGTGGGCTTGATTTTAGAGGCCTTTTCCAACCAAAACAATTCTATGATTCTAAATGAATGTATTTAAATAGGTCATAATGAAGAGTAAGGAAAAGCTTGCATTTTGTTGCCTTGAAATAGGCAACTTTAGTCTCTTATTATCACACAATTACAGAAATGTCCAGGTTAGAAAATACCCTTAGGGTCACCAAGTCCAACCTTTAACTCTACTCTACAAGATTCACCTTAAACCATATCCCTAAGCATTCCATCCAAATGACCCTTAAACACATCCAGGGTCAGTGACTACACCATCTCCCTGGGCAGCTCATCCCAGTCCCTGGCCACTCTCTCCATGAAAAACTTTTTCCTAATGTCCAATTTAAACCTCCCCAGACTCAGCTTGAGGCCATTCCCCCTTGTTCTGGGTCAACAACAGATGCCTGAACCAGTATAAAATGCAGATTTCTCTGTCAATGGAGACATAGCATGGGCAAGGATCCATGTGGGAAAGGTAGAAACAGATTCATCACAGAATGTTAGGAGTTGGAAGGGACCTAAGTAGATCATCAAGACCAACTGCCTTGCCAGAGCAGGACCATACAATCTAGTACAGAGGAACACAGCCATGCAGGCCTTGAAAGTCTCCAGAGAAGGAGACTCCACAACCTCTCTGGGGAGGCTGTTCCAGTGCTCTATGCCCCTTACAGTAAAGAAGTTCCCCCTTGTGTTGAGCTGGAACCTCTTGTGTTGCAACTTACTCATGGATCAGCTCTCCAGAGCAGCCTTGGGATTTTCAGGCTGGAGCCTTGTTGTCTTGCATGTTGTCTTGCAGCTGTTCCCACTGCCAGCCTGTCCTGATGTGGCTCTGCCCACTGGCTGCATTCCCTGGGAGCAGCTATTAGCACATGGACCCGGCTGAAACTTCTTTGTAAGGAAACGCAGCACCACAAACCTGGTATTCTCTGCTTGTTTTTAATGGACTGTTAGGATGTGCTTGGCATGATATGCCAAAACTATTCACTGTATCCCACCACTGGGTTTTCTCAGGCATGCAGAAATTCTTAGCTCTGAGTTGTTGCTGTAAACAGAATTGATTCTGATTTTAGAATCCAAACTGCAAGCGAAATGGCTGTAAAACCTGTGGTGTTTGGTGGAAGGGTTTGCTAGAAGCCTTGCTGTGACAGTTCTTTAGCTTGCAACAATTAGTAAGGATTTTATGACTGCTGGGGGAACTCTGGAGGCAGGAGGAGAGTTAATCGCCCTTAAAATAACTTATTTCCACAAGAGAAACAAAAGTTTCCATTCTAGGATTTTCACAGGTGTTCATGCCAGGGTACTCTTAACGTTTGTATTGTAATTATGTATCCTGTTATTCCTCTACTGTTAATTTGGCAGTGTCAAAAGCCGACAGAAGGTGAAAACTCACACTGCTACCTGCAAAAGATAAAAAAAATATATAAATTGCAGTCTACAGTGCAATAAATAATGTCATACTTTTCATTGTTAAAAAACATGTTTATTGTCAGCAAAAGAAGGTAAGACTTGTCCTTATACCAGTTTGCCATTAGTCCTGTATTAACAAAGCTTAAATACAAACTTTCATTCACAATTCAGCCTATTTTAAGGCAGACAATGAGAAAAAATAGGCTTTGTCTCCTTGCTGCCTTGTTACTGTCTCCTCTCAGTACAGGTCAAGAAAATACCTGCTAAAATATGTTGTTGCTGTTCTAATTGCCCTCACAGCATGAAGCATCATTGCAATATCAATATTCTTATTATGTCCAGACCAAGATACTCTGGCATTTCATTAATCTAATTACAGAAGTCAAATGCTAACAGATCAGCTCTTTACCCTCACAATTTGTCTCCTCCCTTGTCCTTATTGAAATTATAAAATCATAGAGTTGTTTCAGCTGAAAGAGCCCTTTAAGATTGATTTCAGTTGTCAATCTAAGGCTACCATGACTATTAAAGTATGCCCTGAAGTGCCAAGCCTACGTGTTTCTTGAACACCTCTAAGGATGGTGACTCCACCTGCCTGGCCAGCCTGTAGGTTTTTTTTTTTCCCCAATACTCAACCTAAACCTCCCCTGGCACAGTTTCAGGCCATTTCCTCTTGTTCGTTCACCTGATGCTAGAAAGAGACCAGTCCACACCTCACAACTATTTCCTTCTATGTAGTTGTAGAGAGTACCAAGGTCTCCCTTCAGCCTTCTTTTCTCCAGACTAAACAATTCAGGCATATCCCTCAGGCATATCCCATAAGACTTATTCTGTGTATCCTTCACCATCTTTGTTGCCCTTCTCTGGACACACTCCTGCACCAAAACTTCTGTCTTATAGTGAGAGGCCCAAAACTGAACACAGCAATCAAGGTGGTGAGGACAGCGTCATGACCACTTCCCTATTCCTGCTGGCTACACTATTCCTAATAAAGATCAGGATGCTCTTGGCCTTTCGACTACCCAAGCACGTTGCTGGATTGTGTTCAGATTGCTGTAAACCAGCACCTCCAGGTCCTTTCTGCTGGACCACTTTCCAGACACTCCACCCTAAGCCTGTAGCATTGTTTTTGTGACCCAAGACCAGTATCCAGCATCTGAAAACAAACAAGCAACTAGAAATAGTTTTACTGTTCCCCACTGTCTGCCTTAAGCTGTACTAGGAAATCCCACAGTCTCTTTCCATCTCACTCATGCTTTTCCACAGAGTATTCCAGCTGGAATCAAGGTCTACACCCCAGCTTTGGGAGACCTCTGCCAATAAATAATTGAAAAGCTAAGCAGATACATCACAGCTCCTCTGTTCCTGGGAGGAGTGTATGTGAAAGGAAGGTGGTGCCATGGGAGTTGTGCTGCTGACTCCAGCAAGGCCAGGACCTGCTCCATGCTGCTCCACCAGCATCTGTTCTGTCCCACGCTGGTACCGGCCAGTGCCAGGCTGGAGCTGAGACAAGGGCTGCTGGAAACTGCCTGAGTTCCAGGCACCACTTCAGAATGTGACCTACATTTCTCTGAAATTGTTTATAATGCCCTTGATAACTCTGAAGCACCACGTTAACATGCTTCTTTAAAGCAAAGTCTGAAAGATTTCATGTTAATATTGAGAGGGCTTTTCCCCCCTCTCAACAGTACCTTGCTGTGTTCAGCAAAGCTTTCTCTGATGCCCATGGGCATACTTGTGAGAATTGAATCATTTTATTTCCTCCTCGTTTAGTTCTATGGCTGCTTTCAATCAGCTGCAGTACCTGGGAGCTAGGGACACTCATCCTCACCTGTGTCACAGAGGAGCAAAGGGTTCCAGGGCCAGGCCATCTCCAGTTGTAGCTTGTTCCTTTGCTCAGAGCCTCTTTCAGCAGCCAAGCTCTAAATGGCTCCCAAATCCTTTCTTCTAGGAGATGGGGAAGGGAAGCTATCAATGCCAGCTAAGTTTTTGGAGGGAGCTACATGAGCTGGTCTTGGACTGCTGTGTGAACCTTATGCCAGTATCTACCAGCAAAAGCAGATTTTGAACACACAGAAATGCATCCAGTTTTGCTAAGAATATTATGCAATACTTAGTCCAAAGGAAAGTTTTCTAGAAAACTTGAGTAAATAATACACAGCCAAAGGTTCTGCTCTAGCTGGGAGCTGGACAGAATGACCCCACAAATGTTTTCTATTTGGCACCTCCAACACCCAGTGCAATCTATTTTTTAATTTTTATTTTTTTAATTTTGTCAGTGAGCAGTGGAGCAGATCTGTGCATACTGGGAAAGAGATTGGTTATTAGCATGTTTTATTTGCTTTGACATGTACTTTATCTTTTTAGAAAAAAAACCCCACCAAACTTTAAAAAAATAATGGTTAATAAGAAGCCTCATATTACTTATTACAAGCAGACTAATCAGGCTGTGTCAGTACAGGGCACATGCTTAAATGCAGTCTCTTCTAAGCAAGGGCATGACTTGCTACTTTAAGTGCAGGATATATTTTACTATTGGGCTTCTGAGCCTCAACTTATGTTTAAACTTTCAATTAAATTCTCCTCAGATGTGAATTTTGTCAATGCTTATTGCTCCCACACAAAAATCTGGTTATATTATGTGATATTTTTTTCTTCAGATCTTCACTGTTCTGCACAATGTTCCCCACTCTTTCTTTTTTTTTCTTTCTTTCCCTATGCTAGAAGGGAAAACTGTTTTTAACTATATTTGAAGCTTTGTCTTTCTTCTCTCACCAGCAGCCTTCTACAACAGATCCCTGCGTAGTAGGCATCCTACCTGACAGTCTGCTCCACCTTGAAAGGAGATCTCTGGACATCCTGCTCTGGGCAGGGTAACATGTAAGGCAGGAGCTCCAGCAGGCAGAGGCAATCACCCAGGGGTGGCCAGGTCCCCAAGCAGGGTGCTGTTCTGGCAGGCAGCTGCATCTCTGTAACCTTGAGCCAGGAGCATTACATGGGGGTCATTTTCATTCCGAGCAGACACTGTGCCTGCCACCTCAGCTTGCAGCAGGCTCATGGCACTCAGCTGCTAGATGGAGCTGCTTCTTTGCTTCCACTAACATGAATGAAGTAATTACTCTTTAGTCTGCTTTTCCCATTTTCTCTTTTTGAGTGATTTTCTCTCCAAATGAGATGAGGGGATTTTGTCAGGTGTCTGATTAGAGATTGTTTAGAGAAGGAGGAGGGGAAAAAAATTAGAGAAAGAAATGAGGAAATGAATGCAATCTGTTGTTTGAGTGAATGAGCCAGGTGTGTTGAGCGAATGAGACTTGGTGTGTTGATCTCATGCGCAGCTCTGGGTCATCCTTCAGCTCTACCTGGTTCACAGCCTGGGCTGAGCATGGTAGTGCCTCACCTCTATCCCTACTGTGGCTGAAACAACCTCAGCCAGCTTCACATTTAATTTTCCCCCTCACCCATGTTTCATTTTGGGTGAGAGCTATGATTTGAGAGCTTAATCCACTGGTTTTGGACAGCTTATAGTTCAAGAATGTTTTGTGCCTTCTTGCAGCTTTCAGGAGAAAGCAGTTATCCCTTCTTGAACAGTTGGATTTTTTTTTTTTTGAGCTGGATTTTAATGACCACTTGTATTTGTCTTTTTCAGCTCTGTCAGTGAGTAAAGCCACTTGCAGTTGGAGAATGTAAAAAGGTGGTGGTTTTGCAGGTCATATTCAAGCATATGGATAGTTTTGAAGTTACCATTTGACTGAAAAAAACAAAAAAAAAAGTATGTTTGCTGTTGTTTCATTGTGATTTAATCATAGAAATGAACTTCAGCCATTAATGAAGTTTCTAACTAAAGTAAGGTCTTTGCCTCAAAGGGAGTTTCATACACAGAGGGGGCAGCCAGGAGACTAGGACTAACACTGCAAGCATCCACTGAGACTGACTTCTGCTTTTAGCAACTCATTCTGGTAGGAAAAGTCCTCAAAATGCTGCTAGGTACAAGTCCTTACATACCTACATCAGCAAGATCTCATCTTGTCAGGATCTTGAGGAATCTGGGTCACTAAAATGGGTTCAGCTACACAACTCAGTGAGGGGATAAGATTTATCCAATATGCTTCTATAGGAAATGACTAATGTAATGCTCTGCTTGAACTTCAGAGTAGGTTTATAGTGTGAATACAGAGAGCCTTGTAGACTGATCCCACCCCAGAGACCTGGAAAGAGAAAAGCTTTCTCTCTCCTTGGTGATCTCCCAAGAGACTTGCTCTAAAGTTTTCACAAAGTATTCACGTATAAGCCTTGACCTAAAAGACAAAATCTGTCTGGAGTTCTTGGGGTGTGTAACGGGAAGAACTGGCATATTTTAACCTTAATTGTGCCTTTTTCAGGGCAGGTGAATATCAGCAAATTCTGCTTTGGGCTAAGTTGTTATTGTGGATGACCTCCTGGTACAGAATAATTCATCAACATTAACCACTGCCTCTAGCCTCAGCCACATGGTTCTCAGTCACTAGTTTACAGATTAAACTCTCGTCTAAGATTTAACACATTGGTTCAATTACTTCAAGTTGTGCTTCAAACGCCATTGAAGTGTTGATTCTTTTCCCTTAATTCTTTTGAAAGGCTAATTCAGACTGACTCACTAACTAGAGATGCCTGCAAATTTGGATAATGCATTTAAGTGGAGAGGCTTGATCCATCCTGATTAAAAGATTGGGTTTTTTTTGGTAGCTCATGTTTAACCTCTAAAGTTCACAAACGGAGCTACAGTTAATGAGCATGTTTCATTCTCAACTGTTCATGCATCCCTCCACTTCTCTCTGCCCCCTGAAATCAAAAGGGGAAACTTCCCGAGCTGTAAAATGCTTCATTTATGTTAATTCATTATAATTATTTCACAGTAACTGAAAAAAAAAAAAAAAATCCATGTGCAAACAGTTCCATAAATGCCATGAATAAACACACAAGCATATTGTTGGCTTCCCTAAGCACATTGGTACATTACAAGGATAAATTATTGTATTACCTAATTAGCCATCATCCAGGAAGGGTGTTTTAATGAGCAGGAAGCCATGCAGGCAAAAAAAAAAAAAAAAAATCCTGGAAAAAAAAAACACTTCAAGAACAAAACTGATTAGTGCTCATTTCTGACAACTTTCCCTGCTTTTAGAGTGGGCACAGATGTGGAAAAACCAACTTGGTGCATCTCTCTGAGGCATGGAAGGGAATTCTTCCGTCTGCATCAATAACATAAATGAAAGGACATCTGCATAAAAATGTATATGTTTGGGAGCTGTATTCTAGGTTACAACCAGGCAGACCAACATCCCCTGAAAATGTGGTCTGTGGTGTTAGGAATAATAGAAATAATGGCTGTTGTATCGTGGGGAGTCTGTTTCTTATGACACTAATAGTAGGCATTGTATAGACTCCCCTTCTACTCTGCCTTGGTGAGACCCCACCTGGAGTACTGCATCCCATTCTGGAGCCCCTATTACAAGAGGGATGTGGACATGCTGGAGGTGTCCAAAGAAGGGCCACGAGGATGCTCAGAGGGCTGCAGCACCTCTGCTATGATGACAGGCTGAAAGAATTGGGGCTGTTCAGGCTGGAGAAGAGGAGGCTCCCAGGTGACTTTCTTATGGCCTTCCAGGATATGAAATGGGCTACAAAAAAGCTGGGGAGGGACTTTTTAGGTTATCAGATAGTGACAGAACTAGGGGGAATGGAGCAAAGCTGGAGGTGGGGAGATTCAGACTGGAGGTGAGTTGGAAGTTCTTCAGCATGAGAGTGGTGAGGCCCTGGAATCAGGGAGATGATTAGGGCCACATCCCTGGAGGTGTTTGCAGCCAGGCTGGCAGAGGCTGTGGGCAGCCTGATCTAGGGTAGGGTGTCCCTGGGCATGGCAGGGGAATTGGAACTTTCAACCCTGCCTGATTCTATGATTCTTTCTATACTGTAAAACAGTAAACAGTTGCCTGTAAAGCAGGCTTCTGAGTGTACTGATCACATGAAATGTGGGCAGTAGATCTGGGTGAAAACAGTTTGCAAATAATGAATTTATTCAAAAGGTTTGCATGTGCAGAAATTGCCTCTAAACTAAGCTATCTTCAGACAAAGGAAAAGTGAAACTGGACCACAGTCCAAAAGCCTGCAGAGAATAGTTCACAGCAGCAAATGATAGGGCATCTGCAAGGCAGAGATTCTCTCCTCCCTGGTGAGAAATCCCCTGGAAATCCCCAGAGGGTTTTTGAACATTTCTTTCACATCACTGACCCAGGTGCCAGGGAACCCTCTGTTCCTCCAGCTTTGCAAAGCTGGCTGTAGGCAGAAGAAAGAGGTACTGCTGCCAGGGGGTTTGCTCTGATCTGGTAGGGCTGTCTGCCAGGTTTTTTCTTTTTCCCCCTCTGCTAAATCAGTGGTATAGCTGTATTGGAAACAGGCTAAAGACTGATACATGTGTTTGTGTGTTTATGACTCTGTTGCAGTGGTTGTCCTTGTGGTGTGTAGAAGGCTATGAAGCACCTTGGCAGGGAGCTGACCCAGTGCTAAAAAGGACGTGAGCTGTCTGGCATGCTACTGAAACAGCCATCAGAATGCCTCTGTGATAGGGAAGGTCTGACTGTTACTTGATCACAGATTGTATCTGTTCACTGGCTTGGATGATTTGGTCCAGAAATTTTATTTCTTATTTATGTCCCAGTGGTTAATGCCTGAAAGAAAACAATATCCCTTCATTCTGAGTTCTTGGGAAATAGAGGTGTGGGAGAAAGCTTGTGTTCTTGTGTTTGTCTTTAGATGCTCTTGTTTGCTCTTCAGTATGTATGATTAAGTTTGAATACTTCATATTCAGACTACATTTGAAGTTGTCCTAAAAGTCTTTGCCAGGTTGCAAGTAATTTCATCCTAGAGAAAGAGAAAAACTTCAATATGAGGTCTGGTTTCTTTCCATTGATTTAAGAGATCACAGGTTCAAAGAGATTACATGTGTCTCCTTGCTATATCTAGAAACAGATATTTGAGAGGCAGCAGCTTGCATAGCCAAGACCCCAGGCTCTCCCAGAGTCACTTCCCTGGTAATCCTCATACTGGCTTTTGAGTGGTCCTCCTTTTATTCATAAGAATATTTATTTCCATCATCTTGTCCATCTCTCCAGAAATTGTAGCTGATGTAAACCAGTGCAGCATCACTGACTTCCATCAAAACCTGTGCAGGGATCTGGCTGTGAAATGCTTAAATTGCTTGGACAGATCAGTTCAGAGAAGCATCCATGTCTCCTGGCCTACTGTGGCATGATTCATAGGAGGCACAATGACAGCAGGTTGTAGGAGGGTGACAGATCTAGGGGACCAGAACTTTGCTCATGCACCATCCTTCGATGGGAAAAGAAGCCAATGCTCATGCAGGAAATAAACCAAAGGCTTTAGCAGCACCAAGGTTTCTCTGTGCCAGGCATACAAATTTTCCCCTGCCCTGTTCCTTACACTGCATCTCTTCTGGGACAGTACAAAGATGCACAAGATGTATAAGCTGCTGCTTTTGTGCCAGCCAACCCCTTTGATTTGGAGCTCTTTTGAACAAAGTTGGTTAGTAGATCTGTGTGTAATAAGGGCAGGGATCAAAGTCCTGCTGCTCACATGGTGCTTCTGATACATGCCCAGCATCAGTTATGGGATACCCTCTGAGAGCAGGCATTGCCAGGCCCCTGCTGCAGCACCAGCAGCTGCTGTGTGTCCTGCACCAAGCAAAGGCAAGTACCATCTGCCTGAGCTGCTAAAGCTGTGGTATGAGTTTCATGCCAGTGAGTCTTTGTGCTCATCTAGCCCCAATATCTGAAGATCAGTCTTGCCATGGTGGGTGTCAATATGCAGAGCTCTGAAAGATGGCCACTGGTTCTGTAGCCTCTGCCACCCTCTTTAACTCTACTGGCAACTGTCTTGATTTTCTGCATGCTTCTTCCAGACTAGAATGACTCTGTATAATTTAACATAGTTTTCCTACATACATATATAGGTACAAAGCCTGTATAAACATCTGTATGTGTCCACATATGCAAACATAAATACATACATATGCACTACAAGTGCATTTGTCCCTGTAATATCTCCTGAGAGATGATGCTTTCACACTTTCATCCAAGTTTTTTTTGCTTATTACGATACAGAACATCCCCCAGGCTCTATGGAGGATTTTACATATACATAGCAAAGTTGTCCCTCCAGCAAATTGTTTCCTATCTGAAAGAGGAGACAAACAGATTTAGAAAGAAAACAGTGGTAAGCCAAGTCCAGGCTTGCACAAAGATTTGTCCTGATTTCCAGACTCCCAGATTAAGACACCGTTCATTGGATTTCATTGCTGGAAACCCTGCCTTTGGCAGCACATGGCTGGAGAGCAGTGTAAGCAGCTCTGCATGGCTTCTGCTGTGCCCCTGGTGCATTGCAGAGCCCCCAGCTGCAGACTGGTGCTTCAGAGAACGTAGCTGAGGAAGTCAAACCTGTTAGTAGAGCATCTTCCTTCTTTTCCTCTTACTTTCAGCTCCTCGTTTTAGAAGAATTATTAACTCCTATTTTTGTTAATTGCCTTGTGCTCACTTTGAGGAGAGAATTGGCAGCAGCAGTATCTGCAGGGGCTTCCAGCAGGGAAGCAGCTCACCTTCAGCTGAGCACTAACTCTTGGATATGGCACCACTCCATGTGGCAGCACTTGCAGAAGAAAGCTGGGGGCTGCAGCAGCAGAGAGACAAACCAGTAAGCTGAAATAAAGAGCTGGGCATCCTCCTGCAGAGCTTCAGCTTGGTTTGCAGAGATTTGGAAGATGCTCTAAAGCCATTTTCCAAAACTAATACTTACAAAAGGATTACAAGACTGTGTGTGCTTCTGGCAAGCAATGACTTCACAGTGGTTTCCAAGTCACAGTAAACAGTGCTTTTACTGAAATGCCACTTCAGCCATGGAGCTGGGGACAAATGATTTCTCTAACAACTCTGACAAAACCCTGTCACTGCTGGCTACTTGTTCACTTTCCCTATGCCTTACACATGCAGCCAAATATAATCTGTGTGGGAAACCTCCAGTTCTGTTTTTTGCTAGCCAGATTCATAGAATCAGTCAGGGTTGGAAGAGACCACAAGGATCATCTAGTTCCAACCCCCCTGCCATGCCCAGGGACACCCTACCCTAGATTAGACTGGACAGAGCCTCATCCAGCCTTGCCTTAAACACCTCCAGGGAAGTGGCCCCAACCACACCCCTGGGCAACCCATTCCAGGGTCTCACCACTCTCATGATGAAGAACTTTCTCCTCACATTTCATTTATTGAAGTGTTATTTTTCTCTTTGTTGTACTACACATACCTTTAAATGTAAGTCTATTTAATCTCAGGGCCAGCACCCTTGAGATTGGACATTTTGCACTATTAGGGCCAGCCACCTTGCATGACAACTGCACAAGTAATGCTGGGGTTATCTTGTCTTCTCTGAACCTACTGTAGCCACACATTAAGCAGATGTTTGCATCCCCAAATCAGCAATCTGCAGTTGAGATAGTGTCAGCATGAAGAAAGGGGACAGAATCAGAGCTTTTGCAGATCAGCCATCCTGAATTTGAAAGATGTAGGAAGGACATTGGTGAGACACTGGAACGGGTTGCTCAGGGAGGTTGTGGCTGCTCCCTCCCTGGGAGTCTTCAAGAACAAGTTGGATGAGGCCTTGAGCAACTTGTTCTAGTGGGAGGTGTCCCTGCCTATGGCAGGGGGTTGGAACTGGATGAATTTTGAGGTCCTTTCCAACCTAAACCATTCTGTGATTCTATGACATTTGTTCAGAGGTAACTCCGAGTTTGCAGTGATTAACTTTATTTACAACTTTGTACAAGTGTTTATTGGAACAGCAGGACTAGTAGAAGGATAAATAGACTTGGCCAAAATGAACATCACAATTTCTCTTTTCATTGTGTGCATTCCTCTCTATGTTTTGTGTCATCTACATACCAATCATTTACTCAGTCTATAGGTTTGTGAGTTACTTGCATAGAGTTTACTAAAATGCAAGGGCTTAATTATACCCTCATTTGATTCAGCAGAAGTTTTGCCACTGACTTAAATGGCAGCAAAGCTGTGAAAAAGGATTTGCATGCATTGATTTAGCGCACTGCAAGGGAAGGTCAAATGTGTGAAACTCGGAGAAGAAGCAGAGTTCATTGTTGTAACAATCAGGATGTCCTCATGAGATTAGATTTCTCCTGCAGATATGTGTATCCTGTGAATAAGATGTATGCTCTGGTTTGGATCCACGAATATTCCTGAGAATTTTTTGCTTCAAGGTTGCGTGATCCACAAATATTACAGAGAATTTTTCACTTAATGTCCATTAAGCTCTGCAATTCCCACTATTGCTTTACACCCCCCCCAAAAAAAAATCAGCTTTGCATTTCAGTGATGGTTTCCTTTTCATCTAATAAGATCTCTGAGCTTGCTTTACAAAAGCAACACTTAAAAAAATATATCTGCACCTAGCTATGTAGCTGAACTTAAAGATCTGAAATAATTCATTTAGGCCTCTACTAGTTCCTTCTTTGAAGGATGTAGTGAAAGATAGAGGTGAAACAAAGGAGAAGCCAAAGCTGCAAGGCTCACAGCTATTGGTAGCACTTGGCATGGCACATGGGCAGTGTGGTTTGCCAGGAGTTCTGAAGCAGCATTCCCTAGCTGGGAATCATGAAACCTCTGATTATTTTGTTCTACCCATCACTTCCACCGTGAAAGTCCTGTGACTGCTGAGAGGCAATCCTGGACTGTCTTGCAGTAGAAACCAGAGGACAGCCATGAGATGTGTGGTTCTTTAAGATTCACTTTAAAATCTGTTCTGAGGAATTTGAGCAAGTCCACCTGGCTGGAGAACTTAAGATGAGAGTAGGGTGAATGCCACTGTATGTGCAAGTAATCTTCATTCCACTGTTCCTTTTCCTTAAGTCATGGTGGTGCTTAGTTCTGAAGCAGGATGCCTGTAACTGCCACAAGGGCAACTTGCCTTCTCCTAGCCCTTGTGCAACAAATAACTGAAAAGCAGAAGCTGAGAGAGCACCAGAGGCTGGAGAGGAACAAATGAGTATGACACCAGAGAGCAGCAGTGACCTGGGTCTTCATGTGGAGGAAGTCATCCTTCATCAACCCCTTCTCAGCCAGCCAGGACAGAGGCTTTGCTGTCAGCACTGGCATAGATAAACTGATTTAAATGTGTGTGACCCACTTAGTGATTAGTGGATACATATTCTGGGAATCCTGAAACACTGCCAGGTCTTTGTCAAGCTTTTGGGAAGCACTCAAGCTGCTGGAGATAGCCTGCTGTGTCATCTGGCTTCATTTTCCAACTTACCAGGCCTGCAGTGTTTATTCTTCAGTGATCTTTCTTGGCAAGTTAGCTTTACTTGGTCTGCCTTTTCTGATAGCATTTTCAGTACATGGTCTAACAGCTCTATTTACCTTCCCAACAATCTCAATTTCCTGCTTTTGCTAAAATCCATCTAATATGTTGATATTTTTGCTAATCATGTGTGAGGAAGACCCAGGGCTTCAATAAACTGAGCTTGGCTGTTTTTGAACCTGAGAAAGGTGCTGTCACAAAATGCACGATGAGTAGAATTAGATTGGTAAAGCTGATTACCAACTGAGAGAGTCAGGATGAGCAACAGCTATTCCAGTTCTAAAATGCCATTGCTTTCCCTTCTCAGCTTTCACAGAATCACAGAATGGCTTAGATTGGAAGGGACCTTAGAGATCTTCTACTCCAAGCTCCCTGCCATGGGCACAGAAACCTCTCAGCTAGAATTGGCTGTCTAAATCCTTATCCAAACTAGTCTTGAACACCCACAGAGAGGAGGCTTCCACAGAGAGGAGACTTCCACAGCCTCCCTGGGCAAGCTGTTTCAGTGTCTCACCTTCTTCATACTAAAGAAGCTCCTCAGATCCAGTCTAAACCTGCTCTCCCTCAGCTTCAAACCTTTTGCCCTTGTCCTGTTGGTGGACACCTCTTGAGCCTTCCTGTAGGATCCCTTCAGGTATTGAAGGGAAGCTCTAAGGTCCCCTCCAGTCTTCTCCTCTTTTTCATTATATTTGGCTATAAACACAACATCCAAAGTACTTTTACACTTACCTGAATAGGGCCAATTCTTTATTTGCCATTCTTTAGTCCATTCCAGGACGTAGTTTATGGCTTGCTCCAAGTCACTGATGAGAGTAACCTTGGTTTGTCTCCTGACCCTATTCCAGTGTGGGTGTTCCAGCTTCAGCTATGTTAATGCAGCTGTCCTGGTTTGGCCAGGAGAGGATTTCAGTGGAGTCAGGCAGCTTTCATAGGATTCCCTGGGAGCAGGATTAAACTATCAAGTGGAGATAACTTGAGGGACATGCTACTCTATTTTTAAGGGTTACTCCTGCTTTAATTGGCAGCTGGATCTGCACTTGTTAACCGCCGAGGACATAATGACAAGGATAAATGGCACCACAGGACCTGGCTACAATTTCTGGCTGTCTGGACTTCATATGAGCTCAAAATCATGTTCATGCTTATGGAAAAAAAAGCTGTTGAAAATAGAGTATTAACATTGTCATTGCGTGGACAAACGAGTGGCCCTGTGGGGACAGGCTTCTGACAACTTTATTTATAATCATCCTAAAACAGTGTCCAAGACTTCTCCACAGCTGTGTGTGGAGTAATGTCTCAGACAGGAGTTACGCTGGGTCTCTTGTGGTAAATCAAATCCAATAAGAAACACATTGAAATTTGAACCTACAATTTTCATACTCTGTTTAAAGCACAATGTTGTTCTCTCCTGGGATTTTCTGGGTGACTAGTAAGTGTTAATGCAGTAATCTCTAGCAGCAGGAGTTGCACATGAGCTGCTCTACGTTTCAACTGATTCACTCTGTTGCCTGCAGCTCAGTGGCAATTTCTCGCTCATTAAGATCATGGAATCATGTAATTGTTTTGGCTGAAAAAGACCTCTAAGATTGAGTCCAACCATCATCCCAACACCACCATGGCCATCAAACCATGTTCTGAAGTGCCATGTCCATGTGCTTCTGGAACACCTCCAGGGATTCTACCACCTTCCTGGGCAGCCTGTTCCAATGTCAGACTACTCTTTCCATAAAGAAATAGTTTCTGATATCCAATCTAAATCTCCCCTGAAACATTTTCAGGCCTTTTCCTTTCATCCTATCACCTGGTACTAGGGAGAAGAGACTGACCCCCACACCAACTCCTTTCAGGTAGTTGTATTGCAGGAAGGAGCTGGAGAAGGCTGCAGGCACATGGAAAGCAGAGAAAAGTCAGAAGAAGATATTCATTGATGCTATGTTTTCTTTTATTTTTCTTTTTTTGGTTTTTTTTTCCTTTCTTTCCTAATGGAACAATTTATTTCTTAGTTTATAGCAGTAGCTGAAGTCATCAACTGCATCTGGCTGGCTTTACACAAGGATTCACCAGGACAGGCAAATTCTGCCAAAGCAGGCAAAGTAACTGCACTGCTTCTGCCTCTGAGAGTCTGGCACCATCTCTTCTCTTTAAGATCCTTATTACATTTTATTTGTGTTTTCTGCCTTTTCAGTTCTCTTTCTGTGATTGTTGATCTCTTTATTTATACTGGTCACCCTTTCTGCACAAACTGCCAACTTTTTCTGCTATGAACATCCTGCAGTGTTCAAAGCCAGAAACTTGCCACTCAGCATGAAAAAAGATGCAAGGAATGGTTTTCACAGCAAAGCCCCCCCACTTGTACTGATGCTTACGTAGACAATTTCTCTTTTTACTCATCCCAAAGTGACCTTCTCTAAAGTTTGGCCCTATCTGTTATTTAAAGCAGCGCTGAAAGGTGAAATAACTGAGCGGTTTTGTAGCAGCACTTGGGAAGGCAAAATCAGGGTTTCTCTTTTTGCATCCAGTCTCCTTGATGACAGTACATTTAAAAGCAATTGTGAAGCAGGCTGTGAATCAAAGAGATAGTCATCTGGAGAAACAAATTAGGAAGAGACAGTTCCAAACTTAACCAAGCATGCAAAGCCCTCTGTTGATGTAGAAATTAAAGATTTCCATACTCCTCTGAGTGTTTCCTAAAGTGTAGCTAAATGTTCCCCAAGGTTAATTTGAGAGTAGAAGTTATCTATAATCACTATGATAGGGTGAAAAGTTAAGATAGATGATAAAAATATTGGGATTTTTAAATTGCTCTTTAAGATACTCATGCTGGGAAAAAAATGTAGAAAAACTTCTTTATGAAGGAATCTGTCCTGTGATGGAAAGCAATAATGGAAAGTAATTCCCCATGGGACTTTGCTTCCTGGGGTGTGGGTTGAGTGTTTCTGCCACCATTTTTTTAAAGGTTGTCAATTTTTATCAGTCAATTTGTATCCACATCCTAACATCAGGCTTGATAACAGCCTGAGCTGAACACCAGCAGGCAATGAGGAGATTTTACAGAATTCATCAAAGTTTTGGTCAAACCCAGGAAATCAGTTTGCTCATGTTCTCATGGCTTCACTTCAGATCATTTGTGTAGTGGGTAATAAAGGTTGTGGAAGAAGCACCAGTGCCTGGACTTCCCCACATGGAGGGTGGAATTGTTGGGGTTTTTTTTCCCATAGAAAAGTTACCTTTATGTTGTATCCTCTCTGTTCCTTTGAAATGCATTTAAAGAACCACTCTGCTCGACAACATAAAATCATAGTATCGGCCAGGTTGGAAGAGACCTCGAAGATCATCCAGTCATGCTGACTCTCCTCTACAAAAAAAATCTTTGTTTTAAGTAGGATAGTCCAGCTGATGGTTCTTTTAACTTTAATCATAGAATCACAGAATCAGTTAGGGTTGGAAGAGGATCATCTAGTTCCAACCCCCCTGCCATGCCCAGGGACACCCTACACTAGAGCAGGCTGCCCACAGCCTCTGCCAGCCTGGCTGCAAACACCTCCAGGGAAGTGGCCCTAAACACCTCCCTGGGCAACCCATTCCAGGGCTTCACCACTCTCATGCTGAAGAACTTCCTCCTCACCTCCGGTCTGAATCTCCCCGCCTCCAGCTTTGCTCCATTCCCCTTAGTCCTGTCACTACCTGAGAGCCTAAAAAGTCCCTCCCCCATCAGCAGCTGCTTTAGATAGCACTCTGTAGGCAGTTGCTCAGCTATGAGTGACCTATGCAGGGTGTGTGTAGCAATGGCTGTCACTCACGTATGGAAAATAAGTCCAGCTTTGTGTGATCTGAGGTAAAGCTGGCAGAGTGCAGAGCTAGAGCTGGCAAATTGGGAATTACCCACAGTGCTGGGCAGATTTTGCACGTTCTGCTGCTTTTCCTACAGCATCTAAGCTGATGGCTAGCATGGGTGGTCTGTAACTGGGTTGGATTCTTCATTTACTTTCTGTAATATTTTCTTTGCAAATCGTTTTACAGACTTTTCTGTACACAAATTTTCATTTACCAGAAGAAGCCCCTGGTGGCTTTGAGCTTATTGCAGCCTTCCTGTTCTTTGTATTTATTCATCAGTTACTGCAAGTCCATTAAGTTCTCCCACACTGTAGTAATGGCACGGTGGTGATTTATGTTTTAACTGTAATAGCAATTCACCAATTGACTAAAATGTTTCTTGTCATGAATATTTTAATGAGAGACTTCATATCTGGTGAAGGAATATAATTTTCAGATGTCTGATGTTGCCAGATGCCATAGTAGAATAGGCATAGAAACAGTTCAATGAATAAATGTCTAATAGACTGAGCAGAAAATTACACTGTAGCTGCTTCATTCTATGTCTCTTTGCTGCTAGACTTTTTTTTAAGCTGATGGTCGGATTGACAAGTAACACTTTGCTTCATTTGTAGGTTTCATTGGACAAAGTTCAGGGAAATAAAATAATGAAAAGAAATGTATTTACCCCTAGGAGGAAGTCTGAAGGGATAGTTTGCATGTTCTTCAAAAGCTGTGTTTCTCAGGGAAAAGGGCAAAGGCAGTGGGAGACAGACAACCTAAATATCCTTTTTGACTTCTCCTATTTGAGCTGTCAAAACTGAGCAGATTGCTCAGAGCTACAACCTGGCTTGAGTTCCATGATAAAGGTCTTCCAAGCATGTGCACATAAGTACCAGAAGTCAGTTAGATACCCTCCCTGAGGCATGAAGGAAACAGAGAAGGATGGTGATGGGCAAGGTTGCCTTCAAATTGTAGTGCTTCTAGAGGGGCAACACAAGCCTTGATCTGAACTATCTCAGCAGATAAAGCTGACCATTTGCTTTGCATGTCCAGATAAATAGGGGCAACGAGGACTTCACAGGATTGTTGTGGGGAGGTTAAGATTGGATGTGAGGAGGAAGTTCTTCACCATGAGAGTGGTGAGACCCTGGAACAGGTTGCCCAGGGGGGTGGTTGGGGCCACATCCCTGGAAGTGTTTGCAGCCAGGCTGGCAGAGGCTGTGGGCAGCCTGATTTTGGGTAGGGTGTCCTTGGGCATGGCAGGGGGGTTGGAACTAGATGATCCTTGTGGTCCCTTCCAACTCTGACTGATTCTATGATTCTATAACATTAGGAAGTGATGTTTGCAAAGAATTTGGGAAGCTCTGTTTCCCATTTGTTTGTGGTTTTTGTCACCAGCCTCTACTGGACAAGTCTGAGAACATATATAATGTCTATTCAGAATTATTTTTTTCCCCCCTTCTATTTCCTACTAATGGACTTTCTTCTCCTTCACTGTTGCAGTGGATGAAAAAGGCTGACAATAAAAGCGAGCGGGGAGATGGATAGCTATTGTTGTAAACTGTTATCCTTCAAAGAGTGGCGTGGACCTTTCAGCAAAAGAGAGCCTGGGAGAGGCTTAGAGTAATTTCTGTAGTTTTAGCTGAATGGTTGAAATGGGTAGCAAAAGAGAAGATAGTTACTGCCAGCAAGGACAATACCTGTCCACTGCGGGGGTGACAAGAGACCAGCAATCATATACAGCCAGCCAGGTAATTACCACATCATGGGAACTGCAGGCTGGTTGGGGGTATTGCAGATTCACCCTGATGATCAAAGCTTGGCAGGCTCTGTGTGTCATTAGCAGCCCTCTGAACCTCAGCACAGTACCTTGATGCATGTCTTCTCCTCTGCTGAGGCTGGCAGTTTACTTTGGTGTGTTTGTTGTTAGCAAGGCCAATAGGAATTACTTACACCGCTCAGAAAGAAGTTGGGTCTTAAAATATTGAAGGAAGATGAAGGAGGGAAAAAAAGGGAAATTGAAAAGGAATGTTTTGCACATGAATGTACTTTTTATTAGTTTTTAGACTTATTGGATGATGGTATAAAAGATTAAAACATATTCTTACCTGCTGAGTGGGAGATGTATTTTATTAATACAGATAAAACTAATTGAATCCCGATGTCAGGCATTTAAAAAAATATTTCTATGGAGATTTTCTCACTCATGCTGAGCAGGCAGATTCAATGTGCTTGCAATTCATTTGACAGTTCTGAAGTAGGAAGGGCTGGGAGAAGGGTCCCAACAATGCCCTGCTTACTAGAAAGAGGGAGATCCATACAGGTACATCTCAGGTGGATGCTGTCTGGACACCTGGATGTAATTTCTTGCTGTCTCACAGTCTTTCTTGCGTGATCTCTCTCCCTGTCTGTACCACAAGATGTTCAGGTGACAAACAGGTGGGAACTAGAAAAATAATCGTTGTGGCTAGATATTCAGGCTAGAAACATTACAGAGAGCTTTAATGTTAGGTAGAAAAAGAAAGCAGATAAATCAGCACTTAAAAAAAAAAAAAAAAATTTGCCTTATTCCATAGATCAGACTTGCTGGATTTCAGAGAAATGTCCTCAAACTTTCTGAGCCAGACAGTTTTTTAGCCAAGAAGTAGACAGGACAGGGATAGAAACCATCTGGTTACCACTATTTTGATAGACATTGTCTGGTCATTGAGCTGGATTCCTCTCCAGATTGTCTCTGAAAGTCAGCCTTGGCTGCCTTTCTCCTCAGTCATGTGGTGCATTCAGGATGGGGTCATGCTCTTGAGAGCTTGCTTCAATCAGGAGAAATATGGATAGACATATTTAGTTCTGAAATCTGATAGCCAAATGTTCATTAAACAAGCTTTTGTCATAAATGAGTGGGCTAGCTCATGCAGTGGTAAATAAGGGTTAGGCTGTATTCAAATGGAAATCATATTCTCTGTTCTTTGGGCTCTCTCTTGTGCCTTCATGATCCATTTCCTTGAGCTGCACTGCTGCTATCATCCTGGAGCGAGGGGTTCAGAGTTTTATCCCATGTAGAGGGGCTTTGCTCTGCTGTGGCTCATGGGCAGCTCCCACTTCTTGACTGACCTGTTGCTTGCAAGAGCAAGGTTTGCATCTATTGATGGGAAGCAGCTCAGTGGCTGGGAGGCAGAGGAGACCATGGCACATCATAATGCAGTGTACAAAACAACAGTTTGCCTCTGTTTGAAGTCAGGAGTTTTCCCACTGCCTTCAAAACTTCAAAAAGGAGTAGCTCTGATTTTTCTCCAGAACTTCACTGGGTATTTAATGCAACGTTTCATTCTATTTCACCCACATTGGCATCAGCTCTGTTTTCTGATAAGCTGTTACACAGCCTTTTGAGATTTCCAGAGCTTTTTTTTTAACGCTGTCACAGTTCCCAAAGCTCAGCATGCTGGCTCACAGGTGGGCAGTGAGGCACAGCTCCACTCCATGTCCTTGGGTTACTCTCCTTGGTGGGTCTCTATTCTCAGAAAAGCTTAGAAGCAATGAATTTAGATGATTTGAGGTTCTCACAGCCTATCTAGATCAGGGTAGCACAGGATAGGCTTTCTCTGAGGCTCTATAGGAAAATGTTGTACACTCAGATGTTTTTCTTCTCAGAAGACTGAAACTGTTCAACACCTGAAAGAAAATGGAAATACTTCCTGCAGACTCTGTCATAGAAAGAGATAGATCTTGAGATTGCCACCTTCTGCTATTTATGCCAATAGACATCTATCATGAGTGCTGTTATTTAGCATGTTATCTTACAGACATCCTCCAAAAAGCCTCCTGTTCCAGACTGTTAGGTTGTTTTGTTCTTGGTGGAATAGTCTCAAGTTGCAACACTAATTTGAGGGAGCTGCAGAGCCCAAACAACTTAACTGAGCATCAATCTGCTTGACTAAATCTTAAAGTCTGGTTTTGACCAAAAGCCTTCCTGCAAGCAGTCAGAGACTTTTCACTGGCATTAAGGTAGTCCAGATGTGTCTTGCTTGTTTCTCAGGTATGCTTTGAATTTAAAGGGAGAACTGGATTCCAGCCTTGCATTCTTTTCAGTCAAAAGAATGTTATATTTGTTTGATATGGTACTCTTTTTTTCTTTTAAAAACAGGAATGATGTGCATGTCCCAAGCACAACTGCGATAAATTATGTGAAGAAAATGCTTAAAGACACCACAAATAATTTTTCTACTTTCAGGTCAGCAAATGAACAATGTTGGGGGAAGTTACAGAGAGAAAGTTGTTACTTCCTGCTTTGTGGAGGACTATGAGAGAAAGTAAAACCAATCTGATTTCTCTAAGCTAAGAAAATATGTTTGTCAGAGCTGAAAACAAATTCCCATCATATAATGCCAGTTCCAATCTTTTCCTCTTCCCTTTCCTGATTTTTACAGTGATGCAAATATATTATTGCCTGATTCTTCACTGTTTTTATTAGAGCAGCATGCCAGCTCCCATATGGCTATTGCTAAGAACAGCTTTGTGGTTCATGGCTGACACTAGTGAGTGCTGAAGACTCTCTCATGTTTAGTCACAGCATCATGAAATACTGTGTCCTGTGAATAAGCCTGCCAGGGCTACAGTTCCTGCTGTGGAAACGTGACTCACAGAGTGATGGAGAAAGCTGAATGAAATGGAAACAAGGTAAACACACAAAGTATTCCTCATTCGTCTCAGCCAGCAAGTTCCTGTTCCTCAGCTTTGGGGTAGCAACATTGAGGAGCATTAGAGAAGAGGATAAGATATTTCTAACATGCTATAGACCATTGCAGGCTTTGATCAAGCTTCCTGTGATGTTCAACAGAGATGAATGGTGTCTCAAGAGCTTGTGCAGACTCACAGAACTGCTGCCCAGAACTGCTCAGAAGCCCAAGAAGCTGGGATGCTCACTTCGTGTATCAGAGAAGGGAGGGGAATACCAGTTAGACTACTAAATCCTTGACTTATGGTTCAAAAGATTTAGAGGCTAGAGTTTGGATTTATTTCATCTTTTCTTTCTGAGTTTTTCAGATGTTTAAGTTTTGTTAAAATCAATATTGTGGAAGGTTATAAGGCAGCTCTGGCTTGGGCACATCAAGCCCAGAAATCAAAGCACAAGTATGTGTCTATGCCCTGAATCTTCAATCTCTGCATGTTACAAATTATGCAAAATTAATAATCAATATTAATTTTTATATCCAAAGATTGTTAATAACTATTAAAACTGTTTATTAACGCTAAACCTCACCAGAAAACTTATTTATAATGTTCTAAACACAGGGTTTGGATACTTATACACAAAGGGAACAGGCAAAACTAGAACACTTTAAGAAATAAGTAGCAAATACAAACATTAAAACTGTAAAGAGATTCTTAGTTTCAAATATACCTCTTGCCCACCAGGGGACTCGAGAGGCTCCTTTCTGCTGCTAAGGCAGAGAGGCACAACAGAATCTCATTATGGAATTTCCTAGAGAAAGGCTTTGAAATATTTACTAACAATATAGTATCAGACAGTACCCAAAGCTCAAAGGGAATTCTGTCAATATCTTGAAGGTCATTGCAGGCAGACCAGGCAAAGCAAAAGTAAGAGCAAAAGCAGAAAACCCTGTGGCAGAAGCCTATTTATTGATTGCCTGAATGTAAATTGCTGCTGTGGTCACACAAACTCACCAATCAGAATGGCATTTTGCCAAACCTGACCATGTTAGGTGAAGTCAGGAGCTTGCTTTTCCCTGTTTGGGAGGAACAAGTCTGGGCAAGTCTTGGACCCTCTAAGTGGGTATCTCCAAGCCTCTGTCTTCTCCCTGCGCTCTGCTTCCTCCCCCCAGCAGAGGGCAGGGGCCATGGGATCATGCTTGGGCAAGCCAGGACATGGATCTTCCATGACACTGCACACTTAAGGAGCAGCAGAGTCTGAAATAGAAGTTACAGAAAAGAACATTTCCAAGATGCTGCTGAAATTTCAAGCAGTGGCAGGGACAAGAAGGAAGCTCTAGATGGTCACAGTCATGTAGATATCCTGGGCAAAGAAGCACTGCTTTCATAGATTTGCAATATAACTACCTTTAACTTTATTTTGTCTGCCCAGCTCAGAATTGAAGGTACACTGAAACTTCTGAGCTCTCTTGATACGTAAGCCCTTGCGAGACCAGGACTCATATTGCTATCAGTAGTAGGAAACTGAGCAATGGAGTATGGAATAAAAGGCAACCGTGAAAAATGCTGTGTTTCAGCATTCTTTAAATGCTTGCAACTGCTACTTTTTGTATGGAAAATGTTTTTCTGAACTGCAACAGTTGTAGCAATCAACAGCTTCAGCACAAAAGAATCACTCAGATAAAACAGAAAATTGGGTGCAATTTGTAATCTGTACAAGGTTCTGAGTCCTCTGCCAGAATATATTTTCCAGAGAACGTGTGCATTTATTTAGGTCACATCCCCCAACCTGGGATTCCTCAGGAAGACTCAGCAGTTTCATCCAACATGACAAAACCGTTTCTGCATCGAGGAAGAGAGGTGCTGCAGAGAGGACCTCCCCAGCACCAGCAAGGCACTATCAGCCTCTGCCTATAATGAAGTGTCAGAAGACAAAAGATAAGCTGCAGAGTGTTTCAGGAGAAAGACATCAAGATCTCTGCACCCTCACAACACTGAGACAAAGTCATCTGCAAGTTAAAAGAGGTTGCTCATCCTGAGAAAGATGGGCTTTTATCCAGTAATACCATTTCTAATCAGGTTCCTTTCCCCACTGTCCTGTTGTATTGACTCCTTGCCAGCAGCTGAAATGTGATGGGCTCTGCCTATAACACCCACATGAGCAGTGCACCACTGCCAATCTGTGATAAACTGTCTCCAAGACAGGTTTAAAGTGGCCACTTGCAGTAGAATTTGTACAGCAATGTGAAAAACAAAGAGAAGCAGAAACTCCTTTTCTTTTTTTTCCCCCCCATTAAAATCCTGGCAAATCATTTTATTGCCTGTGGTGCAGAAGACAACTCAGATTAGTCTGCCAGGAAATGGGACAAGTGCATTTCAGAAAAGAACAAACTCAGTCTGTATTGTTTTCAGCGCAGAGCAGGTGACTGCTCAGTGCATTTCCTTTAGGAGCCCTTCTGTGTTGAGCTGTTCAAGGTGAGCCAGCCACAGTACAGCAGTGTAATCCAGCTGTGCTGGGGTGACAGTACACCTGGGAAGGCAATCCCAACACAGACTTGTTAATAAATCAGAATTTGTGCCCATGAAGCCCAAAACCGAATTTTGGTCCAGGAATATATTCCTCAAATATGTATCAATAGCAAATCATAGAATTGTCAGGGCTGGAACGGACCTCAAAGATCTAGTTCCAACCCCCCTGCCATGGGCAGGGACGCCTCACACTAGATCAGGTTGCTCAAGGCCCCATCCAGCCTGGCCTTAAAGACCTCCAGGGATGGGGCTTCCACCACCTCCCTGGACACCTGTTCCCATGTCTCACCACCTTCATGGTGAAGAATTTCTTCCTAACATCCAAACCAAATCTACCTTCTTCTAGCTTTGCTCCATTCCCTCCAGTCCTATCACTGCCTACATCCTAAAAAGCTCCTCACTAGCTTTTGTGTACACCCCCTTCAGATACTGCAAGGCCACAATAAGGTCTCCTCAGAGCCTTCTCTTCTCCAGACTGAATAGCCCAAACTCTCTCAGTCTGTCTCCAGAGGAGAGGGGATCCAGCCCTTCCCTGGACGCATTCCAGCACATCCACATCTTTCTTGTACTAGACATTCCAGAACTGGATGTAGTACTCCAGATGGGATCTTACCAGAGTGGAGTGGAGAAGGAGAATCACCTCCCATGCCCTGCTGGCCACACGTCTTTTGATGCAGCCCTGGATACAGTCGGCTCTCTGGGCTGCAAGTGAACACTGGTGGCTACAAACGCTCCTTCCAGCTGTGGCACCACACATTTAAGATCATGGTAAGCTCAGTGGCTCTGCTGAAAGGGCAGAGCTCAGCAGCACATGCAACAGAGATACAAGAGAGCTTCACAGGTACAAGAACTTCTACAAATCTGTTTCTTTTTTTTTCTTTGAAAAGCACAGCTTGCACTTGAAACAGACCTGGTCTCACTGATGTCATTTACTTGTGTCAAAAAGACCTTGCATAGCAATTTGCCTAGGAGAAGAAAAAAAAAAAAAGAAAGTAGTTTCCAAACAATGTGAGTGCTACATCTCAGTGCACATCTGAGAGCATTTAAACACTGCTCAAGATACAAACAAAATGGTAAAAAAGGGCTTTTATTCTTGAAGATCATATATAAAGCAAAGGCATGTTCTGGTAGAAATAACATTTTGTTAGTTAAGGGCAAAGCAAGCTGCCAGTGATTCCACTAGTTACAGGCAATAACAACTTGTGTCCTGCTCCTCAGTGCCTTTATGTACAGGTAGTTTATGTACTGTAGTCCAAAATCTGCATGGCCTGAGGGTTAATTGTTTACAAGTTCAGCATTGGCCTACACTGGCTCTGTGCCCAGCTGGACTGGTCCTTGAACTGTGACTGTGACTCAGGCACAGGGTGGCTCACACTCCGTACGTAAAAGGACCCCTTGCACATACACAACACAAACAGGAAGGCTCTTTGCATGTGCACATCGTTGTAAAGGTACTAGAGTAATGAACTGGACATTTACTTTTTGAAGATCTGTGCCTTTTCCTTCCACCATCTTTTTGAATATTGGGCTGGAAATACCAAATCTTGACTATTCAATTCTACACATACTGCATTTTTATAGCTATTTTTTTTTTTTTAATGTTGAACTGGAAAGCTGGTTATTCACTGTGAGCCAAAGCAGAGGGATTTTAAAGTTCTGAAGCTGAGCAGGTGCTGGCTATTTTCTTCTCATTTGGCTTTCACCACTACACTTCATTCCTCATAATACCATGCATTGGTTGAATCATACTCACATTTTCCTTTGAGTTTGCAGCTGCACCTCTATAGTGAGCACATCTGCAGAGACCTTGCACGCAACCAGGCAGTCATCCTCATTCTTCATTTGTAAAGCTCTTTCTGCTCTGAACACATCAACGAGCCTGACCTTGCACTGCTCTTATTGTTAGACCCACTGGTTTGTGATATATGTCTGATCCCACCATCCCCATAGCAGTACTGCACCGTCCTACTGGCTTCCAGTTGCTGCTGTTTCCTCCTGCACACAAAGCTGAATTCAGAGTTCCTGTTGCTAATTTAGGAACTGCCTGCATGTACCTGCTCTGTACTCAGGTGAAACCACCTCAGTAGAGAAATCAATGTTCCTCAGTTGTTTTAATGCGTACTGCAAGGTTGACTTGGCTAGTTAGAGCACATAATAATTGTCTGCTGTTACCCAGGGATCACAACACGGTTGTAATATTATTATGGTAATATCATCAGAACATTTCCTTCATAGGGTGAGGTTAAATAAGGTCTCTGTTACCTTACCATACAGGTAATTTATTCACATCAAAGTAATGGGGATTTTGCAGCTCAGGCAATCCTGAGAGAAGTTTAGGAGTGATCACACATGATGAACATTTGCAACAGGCTGAAGAACACCTTGGCCACATTATACCTGCTTTAATTCATTCCTAGGACTAAAGCTGGTCTGATATTTTATGTAACCCATGCACGTTTCTTTTGGTTCTGTGAGGCCAAGGGGAAGGTGGGACCTCATTAAAGATAAGAGAGATAAAATGCTTCAAAGACATTAAAAAAGTCTCAAGAAATGGAACTCTGATACATTTGCAGTCCTGATCACACAATCCATCCTTAATTTGAGAGGTTGCAGCTGTCCTTGAAGCTTCAGTTGCAAATCTCTAAAAGTGAGCAGAGCTCTCCCCTCCTTTTCCCCTCAAGAGAGGCAAGGAGGACCAGCTCCTTGCAGCAGAAATGCCTGTGGTACAGCTCCCCAGAACCAAGGTCTAATTAGCTGCACATAAGCTAAATCGTAAAGTTTTATTAATGTGTGCCAACAGGGTGGTTACTGATTGTATGTGACAGTGAATTAATTGTGTTTTGCCTCTAAGCAAGCACAGTACTTGAATGGAAATGGTGATTCCAGTCTTGCTCTTGATACAGTCTCTGGAGTAGATAAATAATTTAGCTGGGACAACACCAGGCTGTCAGTACCTTCCTAGCCTGGACCACTTCAGGAGCACACAACAAACCCATCTTGGCTGCAATAACCTGGTGTGTCTACCAGGGGCAGGAGCATGTGAAGTATACTCCTATTTCTAGATTTTACTGTCATGTCTAGCAAAAGCAAGATGTTTTCATTTTCTTTACCCAACATAAGGCTTTCTTGGGGTATTTATGCCATGAGGATTCACCAAAGAAGGGCAGATCAACTTGGGAAAATGTAGTCTCTTGCTCATTCCCTTACTGAGCAAAGAAAGAAGGGGAGGCAAAGCAAAATGCCACCGCACTTCCCACACCTAGAGCTCTCTTTTACCTGACTGACCACCTGTTAGGGCCTGCCTGATAAACCCTGTTTCCCAGAACAAACCCTGGGTGATACTTTAGGGATAAAAGGGATTAGGATTTATGGATGAGCCCAGTGCATAGAAAGTGGGATGATCAACTGAGTGAAGTGGGGATATGAGAGGGTTTTGTAGACGGTAGATTTAGTAACTCTTGGCAACATTTCTTCAGCTTTCCTTGCCCCAAAGCAAGGGACCCCAGGGCAGAAGGTTTTTTTTTTCCCCCAGTGACTTATGAAAAGAACAATCAGCAAAATATGACAGAAGAGGACTACGGAGCCCATGAAAAGTCACTCTGTAGGCATAGAGGATTACATGCATCTGGGAGCTCAGAAAGAGCCTTGAAATGTGTGTTCCATAGCCCATCAACTCACAGGGATGTATTAGTTTAACCTAGTCCCCTTGAGCTCAAAAGCTCAATAAATACTTAATTCTATTTGGAAGTAAAAAATAAACTTTAACAATAAATAGAAGGTATTTTTAGGTAAGGGGAATTACAGATGATAGGGGGAAATGGAACAAAATATAAGATACAGGTATAAGGTAAGGGGAACAACAGAGGATATGGGGGGAGGAAAAAACAAAGTACAAAATAAAAAAAAAAACAAACCAAAACAACCCATAGAGGGGAGTGGATGGAAGTTGAATCCAAGTGGTGAAGTTGGAAAGTTGTGGTAGATACAGATGGATGCTGGTGGGATTCAGCAAGTTAGAGTTCCAAATGTGGCTGCTCTCCCCATGTGTTTGTTGGAGAGCACATGGTGAAATAGCAGCAGGGAAGCAAGATGCTGAGCTGGTGAGGAGGCAGAGGCCAAGAGGAAGAAAGAGGAAGTTCATCCCCCCCTTTATAGGGGGTCACAGCAGGTAGTGGGAGAGGACACCTGGGGGCAGGTCAGACCACCCCCTGGGAGGAGTCAGGGTCCAGTTCAGGTAAGCCTCCCTAGGAGGGCCTAACCCTTTACAAGGGCTAGTATAAAAATTCAGCATGTACACTATTCAAGAGAAACATCACTAAGTAAATATGCAAAACCTGATAAGTGTTATTATCCACCAATGCAATGTCAAAGTGAGCCCTCAATGCTAGTGGCACTTTTAAATGCAAAGATAAGTTTCTATTTGCTAAAATGGGCAGATCATGCAATAAAATAAAGCAGAATATTTTAGCTGCTAAGCGTGAAATGCAATTTGAAAGGCATTTGCTGTAGTGTAGCCTTTAGTAATAAACAGTGTAAGGAAGCACATCACTCATAAGTTTTCCATGGTGAATGGTGTACTTTAATTTATGAGAAGATTACTATGGTCACAATGATCATATTCTGCATAGCTGGATGCAAGCACTGCTCTTGAGAATTCCAGCATTTTGGGGGGGCGGGGCGGGGAGTGGGGAGGGGGAATCATGTTCCAAATTGGGAGACTGCCCTCAGTCTGAGAGAGAACTCATCTCTGGGGTGTTTTCTTAGAAAAGACTGTAGAAAAAGATTGCCTACTTGTAATCACAGTTATTTGGGAGCCTTTTAAACTGCAGAATTCCCTAATCCTGAACAAAGTCAACAATATGTTTTACTGTTGTCCACTTAAATTATATCCTAAGGATATTTTTTTTCCCCAGCTTTGCCACGTTGATTCCAAACTATCAGAGATAATACTTATTTTTATCTCTTTATTTGAAAAGTCTTAATATTAGGGTTTGTGCCAATGCAATTTTTTTGCTCTCTGCTTCATTGTGGTGCATTCATTCGGCAATGGCTGCAGCAGCATTGCAATGAAGATTTAGAAAAGTCTATGAGTTTTTTTCTGTAAGAAGGGGATCATTTTAGTGAGTAATAGTTGCTAGACAGTAGTCACACCTTCATCTGAGGTAAAAAACTCCTGTATTATCATTAATTATAAAAAAGTGTGATGCAATAGACATCCTTGTGATATGCCAGGTGAAAGATAAACCTCCTCTATTAGCAAAGCAAAGTGAAGCAAAGTGGCTGCAAGCATCCACGTGCATTTGATTTGGGTGCCAGGACAGTCCAGCTGGGATCACAGCTGTCTTCTGCTGGGTGGTATTCAGCCATAATGAAAGACAGTCTGGATGGGGACAAGAAGGAAAAACTGAGAGGAGGGAGGAGATTCAGTGAGGTGACTGTGGTCACCAGGCAGGAGGTGGCAAAGCAACCACATCTCTTACATCCTTCTCCAGTGCTGTATTTGTTAATTGCTGTCTAATAACTTGTTTTTTTTTCTCTTCTGAATGTGAATGGAATTGCACAAAGCCTGTTTTATCAGAAAGAGCTCTGCTGCACCTTTTGGGTGACAAGCACAGGGTGCCTCCATGCTGTTGTCAAGGGCTGTCCTGTCCTTCCTACAGTGCTCAACCTGCCTCGTGGACATAGAGCTGTGTGGGGAAGCACAACTGCAAGTACCTTTTTCCATAGAAACAAGAAGCTATTTAAAAGTGAGATTTGTAGCATATAAGGCATTATTGCTGCTTCTCATCTGTTCTACCTTTCCACTTACGGTCTTTTTTTTTATGGCTGTTAAGCTTTTTGCTATGCCAACATCTTTTAGGTTCATAATTAAAGGTATTTCAAAATATCTAAGCTGTACTGACTGATATCCAGTTGAAAATAATGGATTCTTATTTGGAAAATTAAAAGCAGCTAATGCATTATTTAGAAGAAAAAACAAACCATGTTGTTTACTGATTAAACCCCCCAAGGTTGTTTTCCTTTATTGCAGAGTCTGTTTTCTTCCTGTTTATAGTTTGATGTGTTTCATTCCTACATGATAGATTTTACCTCTATAAACACAGACTCTTTCAGCAGCTGAAAGCATCAAAAGATAAGCCTTTCATTTAGAAGAATGTGGCAGTGAAATGAGAATAATACCTGCTGATGCAGATAGCTGTTACCAAACCACATCACTCAGCCTAGCTGTTCTCATGCCTTGTGAAGGTTCAGATGCTCTTGGCATTTGGGCATTTTCTTTTTATTTTTCTTATAATAAGCCTTCTGACATCCTGCAAAGGCGCACCACTTTCTGGAGAGCACAGGTGCCCTGCTGCCTTCATTCAGACTTGGAGAGTAAGGCTGAGTTTAAGGAGAGGTTTAGTGAATCACTCATCTGCCTCATTCGTGGGCGCTTATAAGCCCCCAACAAAATCAGGGGTGAAGTCAAGAGGACCTGATAAAAAAATGCATAATGGCTGTATAGAAGCTGGCTGCAGGTGCAATAAGTAGAAAGTGCAAGTTAAGGTAACAATTCTGTTGTAGTTTTTGTATGTTTAAGGACACAAATATCAGCCCTTAGATTCTTCTTTCNACTAAAGTCAGTCAGCTGGAAGTTAAAGAATGAAGCTTTATATTTACAGCAGCACAATTTACAAGCACGTATGTACAATATATTACAGATATTTACAACTACACATAGTTATATTCAAGTTAAAATTAATACAGAGATACAATTCCCTCCCAGCAGTCAGAGTGCCCAGGAGGGGCTCCCAACCACCCCTGCACCTTTTTTTCCACCCTCTCCCTTATCTCAGAATCTCTCTTACATGCAAGGTGAGTTGGAAAGGTCAGAAAGGAGTGTCAGAAGCAGAATGATGATTTGGAAAATGTGCAGGGTCAGGCAGAAGAATCAATATGGCAAAAGACAGGCAGAGTCTTACCTATCTTTGTGTCCTTGCTTTTATATGTCCCAGCAGAACAAATAGGTAATTTAGGCATCACCTTATTTTCTTTTTCACAGCCAACAACCTAATTTCTCTCATTAAAATATTCTAGTTACCCTCAAACCAGCACACCATGCAAGGCAAAGTTGGAGTATTCCTTTCCTTCTTTTCATGTGGTACTGGGAGGAAAGATGTGGGAAGCCTCATCTTTTCCAGCGATAGTTTGACTTGCACATTGAGACTGGCCCAACAAAGGCCATCAGCATCCATGAAATGTCAGGTGCAAAAAGCAGAGGTGTACAGCCAGACTTCTGTGTGCAAGTTGTACAGCCTGTGCCTCTGTGATTGCTTTGCTCAGCATTCCTAGGTGCTGAGCAGATGTAGTCCTTGAAAACAAAAAGGAATAGACCCCTTCCTCAAACCCCTTCTCTATTTTCACAGGCATCAACTACCCCATGGTGTCAATCAAAGATGTGCAGCTGTGTGCCTTTGAGCAAGACAGATCAAATTGCCTGACAGAACTCAAGTGCAGGCTCCAGGAGAAATGGCAACCTCAACTCTGAACCTGAAATTCCTTGGTGCATGTTCTCAAAGAAGATTGATTTCAAAAACAGGTGCAGCTGCCATTGTAGAATATGTTCAGACACAAGCCTCCATCTCCATTATGCTCCTTTGAGGAGGTCTATTAGAAAGGTAAGCACTCATGGAAACAGTCTTAGATTTTTGCATAGATCCTAGAATAGATCCCAGTGACTTTGTGCTGATGCCTAGCTGCACCTAATCATGAAATTCAGTGCAGGATTTCTTTTAATCTTAAATTAAATTAAGCTCATCTGTTTCAGAGCAGGTTTCTTTTATGAGTTTAACGCATTGTAATTCAGATCACAAAGCAGAAAGGGAATTAATTTATTGTTATTGTTAGAAGAGGCTCATAGGAAGTTCCTTAGTGTTAAAAAGTTGGTTCAGAGTTCTGCAGAGAGAATCGATAGAGAGGCTACATCATGGCAGGTAACAAATGCTCCCTGTCTTTCATTTGAATTAACTACCCAAACAAAACAGATCCTATTTCTTTCCACACTGTGGACTATTTTCCCCCAGCACATTGGCTTTGTTGAAATTGTGAACATCCATTTGGAAATTTTTCAGTAATTAGGATGATCTGCCCAAGCTTGGGCTGAAAAATTCAATGTTATATAACAAATATGCCATGGCTGGCCTTGGAATCTGATCCTGCAGCCTCTCCTGGGTTTGTATTGGATTCAGAAGAAACAAAAGTGGACGTGGGCCCTTAATTGGCACTCATGCCAGATGTGGACAATTAAACTGTGAGACATATCCTCCCCAAAGTGTATCTAGACAGTGCTTAGCCTGGTAACAGTACACAAAACCCTTGCAGCCTGCTCGGTGGAAGGCAGATGTGCACCTTGAGTTTGTCCTCTGGAAGTGCAGACAGTTCCTGCAGCTGTTTCAGAGCAGAGCAGCCATGCCAAAATATTTGGTGTGTTTACACCTCCTCAGGAATCCTGCTATTTCCTGTAATTGAAACTGCATCTCGAAAGGGTTTGCATGGCACAGAATGCTTGGAAAAGCAGTACCAGAAGAGAATGTAATGCTAATGCAAGATGAGGCTGGCTCTGGGTCATGGAATAATGTATCATTAGCTATCCTAACTGACATAAACGAGAGAATAAAAATGTTATGCCTCTGCAATAGCTGAAAGAGGAGAAAATACCAGATTTTGCCCTAAGGCAAATTAGATTTTTAATGTTTTTCCTTGAATTCAATATTAGTTGTTTTCCCCCTACATGGCTGAATACAAACAAGACATACATGCCACAGAGTAACACTGTTCCAAAGTGCTTTTGTGTCGAAGGAATAACTTTTTAGGTTCCCATGGTGTATACTCAAGAGCAATTCCTTCCCTGAAAATCACGCAGCTGAGCAAGTAAACAGAGAAATCCTGAGCTAGGCAAGCACCTGAAAATCAAAGCTTCGTCTAAAGCTCTAGAAAAGGCCAGAGGCTTGGGAAACTGCAAGGTTAAATAAATTCCCAAACTACCATGACACTTTAAAAACAATTAGTGAGCACAGAGTCTGGAGAAGACTCTTCAAAGTGCCTGTGTTTGCTGTGGCTCCGCAGCCAGCCGAGGACTTGGCTTCAGGCAGGGCCAAGCCACCATCGTCTGCAAATGACCTACATGAATGGGAAAATCAATGACTAGGCAAAAAAACGGATGCCATTTCTCAGTAGCACTAACAGAGCATTGCGAGAGAGAGAGAGAGGCAATTGTCTGCCTTTGGTGCTCACAATCAGTTTTCAGATGACTCCCAATAAACAGTTAATTAATTTATTGTACATATACAGCTATGAATGGGTGAGCTGTAGGGAAACTGCTTCTGTCTGCACTTCAAAGTGTTTGGATACAAAATAAGCATTTGAATGCTGGGCTTCAACTAAGCAAAGCAGACATCTCAGATTATTCAGGGTTTGTTTGTTTTTTTCGTGTTTGATTTTTTTTTTTTTTAATTTCCCATTCTAAATATCCCATTTCAGAGGAACTCAAACTATCTTGCAGAAATTCACTGAAACTTCCGTGTTTCTGGAACATGTGAGAAATAGATTTTATCAAGGTGTTCTGACCTGGATCAGCCAAAGTGATACAACTGAAACAAGTGTTTTTCACCAACTATTCTGCAGTGAAATCAGATTTTGTAGTCCCGAAGCTTTCATTAGAAAGGACTTTCCCAATTGCACCCAGTTCTGCATTTCCATGCGTGTGTTTGCTGTTCAATATTTCTATCCAATTCTGTGTTGCACTTATGCCTCCATTAGTTTCTGATTTTAATCCTTTCCAATTTTTTTTTTTTTAATTTTAAAGTACCCCTCTGGGTATTTCATGCATCTGATGGTTCCTCAGCATCTGTGCAGCAATGAGATGGCAATGCCACAAGATGAAGAAAGTAAAATCTAGAATCTCACTGCAAGAGCAGGTGAGTTCAGCTTGTCATCTCCTCCTATTTTCCTGTTCATGGTAGGGAAGATCCAACGAACTGCAAACACCAAGTGTGAGTTACTGGCTAGCTTAGTGGATGTCTGCGCTGGCCTCAGTAACTGGTGGTGGGTGTAGGTGAGAAATCACATCTTTAGAAGTCAATAAATATCATTAGAGGTCTTTTCTTCTTCTTTATGTGACAGTTCAATGTATGGTCCCCCTGAACGTGTGGAAACAGGATCAGTGATGGACTTCTCTCCACACAATCCTTTCTTATGTGAGGCATAACCTTGGCTATTAGCTCACAAATCAGTCAATAACCTATTATCTCGTGAGCAAAGAAATAAATACTGCCTCGAGCCACTATTAATTAGAACAGCCAGGGAGGTACATACCAGAAGATATGTGATGTTATTGCTCCTGAGTGTATGAAACACAGAACTAAGCTGAGCTGATAGGATTAGGTTTAGGAGATTTGTTTATCGGTTGTTTTATTTTTCTCCCCTCGTTTACTTTAAACAAAGCCTCTCCAACTACGATAAAGCCATGAGCTGCCTGCTCTGCCCCTAGGCATAGAGGTCCAAGCTGAAGATGTGACTGGTCCCGGGGCAAGGTAATTACAATCCTCTTTTACAGGCTTTCTATCCCAGCAGTGTGTACAGACTCTCTAAACTTCCAAATTCACATGCAAATTTTGAAGAGGCTTATCAAAACAAGTGATTTAATGCTACGCTGGTGATAGCTATTGAATTTATACATTTAAGCCCTCCTTAATATCAGCTGCAGATCTAAGCACATCTGAAGAGACATCTCTTTGTTCCTGATCTTTGTCCCCTTTCTCTGAAGGTAGCTTTTACACTTCATAAGCAGTGCTAAAACCTTTATATCTAGATGCTGCCTATTTCTTTGTGCCCTGCATCAAGGGCAAAGGTAAAGAGATTTTATTCTTTTTTTAATCTATACAGTCAAGGTACAATTACTGCAAACTTTGTTCTCTGAACAGTAGCTAATAAAGATGATTAGGGCACTGCATATTTTCTGAAGTAAAGCATTCCCTCATGCCCAGGCTCGTCAAGTCACTCTTTCTTCCATGACAGGCTGGAATGAGAGCAGTGCCAATGCGCCTGACCCATACCCAGAGTCAGCAGGACATTTGCTCCTGCCTCCTCTAGGCACACCATTTCCACACTGCCTACAACGTAAGAGGCTCTGGCTGACCTGGTTTATACACAAGTGCTTGAGCAGTTATCAAAATAGCTTTTAGTCCTCCTAATGACAACGTTTGGACTTCAGGCTGGAATTTATTCCAAGAAGATCTATAGCCCACAGCAATATTCCCCCCAGTCCTGTCACTACCCGATAGCAAAAAAAAAACAACCAAACAAACCAGGGGAGGGTCTTTTTAGACTATCAGGGAGTGACAGGACTAGGGGGAATGGAACAAAGCTGGAGGTGGGGAGATTCAGACTGGATGTGAGGAGGAAGTTCTGCACCATGAGAGTGGTGAGAGGCTGGAATGGGTTGGCCAGGGAGGTGGTTGGGGCCACATCCTTGGAGGTGTTTGCAGCTTGGCTGGATGAGGCTGTGGGCAGCCTGCTCAAGGGAAGGGTGTCCCTGGGCATGGCAGGGGGGTTGGGACTGGCTGATCCTTGTGGTCCTTTCCAACCCTGACTGATTCCATGATTCTAACTTCCCAGGGTTTAATACTCTCTGCGCCTTACAAATTCAGAACCGGACAATAAGCAATCCTGAGCGTGGTGGATTGGTGGATTTTAGGCTGCCTGAGTATGAATCCTTTGTTATTCTTTAGCTGCTTTGATTCTCTGAACCTTATCTTTTGGGAAAAAAAAAAACAACAAAAACAAACAACAAAAACAAACAGCTTGGATTTTCCTGTGCATTTATTCCAGGGAATTAAATTATTCTGAGACCAAGCATTGTTTTAATTTAACAGAGGGAAGAGCTGGCCTGACAGAACTGGCACTGGTGAATTCAGGAGAGCCAAATTTGCTCGGGTGTCATCCTTGATACTGTCACTTCATTCTTATCTTCTTACCTCCTTCATTATGTTGCCAGGCTTTTGGCAAATGAAATCTGTTGTTTTGCTGTCAAAAAGCTTCCTTTAAAAAGCTGGTAGCATGAAGGCAATTGAAATTGTGAGTGCTTTTGAGTCACCTATTCATTCAGGCAGTGTTGGAGCTGTGAAACAATTTCTTTGACACGTGTTTTCTTTACGGTCATCCGTGGAGCTTACTCTCCAGGACAGAAAAGTCAGATCTGTGACATGCATCTGCAAACATAAGGGAAATGCATTGATTTGTTTAGCCTTACAGATACAGAGTGATAAGCCACTCATGCCAACCAGCAAGGAAATCAAATTCAATTTGAGATGTGTAATCTGCATGAAGTGGAAACCCCTTGTGAGTATCCCTGGCCTCGAATTCAGCCTCAGCCTGAGTCTTTTCAACATTTCCTCCATTAGCCCCAGCACCCCTGCAGGCAGGGCTGGCCCAGGCATCATCCCAGAGACACCAGAATAGGGTTTGTTCAGTTTTCCAAGCCTGGCTCTGTGAAAGCACATGGCTGCTCTATAGAAGCGCTACTTTGATCTCCTGGGACTTCATCCATCCATGATATGTCTAATAGCAACACAGGCAGAGGCTCAGAAGGATGAAGAAGCTATTGATGGGATAGGGATATCTCCTGCAGGTTAGTGCAGCAGTCTCATAGTCTCACCAACTTCTTGGCAGGAATAGTCGCAGAAGAATTAAATTTGTCAAGAAGGCAGGCAGTGGGATGAAGCTGTTTCCTGAGCCACCAAGTTCGTCTTTGGAAAGAGGCTACCAGTACTGGATGACAAAATGTTTATCACAGCCGTGTATTTTCTGTTCCTTTCCATCATGTTTTACAAAGCTGTTGTATTTATACCGCCGTAGTCTGCATCCCATACCTCTTAGATGCCTGCAGATCTATAGCCCACAGCAATACTATCAATATTGAGAGCAAACAATCACATTCCCTGTCTGTTGAAGGAAAGGGGTTCCTCCATCCTTCTTTAGGGTTTCCTGAGCACTAATTAACATTCATGTAATACCAATTAAATACTTCTAATTCCATTCTGAAGGGTAGGTGTTGCACAGTGAATGACACTGCAAACTTCTGGCCAAAGATAAGCAAGGTGAACTCCCACTCAAGGAGAAGTGTTACATGGTGTACAGTAACATTTCAGTTGGAAGCCCTCAAACAGTAAATTACATAGCACTCATCTCTCCTCAACAAAATGTACTTTTCAGCCCTCAGGAATTTCACAGTGGATACAGAAATGCAAGCAACCTTTAAATTTCTTCTGCCTGTATGCATGTGGGTGTGAAAAGTCAGGATGGGGATTTCTTTTGCAATCATGTCAAGTGAGGAAGGAAAGTTGATACATATTTATATGCATACACATGCATAAACACCATTTAGCTGTTTCAATTTGCACTCCAGTAAAAAAAAAAAAAAAAAAAAGAAATCTCTACGAAAATTTTGTTGTCTCTGCCTCAGGATGAAATCTGTCATAGGAAACCATCGACCTGCAGGAAATCACCTACCTGCCATTGGTCTTTGAAGACTCCTCAGTGCCATTATTGCCTTGGTCTCTTACTGATCTTTTTCTCTCTGAGCTCCTAACCCCACCACTCAGAAGCACTTCTCCTGACAAAGTTGATGCTTTTTGTGCAGCCTTCAGCACCTATCCTTCCCACTTAACACTTCATCTTTTTTGTCATTCTAATAAAAAAGGTGCAGGGTTGCTAGTGAGTGCTACAAAGGCTTCCTGGGTGCTTCTCTTCTGCAGATTCGAGGCCATCAATCACAACACACTAACCAGCTCTTCTGCTGCTGCTCAGCATCACTTACCTTCCTCCTCAGTGATGAAGGAAGACTCCAAGGGCCTGAAGCTTCTCTCTCAGGCATAGCACATCAGGTGCATTGGACTCTGGAGACTGGGCCACCTGGATGTGCTTCACTGGAGATGTTCCCTGTCAAGCTATAGTTCTGAATGCAAATATCCTCAGGCAAGCACGAAACACCACCTAACTGCTCTACCCCTGAGAACAGGAAGATTTCAAATGTGGGCTGATTTAAAAGTTTGAATCAACTCCACTTGAGGTCAAGCAGCCATGGAAGTGAAAGTGAAGAAAAGTTTTTAATTGCTAGTCCCAGGTGCTACCTGCCTCACGATTGCACACAAAGAACTGGAGATGGTAATTTCTGAGCAGGTATTTGACCTTTTTGCTGCTGAAACCCCCCCAAAAAATAATGTGACTCAAATGCTCAAAGCAGCTTGGATAGTTTGAAGAGTATCAGCTGGGTATCACCAAGCAAGCAGCACATGCCAGAACAAGCTTTGCAATAGCCATATATGAGCCAGCAAACATTGAAGCACATGGCTCATGGGCATAAGGATCAAATATTCCCTAAGGACAGGCTAATATCATCAGCTCCTCCTCCACCTATCTGCAACAGGGAGCTCTGAGGAGGCAACCAAGTGAGTGGCAGCTGCTGGAGAACTTGCAGCACATAAGATTTAAATGTCAGAACTATTTGAAATTATTTATGACATTTTGTAACTCGAAAGGTGTTGCTGCCAGCCCTGGGAGTGCTACATCAGCATCTAATGCAGTGACCAAACAGTTTGGAGTTAAGCAATAGGTAGGTACAAAAGAGCACAGCTGCACTGCATGGATTTTGTGTTCTGAGAAAAAAATCCCAACCAGCCACCTCTACACCTGTGAAACACCAATGTCGCCAACCTGAAAGCCATTGGGAATTGGATCATCTGCAAGAAGGAACTGAAATAGAGTGAAATGTGATTGAGAACTGAGAACTGTTTAGAGACATTCTATCTGAAGTCTCAGAAGCCAGGAATTCACAGTGAGGATGAGAAAAGTGTGTAACTTCAACAAAAGCAAGCTGAGATCATGGAGGAAGTAAGACAAAAAACCAGCAGTGAAACTGTAACAGATGGGAAGCAGGCGACTGTGAAAATTGTTAGTATATATTAGCAGCTAGGAGCTATCTATGAGAAGGAGAGAGGCTAAATGACACCAGGAGGAAGTTTTGAGCAGATGAGCTCTAGGAACCGATAGAAGTGACAGATATCCTGGCAGTGGTACCCTACTGCATGAAGTCAGGAGAGTTCAATGAAGATGAAGCTGAGCTGGCAAGAGAGGCTTCAGGTCCTGTCTCTTGTCACAGGGAGGTTTCTGACTTTACCTATCAGCTCTTTAATGGGTGCCCATAAGCAGAGTCTTCAGCCCCAGCTTCACTTTTACTTGGGGAATATACTGGCTGATGAGCCACAGAGCTGTGCCTCCTCAAGTCCGCCTTGCGAGTCTCTTCTGCCCTGTGGGTTCTTGATTTTCTCTTCATGTTCTATGAATGTTGCATTTTCTTTGCACCATGGCAGCAAAACACCAGGTTCAAGAGAGCCTGCCGTGGTAGGGGTTGGGTTGGAGCTGGGGCAGGAGGAGCTGTGAAGGATCTGTGCCATTTCCCACACCACTAAACCAGCCAAGTCACAAAGGATGGATGCCATCTTCTCCTATTGCAGCTGTGCTTTAAAATGAAGAAGTAAAAAAATCTTGTGGCTGCATCCTGGGCATGATTTGAACTGAGATTAGGTTGTAGCCAGACTTGTAGCTGCTCAATCTTACATCCAAGGTTGGCAGTGGAAGAGCGAAAGAAGATCTGGGGTTTGGGATGAGAGAGGCTCTGTCAGATCCAGATACTGCAACGTCAGTCCTGAGCACAGTCAGCTCAGTCTTGGCTGGAGTCAGTCACATTTCCAGTCCCTGTGAATGTGAACAGTGTATCAAGGTTGCAGTAGAGTAATGCTTGCCAGTGGATTTTAACAAGGGAAGCAAACCTCTCTGTGACTGAAGCCAGCTAGATACACGTACATAGGCATGTGTGGGCACATGGGTGTAGCTGTAGCAAAGCATCAGCACACACAGAGGGCAAGCAGATGCAGAGACACTCAGAATCATGCTGGGCTCTTTTTTTGATCAGCAAAGAAAGCACACACATACAAAGACTGAGATTCAAGCCAATGAAGCCTTTAGGCAGCATGCAACAGGAGAACTCAAAGTCTCCAGGAAAACCACAAAATAATTATGCATTCATCCTAAAGTCCCAGCAGTCAGCTCAGTTCCTTAAATGCCCATGGCTGGCACTAATCCAGAAGTACAGGCAGAGGTAGGGAAGATGCAGAGGTAGTTTAAGGAGACAGTAAACTCAGGAGGCACCCCAGTCCTATCAGCAGTCCCAGGGTTAGTGGCATTTTCTGTTTTAAGCATTGAAAGAATCTCACAGGAGAGGCCATAATAAGATGAAGGTCTAAGTCCTCCAGACAATAATGAAGGTAAAGATATAAATCTGGTCCTGCTGGCCTACTGAGGCAGAGCTCTCACAGGAAAATCTTTTTCTTCCAGTTTAAATTGGTCTAAGTGGAGCAGCATTACTGAGGATTAACATAGAGAAGAAATTACTTCCAGACTCAAAGAAATGCAGCATCAGTTCAACTGCCTTGAGTCTTGACTTGTTTCTGGAGGTCTTGCTGCTGGAGAACACACCACCTCCCTCTGCTGCAGCCACATCTGGAGGCACAGCTGGTGGTGCTCAACCATCCTCTCCGTATGGCACAACTACATTCAGAATTCTAAGAGAAGTTTAACTCCTTGATTCTGTGATTATTTTATGACTGTCTAACAGTGGTCTCCACTTCCAGCCACCCTCATGACCTCCCAGCTGAGCTGGGTGACTCTGGCTCTCCTCTCTCACCGGATACCTGTCACAGCACTGGAGATTGCTATTTACTGCTGTTCATTCAGAAGACCTGCCCACGCAAATAGTGCATAAAATAATAAAAAATTCAGCAAGCTTTCAGGAAGGGAACATTATTCATCTGCTCAGAAACATCTGGACATTTCAGGAGCCCTGCTAAATTTATGGAGCCTACTCGACAAATCTAAGTTTTTACTCAGGGGTAAATAAGCCATTCTGGGGGCTTTGCCAGGCATCTTCTCTCCTTCTCTTGTCTCTGTACACTATGAATAATGCATCTTCACCGAGCACAAACCAGCAGCATTAGCTCCTTGGTTCCTTTCATATATTTTTAGGAACTCTCACTCTCTGCTTCCTGTTACTGAGGGGCTGATGGCGATGCAGCACTCACAGCCAAGTGGGCTACAAGCCCCGCAGCCCATCTCTCCTCTGCACTGGAGAAGGGATCCTGGTCCTGTAGGCAAGAACCTTGGGCTGCCAAAAATAGCACAGCTGTGCCAGTGGTTGAGGAGCTGTTGCTGGGTACACAAGGTTAGCCATGGAGAGCCAGCCCTGAAGTCTGAAAGGTAGGACGCTGGCTGGGCAGGAAGTTTGCTCCTGTTTAAAACTACTAATGTCAACAGAAAACCAGAAATTTTGGTCCACCTGAGAAGGGGATAAGAGCTGAGCCAGACCTTCCGTGAACAAGAGGAGATGGGAAATAGATGCCAAGACCTCAAGCAGCTCTGCGAACATTTTCCTACAGGAAAAGGAGAAAGTGAAGGAAGAGGAAAAGAATTATTTGAAATCCTTTTTCTAAATAATGTCTCCAAGAAAAAAACTACATCTAAGAAATGAAAATGTTTATTTGAACAGTATGGGGAGGTTGCCTTTCCCTTCCTTTATGACCTCTTTTCTCCACCCTTTTCATACTAGGCTCATTTTAAACCACTGTTTGCCTTTCCAGGGACCACACAGTGGCCAGGGACCATGTAAGTTCTCCCCACTCTATGCCAATTGTAATAGTGAGAGTTGTGAATGTGCTTTCTTTTTGGCCCACAATCAGCAGAGACAGTTGCTCAAGTATGGACATCACTCATGAAACACTCATGAGTATAAGAATGATGGATTTGCTTTCTTTCCATATCTTTCATGAGAAGCTTCTTTCTATACTGTAGAAGAATGGGGTAGAACATGCAAACAAACATGAAACCTCCCTCAGCTTCAGTGCCAGTTTCAGCCCTTCACCTGAAAACAGCTGGCTGAGGTGCCAAGCCCTGCCAGTGGGGACAGAGAGGCAGCAGGTGTCTGCCTTGGGCTGGGGAGCAGCAACCTACTTCAGGAGGTTCCTCAAAAAATTTAGGGCAGTCAACACATCTCAGGGCTCAGAGCTGCCCCAGCTCAGTACCCAGAAGTCCTCCTGGCTGTCACAATGCAGTAGTTCCACACTTGCCCCGGATCCCTCTCCAGATTTAACCTTAACAGACCAGCAGGACACAGTCTGAAGTTGTACCGGGGGAGGTATAGGGTGGATATTAGGGAGAAGTTGTTCACAGAGTGATTGGCATTGGAATGGGCTGCCCAGGGAGGTGGTGGAGTCACCATCCCTGGAGGTGTTCAAGAAGAGATTGAATGGAGCACTTAGTGCCATTGGATAGGGCTGGGTGATAGGTTGGACTGGATGATCTTGGAGGTCTCTTCCAGCCTGGCTTATTCTATTCTATTTTTTTGTCTTTATGAGCAGTGCTGCTAGGAATGCATTTCTCAGCCTATCTTCACTTTTTGCAGATTTCTTTTTTTCTTTTCACCATCTTTTTATGCATAGAAACAACCAGCAAATCCATTGGAGTTTTAAGAGGTGCTCAGCATTGGCTTCATTCTGTTAACACTGGTAGGATTAAATTTGCTTTGAAGCCCACTGCATCCAAAAAATCTCCCTCTTTGTACATTGTATAAGTGACCCAGGCCTTATTCCCTGCTCTTGGAAAAGCAGACCCTGAAAAGAGCAAAGTAGCTGGGCTTTGGCAAAGAAGACATTTTCTTATCATTCATGTTAGAGTAATGGGACAGGGGATACAGACAGGTTAATAGATTTCTTCCTGACTTGTTATCTGTGACCAGAGACAAAAACACAGAGTCATATCCTGTCACACTGCCTTTGCTCTGCTGTGAATGCCTTCTAAACCCACATAGTGATTAACAGGCTGTGAATGCAGGGGTTTAACTGATAATTATATTATTTGCACAGCACACTTCAGCCCATGTTTGTCTTTCTTGCCTTTAATATTTACTGGAAGAAGAGATGGTAGGTAATTAGTCTCATAAAACTCTCTCTGAGCGGATTCAGTTATAATGGATCAAGAAATACTGAATTCAGCTTTATGTTTAATTATTTTTCAAGCAAACCCGGAACATCTCATTTAAGAACCAGTCAGTCTTTATACAGGACAAACACATACTGCTGAGCCTTGTGTGCTCAGACTTCCTGCTCTGATTTTTCTTCCCATCACAAGTGATGCACTTCCAGCATCATGAAGTTGTGATAGCCTGGCACAGAAAGCAGGGCTGAAGCATCAGGCACATTGCTGCTATTAGCCTGTGCCCTGTGCTATTATAGAGAGGATTTGCTTTCCAAGTCCTGACCTAGACTAGAACATGAATTTCCTGCAAAGCCAGCAGTGTTGGGTCAGAGCCTGCAAAGACCTGTGAAACAGCAAAGGATGTCTGCTTCTCTGTTAGGGTTACTGGAAGTGATAACAAAGACCTGTGATGCAGCAAAAGATGTCTGCTTCTCTGTTAGGGTTACTGAAAGTGATAACCCCACAGATTTTACCAATGCCTTTGCTGCGGCACAGGTGATGTCTGTCAGAGCAGCAGGTCTGACCCATCATAGGGAGGCTGCAGGAGGATGTAGCCATCCTGACTCCCAGCTCTCTGCTAGCAGGAGGCAGATTGGCATGGTCCACCTTATCTCTACCTGTTTGTGCTGCTGTCCCTAGCCTGTGGTCTCTTTTCATGGTGGATCCCTCAGTGTAGCCTGTTTTACCTTTCTGATGATCTGAGAATTGTGCTGGGTAACAGCAGTCCCCCCTCAAGTCACAAAACTGAAGTCAAACCTTGTTAGCAAGGACCTGATTCCAAAGAAAGAGAAGAAAATGAAGCAAAGGTCCCCTTCTACTAGGCATAATGTGTGGTAGCTTTATACTTGAAAGACTTAATATGCATAAACTCTTCTTGGAGGAACGTGCTGGTTTACTAACTCTGTGAAAGAGCCAAAGCCAGCAGAGAGGGGGCAATGCTCTCTTAACCTGCAAACAGCTGTAGCTGCTGCCATTTCCAAGAGGGAGACGTACAGCCTCTGATTGCAACTACCTTAGAAAATGGGACATCTGCATGTGTGTGATAATTTGCTCTTTTCAGGAGGAAAGAGATGAAAAACACATGCTGGGAGCAGAATATTGGTATTTACCTGAGCTCTGTGTTCACGCCTCAGTTCCTAAGCTGCACGTACTACTTGTGTCTAAGAGGTAGAGCTGTTGGAAAAACCAAACAGTCTAAAGAAGTAAGTCTAGTTAGATTAGATTTCTCCTTTGAATGAAAATGTCTGTGTTTTGCAAAGGAGGAATGTGGTTCCTGGGGCTTTCATAAGTCATGGGCATGCCTACCCCCTCCCTTGTCCTCGATGGGTAGATAGACAAAAAGACGGATGGATGGATAGATGATTATAAACAGTTCTTTGCCACTTGGGACCATAAATATTGCCCCCTGGGAAGCTTGAAGGTGTTGTAGCAGCTGTGAAGATGGATAGCAGTTCTCTGGGGAGAGCAGCTCTCAGGCATACACTGACTATCACTTAATGCCTGTTCCCAAATCTCTCCCACAGCTGCCACTGACAATCCAGGCAGCTCTTGCTGCGGGTCAGGGTTAAATCATCTTTGAGGGGATGTCTTCACACTGGCATACATGGAAATACTGCCTTGTCTCAAAGTCACTGGGACTTTTGAATCGTAGGCTGTGCAGCAGTTGCATTCATCTTGCTGCTCTGCCCCCAGCAAACAGACTTTGAGAAGGGGTTTTCATCGTATAGGTTCAAGCCAGCATGACTTCTTCCACTGCAGTGCAAGGATCTTCTTTAGAAACACTCTGGTTTCATCTTCAGAGTACATGGGAAGAGAGAGGAGGAACACACTAGTTTTCCATTGCCCATACTAGACTCTTCTGTTTTGCTGATTGATTTGGATTGGTTTTCATTGGCATTTTGTTTGGTTCAGAAGTGGGTTTTTCAGGGGAAGGGAGGTGTAGGTGCACTTATGTGTCTATGTTTAACTCATAGAAGCTAGCAGATGCTTTCAAATCCCACAAGACAACAGGCTCTGTGACAAATTCAAACTGGAAAACATCCTTGTTGAGCAACCAATAGGGAAAAAAAGAATTAAATGATATTCAGTCTTAGAATTATAGAATCATAGAATCAGTCAGGGCTGGAAGGGACCACAAGGATCATCTAGTTCCAACCCCCCTGCCATGCCCAGGGACACCCTACCCTAGCTCAGGCTGCCCACAGCCTCTGCCAGCCTGGCTGCAAACACCTCCAGGGAAGTGGCCCCAAACACCTCCCTGGGCAACCCATTCCAGGCTCTCACCACTCTCATGCTGAAGAACTTTCTCCCCACATCCGGTCTGAATCTCTCCACCTCCAGGTTTGCTCCATTCCCCCTAGTCCTGGCACTACCTAAATACCTGATAGCCTAAAAAGTCCCTCCCAGATTTTTGTAGGCCCACTTCAGATCCTGGAAGGCCACAAGAAGGTCACCTGGGAGCCTCCTCTTCTGCAGACTGAACAGCCCCAACTCTTTCAGTCTGTCCTCATAGCAGAGGTGCTGCAGCCCTCTGAGCATCCTCATGGCCCTTCTCTGGACACACTCCAGCATGTCCACATCCCTCTTCTAACAGGGGCTCCAAAACTGGATGCAGTACTCTAGGGAGATCTCACCAGAACAGAGTAGAGTCTTGAAGTGAAAGGATTTTTTTTTTTCTGATCTTGTTGGCCTTTTAGGTAGGTTTGTATAATATCAGTCCAGAAAACAGGGATCTTATTATAAGTTTAAAGGGGGAAAAAAAAAGAGAGAGAATGAATTAAGTGGATTATGAAGAATGTCATCCCTAAGTGGGTTATAAATTTTGAGAAGTTGAATTTCTCCATTAAGATCAATGGAAAGATGCCATCAAAAGCAAAGGTGATGGATTCCTGCAACTAGAAACCTGTTTCAGAAGATAAGGATAATCTTATATCATAAACATTTGCACTAGGAAGAAGGCAAAGCAGAGTGAAGTCCTGCAATGATAAGGGAGCGCTGGTTTTATGCATGCCTGTCATCAGAACTGAAAATAGTTTTTAAGTCTTGCTGCTGAAAAAGAATTTGGTGCTCTCAAATATGAGGGTTATCAGGCGTTTTGGAAAACTCTTTCTGTACCCAAGAGGGGATTTATTTTCCTGTTCGTTATAGCACTGACACAAAAGATACCATGACAGTCAAAGTTCTGAGACATTACTTTCAGGAGCAAGTAAATAGAAAGGCCCAGTCAAAAGTTTGCAATGGGCAGGACAAAGCTGATGCTCAGAGGAGCGGTGGGAAGCGAACCTCTGTGGCTGGAAGAGAGGCTTTCTTCAGAGGGAGGAGAAAGGTAAAAATCCACATATTGCTTATTCAGCCATGTATCATTGTCATCTCTTTCAAGAAAAATAGTGGGAAAACCTCTTTGTCCAAAGAGGGAGAAACCCTTTCCTCTCAGATGTTGAAAATTGCCCGGAGGTCTACAATTCCTAGAGAAAGGCAGGTCTCAGAAGGGTGGGAGAGCGGCAACAGAGCTACTTCCCCTCACCCTCCTGCCCTCAGGAGTATTTATTCAATGCCAGGCACCAGCCTGCCCAGGGCAGATTGTGTTGGCCCAGGGGCTCCTGGCACAGCCAGTCCAGGGAAAGTCCGCTTCCCTCCCCTCCCTTCCCCTCCCCTCCCTTCTCCACAAAAATCATTGCTGCAACATTTCTAGCTCTCCTTTTAGTCTATTGTCTCTCAAATTTATTTTATCTGGTCACAGGCAGTATTAGAGCTGGTAAAAAGGGGAATTTCTGATTACCTGGGTTTAATATGAGGTTTTCTGAGTCTTTTATATTAAAAACAAACAAACAAAAAATCAACGCCCCTCCTCCCCCCCCCAAAAAAAGCAAAAAACCCAAAACCCCCAAAAAAACAACAAAACTCCAATGAATAGAAACTTAATTTATCTTCTCTACAATAGTCACTTCTGTCATTTCCCACCTTCCTTCAAGGAACATTACATTTGAAGGTGTTCCCTTTGAAGCTCAGATATCTGTTCTGCCTCTTGGAAAATAGAAGGTAGAGAGGAGCAATGTTTCCTGTCTGGATGGGTCACATCCCTATGTTTATTTGATCTATTTACTGTCAAACATTTTATGTGGGTTTTTTGGTTTTGGTTTTCAGGTTGTTTTTTTTTTTTGCATGTCAGAGCAAAGCTTTCCGACGATCAAGAAAAACCCTGCTGGGAGAGAATGCTGATACTACTCTGCCCTTGATAGGATGGTGACTGGCAGTATATAAATACCCCCGACAGCATGACAGAAATCACTCTTCTATATTTACCAGGAGCCCTGGGCCAACACGCACAGTGGTGGGAACCCATCTGCTCTGCTGCAGTCATTTTCTCAACATGCTACTCTAACAGCTGAGCCTTTTGTCGTGTCTCTTCTTCTAGCCTGGCATGCGCAGGGAGCAGGGCTGCCTTTAATAGCAGTATGACAAAACCCAAATAAATCAGAAAGGTGAGTTGTAAATTAAAAGGCTTGGTGATTCATTTGGTGAATCATACAAAGGAATGAATTAATTTAGGTGTTACTTGACTGCTTAGATTTCCTTCTACGAGCCTGATGTCATTAGTTGCGTGTTAATGAGTCCTCTTCTCTAGTGTGTGCAGGAAACAGCAGCAAGGATAGGAGTAGGGGACCTGGGCAGCTTGGCATTTGGGGAGCTTGGGCTGTCATGGGGGCATGGAGAGGGTTTTAGTTAGAAATCAGGGCAGCTGCAGAAGACACTGTACTGATCCAGCTCCTCTGGACACAGGTTGGCTCAGTGCGGGAGTGGTGGCTGTCAGAAGGGGTCTGCGGGAGATGATGCATTTCAGAATGGTTTAATGATTTTAATTTATACTTACCAGAAGTTATTGCACGCTGTGCTGCTGAGCAGCTTCCTTTCCAGCCTTTTGGCTTTGTTTCTCGAGACATCATTCCATTTTTCTTTTGGATATTTGCTCACATAGGCATTTCTCTTTCATTTCTAGAAGTGCAACTTTTAAAGCCAATGTTCAAAATTGGCCACTAGAGCACTGGAGCCAGCAGCTGACCTCATATTTCCCTGAATTCAGAGAAGGCCTGAATTCAGATTCATCTGCCTTCAACCTAAGTTTGAAGTACAGATCAAACTTTAGCATTTATTTCTGTCTAACACTTTACTTAGTGCCAGTGCCAATGGATTTCTGTGGGTTGATGAGAAAATGCAGACTTTTCATTTTCAGACTAAACTTCACCTATTTCCCATTGCCTATCAACACCTCAATGCAGGAAGGCCCTAAATATTTAACTTCAAGCATATGACTAAATTCACTGTTGTCTATGGAAGAATGTAAGTTTTTTTCTATTAATAGAATCTCCATTATTAAACAAAACAGTTGGTTGCACTCTGGGCATCAATGTTTTAGGCTCTGTGTAGCTGCACGAGAGTCTGGACGTGTTGGTTTTGGGTTTTTTTTCTGCAGGCGGAGTGTTCAGGATGGACTGACAGCAGAGATGAAAGCTGTTTCATGCTTTCCATAAAGGCAGTAGTATCTTCCCCCTCCAAATGTTATGCATTAGACTCTAAAAAGGAGGCATAAACAGGTTGTAAAAAGACAGCTGCTTTAAAAACCTGCTCCCCCAGAGATTGGCCAGGAAATATATTGGTGTGAACTCATAATGTCTGAGCAGTCTCTGCTGATTTAAAAGGCTGAAAAGAGGACTGAAGCAGCAAAATATAATTTCAGAATTCAAGCTACCCAAACAAGGCAATTCAAGGTTTAAGTGGTGCTTTATGTTCTTAACGTTTTCCATAGCAACTTTTGGAAACACAAAGGTAAAATAATCACTGTTGCGGCACAACAGATTTCTCTCAGGGAAGCTGTTTCAGTCGCTGCAAACTTGAAGTCTGTTTCAGTATCTCTGTACAGCTGTGGCTTTTCCTCCCTTTTGGAAGCCTGCAAAATGAAGTGCTGCAGGATAAATCTGTAAGCAACAGCAGCGTTATCATCCTTTTTACATTCCCAACAGCAGTTTATTTTTCAAACAAAAAGTACAATGTGCCTCTGATGACCTGAACTTAGTGTCCACTTTTAGACTCCAAAATACAACCTTTATCAAGGAGGTTGTTATCACTGTTCCCTGTTTCTGTGCTTCCTGGAAATTAATTACTGGAGTTAACTGGGTTTGAGTTTGACAGCATAAGGTGGCAAATGCTTCGATTGCCCCAAGATTAATATTTTGTCCAAAATGCCACAGTAATTATGAAACATTAATTTGGGGGTTGGTTGTCCAATATGTGTGCAACCTTTGAAGGGAAAGGGGGTAAAGGTAGAATCGTAGAATTGTCAGAGGTGGAAGAGACCTCGAGGATCATCTAGTTCTGACCTCCTGCTGTGGGCCAGGATACCTCACACTAGATCAGGTTGCTCAGAGCCCCATAAAAGTTGGCCTTAAAGATCTGCAGGGATGAGGCTTCCACTACCTCCCTTGGCAACCTGTTCCAGTGTCTCGCCACCCTCATGGTGGAAAAATTTACTGACATCCAACTTGAATTTACCCACTTCTAGTTTCAGTTCTAGGTAGAAGGAGAGTCCAATTTAATTAGTTTTCCAAGCTGTCTCTACTAAATTCTTGCACCCTACCAACACCCAAAGAATGAGTGCTTAACCCATGATGTGATTTTTAAACCAGTCGATTTTATAAAATGACTGCTCAAAGTAGCAGTCCTGTTCTGGGGTAGATGTGTCTGATTTTAATTAGCTGACACAAACTTTCCCCCTAATTCATCACACTCGGGTTCTATGTGTCCTTGGCTTTCACTGGGTTCCTTAAAGATGAGGATGATTATTGCTGATAAGAGGTTTCATTTATCTCTTCAGATGGTCCCTCTGAAGAAGCCCACAGTAGAGCACTGCACACCTGTGTGCTTGTAAAACACAGCTCTAGGGAACAAGGGCACTACTCCAGGCTGCTTAAAGGCAGAGTTGATAAATGTAAGAAAATATGTGTTAAACACAGGGTGAGAGACACCTTGGAAAACACTTAAGAGGATAACGGCAATTTTCTGTGTTATGTGAGCCCCAGGTGAAAGCAGCAGCAGGGTCAGAAGCCATGGAGCAGCACATGCAGTGCTTGATATAGTTGGGCTTGCAGGGATGAGGACTGCCTGGGTGGACCCCAGCCCACCCACTTTACTATGTAAAGCAGCAGCTGTGGTGGAGGTTGCAATTTTCAGGACAGCAGCAGCAGCAGCACTCCTTCCCAGTGACTGATAAGGTCAGGGAGCCTCAAAGTCCTCTGAGTACTTCAGAGAAGAGCCTTAACCTTGGATTTTAAATATATATATATANCACTACATAACTCCATACCCACACTGTGATTAATGGCTCTTTAGTGCCAAAGGAAGGGGTTAGATAATGCTTTTAATCACTGTCAAACTTCATCATTTTCCCACTTTCTTTTCTTGTCTTCTGTGAAGCTTCTGCGGGGCAAAACCTAATGAATGCTGCCACTACAGGTTGGATGGAGTTGCAATGAACTTCAGAAGATCCATGTCATACCCACCTCTCCCATGCAGCTACTGAAGCTGAGTGCCACAGGTCTGTGATTCTTTGTACTGTGAGGACTCAGGTTCTGCCTGTTTCTGTTCTCTGGCTGGGGAAAAGTGTAATGCAGACATAGGAATCAATAGTGGCCTAATGACATAGCCAAGGGAGGTTGTCTTCCTCCACAGCTGACTGCAGGAACTTGGTTTCTGGCTCACATCTTCACTCACTCGTCTGTGGGAATCACCTCAGGATGGAGTTCAGGTTTCATAAAGTATGAAAATGTGAGAGTTTGAAGGTAGTCACAGGGCTGGGTTTTAACAGACTGGCTGATTCTTTCATGCCTTGAGATTGTTGAGAAGCAGCCTCAGACAGAGCTAAGGTTATAGTCCTGCTGCGCCAAGCTGGGAGAGAGCCCCATGTGCCTCAGGCCACCCTGCCAGCAGCCATCCAGTGCAGATGGCCAGCAGCCATGCCATGGAGGACACAGCCTTGCGTGTGATGCCACTGGTGGATCAGACACCAGGCCTGCATCCTCAAATGCAGCCAGACAGGGCTGCCTGACTTTAATATCCCCACTGGGATGCCAAAGTCACCCTCATGTCTCTGCAGCAGGGAAAGATGTCTGCAGCCAGCAGTGCCAGGCATTGTATTTTGCTGTTTTGTCCATTGATGTGGACAACATCAGGTTGCCAAAGCCAGCCAGGTCTCAGGAGTACCTGGAGTCCCTCTGGCTGTCCACGCTCACCCACTACTTGGCTCCTCAGAGGTACAGCATGAGGCTGTTGTTCCCTTAGCCTTACGCTCAGCATCCAGTGCCATGCTCAGGGAAGCCAAAGATGCTGCAGCAGGATTCTTTAATTTGGAGCCTGGCAAAGCAGAAGGGAAGACAAGTTCTTGCACTCACTATCAAATAACTGGCAATCAGTTGCTTTTATTTGTTTGTTTTGAGGGAAGGCATCATGAAAAGCTTCCCCTTTTATAGCAGTTTTGTTGTGAAATTTCTGGTTCCAGTTTTAATTTTTGCAGTTGCCACCACTGGCCTTGCTTTCAAGGAGGGAGCCTGAAAACCAGAGCTGTTATATGCCACACATTGAACTCACTCTCTTCTAAATAATTCCTTTTTGATTAAATGGTCGTGGCAGAATGTTTGCAGAGTCTTATGAACCCTCTAGGTTTTTGGGCTTTAAAAAAAAATACAGATAAAGACATGATTTCTAGCACTGAGAAAATATTTGCTAGAACCCAAATTTGTCAGTGAAGTTTCCCATCCTCAAGCAATTCTTCAGGTTTAATTGACTGGAAGTGGAAAGCTGTTCTTAAACTTCTAAAAAAAAAATAAAATGGTAATAACTCTAATTGCATTTTAATATTTGATACACTTCCTAATTGGGGAGCAAGTATTGACATCAGAGCTGAGCCTGATATAACTCTGCAGTCCTCTACAATCCAGGAGCTGCCCTATGACAGCGTTCTGTGTGGGGACAATGATCCGAGATGGACAGCAGTGACATGTTTTATTCAAAGGACATGAATCATTAGTGCCTTCCCAACAGCCCGTAGAGAATGAGCATATTTATTAACTGTAAAAGACTAATGTCTGCTCTCCCAGGCTTTCATCGGTGCCAGCTCAGGTCAAATCTGTGTGTGGACTACAAGGAGACAGAGCCAGCCAGGAAAGAAGTACAGAGAAAGCTACAATAAAGCCTGAGCCAGTGTAGCTATAAACCATGCACACCTTAAATTTAGCCTCGTTGTCTTGGAGCTCCTTAGCAGCGAGAGCTCTGCGTGTGTACATATCTATGTATGCTGAATACAAAAGAGCACTTGCTGCTGTCAGGTTTTAACCTTCACGTGTCCCCAACAAGTTAACAAAGGTACTTGATATTCCAGCTTTAAACAGCACTGATGCTTGATGTTTTCTGGCTGGACAGAGGAGGGTAATTTCAGCTTGCTGCCTGATGCATGTAGTGACTGATGCCCAGGTTAGTACAAGGGTAAGTTTCCAATAAAAGACCTGCAGGCAGGTGTCTAAATACAGTTCTGCTCTGAATACTCAGGGAGTCAGAAGAAACCTCTTCTCAGGCAGAGTGTGTAAGACTCTCTGGTGCACACACATCTCCACTCTGTGCTGCACTGGCTCTCTGGCATGGCATATCCTCATGGAAGGACATGGAAGCATATCCTCACCCTGCCAGCCCAGGGCAGCCAGGGAGTGCAGAGTACAGGGATGCTGCTATGGACCAGTGCAAGGTCCCTGTTATTCATGATGCACTGCCAGACACACACGACAAAAGTGAGCACTCTTGGCTGTCTCAAAATAGTCATTCAAAGGCAAACAGCGAAGACTTTAGACTTTGAGCTTTAGAACTCTGCTGAGATATTTATCACTGCTGTTCACATTAAAAGCCAGCCAGTGGTGAAGTACCACACCTTGTCCCTGCCTGCCCCTACCCTGCACTGCAGTGTGGCTGCCTGATGGATGGTCCTTGCAGAAGCCATTAACATTTTTTCCAGTGTGAGAATTGTGTCCATAATACCCTGAGATCTTTTATCTTACTGAAGACTGCTTTGTGAGATTGAAAGGCAGCATTTTCCTGGATGACTGAGGTGGATGAAGCACATTTATATCCACAAGCCTATTTAGCAGGATGTTGCAGAGCTCCTGTAACTTGCACTGCCAGCGACACGAAGGCTGTGGAAATACCTGGTGGTATTAAACCCAGAGATATTCCAGCACTGTGACCTTTCTTCTTGAAAACTTCATTGCATTAAGGCAGTACCAGTAAAAATTTAATATTTCAAAGACCATGAAAATGGCTCGACAGGAAGTTATGGGAATATATTTAGGCTGAGCTTTGTCATTTCTCACCGAGATGCAAGAACAAGGCAATGCTGAGGTGGGTGATGCCAGCCTGCTTCCAGCAGCCAGGGTGAAGTGGCCACAAGGCTCCTTCAGTAAAAACGTATAGCAAGATGTAGATGTGCCTAGGAACAGCATGTCCCCAGGCAGCCACAGGGCATCCCAATACTGACACTGTGGAACTGATCCAGGAGTGGGTGGCACAAAGGGACCCTCACCCAGTTACTGCTTGACCCCAAATGCTTCAGGTCAGCTCAGCTTGCCATGGCTTTCTATCATTTTTAACTCAGTCACTGACAAGGGTGGTACATGGAAAATTTTGCTTTTTGGCTAAGAGTCCATCACAGCATCATCTCAGCCTTTTGGATGCTACAGGCACCTCTGCAAGTAGAAGAACATAATTAGTCTGCAAAACAACTCTGTTCACCTTGAGAACTGGTTTCTGTCCAGTCTCCTTCAGCATACGGAGACATGAGGAGACTATGAGAGCCCTATGAGGAGAGGCTGAAGGAGTTGGAGGTGTGCAGCCTGGAGAAGAGGCAGCTCAGGAGTGACCTCATTGCTGTTTACAACTACCTAAAGGGAGGTTGTAGCCAGGTGGGGGTCAGTCTCTTCTCCCAGGCAACCAGCAACAGAACGAGAGAACACAGTCTCAAGTTGTGCCAGGGGAGGTATAGGCTGGATGTTAGGAGGAAGTTCTTCCCAGAGAGAGTGATTGGCATTGGAATGGGCTGCCTGGGGAGGTGGTGAAGTCACCATCCCTGGAGGCGTTCAAGGAAAGACTGGATGGGGCACTTAGTGATAGGTTGGACTGGATAATCTTGGAGGTCTCTTCCAATCTGGCTGATGCTATGATTCTGTGCTGACGGGGAGAGGGTCAAGCTGAGCTGGCTGTACTGTCCTGCATGCTGCCTGCAGCAGAGATGACAAGTCACTCCTATGTCACTATGTCCTATGTCATTTAGGTCATGGGTAAGAACAGTATGGAAGTTGAAATGGCCTCTGGAGGACATTTCTGCAGCAAGACCATGTCAGCAACTGGAGGAAAACCTGGTGGTCTGGTTATGCTTAGCAACCATAACCATGAATGCATCATGTCATTGAAGGCTGGAGTGAAGAACACCAAGACTGAAGCAAAGAGTATGTCCAGTAATCTCCTTCCTCTGTGCAATTCCACGGTCTGCATGCACCTTGCCCATCACCACTCTCAGTTCTGCCCTGTCCCACAGCCCCAGCAATGCCCATACATGCCAGTCTGCTCTGAGGAGGTTTTGCCTTGCAGAAGACAGCCCTCACAGGGTGTCTTTGAAGAGAGTTTCAAAGCAGCAAGGAGCCCCTACATGTGTTTGATTCCTTAATGGGCACTTTTTGTGCTAGCTCCCCTCCTGCCTGGCTGTCATCCATGGAGCACACACGCTGCAAAAGCATTCCAAGCTTCAAAGCCTCCCTCTTTGGCAGTCCATTTTCTTTTTCTCCTACTGAAAGAGTCTCCTGGTAATGGAAGCACCATTACAACTGCTTACCTGAGCTATCCTTAGGAAGCACTCTTCATCCAAGATATGACAGGAAGGGTGGGGATGGGGGGAAGAGAGAGGATCTCCTAACTCTGCAGTCCAGCCTCATACCAGGCCATCCTGGTGCCTTGGAGGGCAGAAATGGTCTTTCTTGTCTTAGAAACCTTGAGAAGCAGGTAGAGCAAACTTTCTGCCTTCTAACTTGTACAGGAACCATTCTGCCCTGTGTGGCAGCTCTTGAATCTGTGAGAGAAAAAAGAGGAGACAGTTTATACCCATCGGTCAGCAGCCTCTTTTCTTTTGGGTGCTTTGGGGGTGTCTGACTGTTAAGGGCTTTTTACAGGGATGATTTTCTTTTCATACCATCCTGTGAGGTACTTCACGGTGGCATAAAACGGCTTTAAAGGCAAACAACCAAACAAAGAGGATTCAGATCAGATAGGTTTTTACTGAATTAATTTTCTACTGGCAGTTATTTCAATTCTTTGTTTCTATTTTTCATTATAGAATCTGCAATGGAGAAAGTCCTGCAGAGTGCAAAGCATCAAAATGAAAGTTTCTGCATGTAATATTCAGATTTTTTTTTTTTTTTTAAATTTCAGGAGTTGCCTTTTCAAGGTGTTGTTGGTTCATTTGCAAGTGTATTTCATCTGTTATGCATGGCAATTTCATGTTATTTATTTACCTGTCAGTAATGATCTACAAACTTATAGAGAATTTTGATGAATACCTCCAAAAGAAAACCCCCAAAACCCCCACAGATATTTGAAAGTGAGAAAAACAATTTGAAACAAACTTTGAAAATCTGAGGGTCTAACTTTGAAATTCAAAGTCAATTTATATTAATAACTTCAGTTCAACTTTCTTCCAGCACAGCTTCCTCCCCTTTCCACAGTAGGAACTGGTGACAGAAGAAGAAAGCAGAAAAGTCCCCAAAGAAGGTGATATTTTTCCCACTACCATTACAAGAATCAGTCACAGATGCTTATTTCAAGATGAATTACAAAGATAGCTATAAGATAACCAGAAGCAGTTAATCCCCTTGAATGTATCATGTTAGTAAGTACTGATACTTGCCAACCAGCAAAATGAAAATCCCTACCATGACAAAATTGCAAATGCTATGATATCACCAGATTTTCTGCCTTGTTTTTTTGGGGACAAAAAAAAAAAATCTAATTATATAATTTGAAAGACTTTAAGACTATAAGAAAATGCTTATAGAGTCACAGAATGGTTTAGGTTGGAATGGAGCTCAAAGATCATCCAGTTCTAACCCCCCTGTGCCATAGGCAGGGACACCTCCCACTAGAACAGGTCATTCAAAGCCTCATCCAACCTAGCCTTGAACCCCTCCAGGGAGGGAGCAGCCATAACCTCCCTGGACAACCTGTGCCACTGTCTCACCATCCTCACTGCAAAGAACTTCCTCCTAACATCCTGTTTAAATCTCCCCTCTGCCAGTTTAAACCCATTACTCCTCATTACAAGACCTTGTGAATAGTCCCTCCCCAGCCTTCCTGTACACCCCCTTCTGATACTGGAAGGCGACTCTAAGGTCTCCTGGAAGCCTTCTCTTCTCCAGGCTGCAGAGCCCCAGCTCTTGTAACCTGCCCTCATAGCAGAGCTGCTGCAGCCTTCTGAGCATCTTCATGGCCTCCTCAGGACTGGCTCCAACAGTTCCACATCCTTCTTGCATTGGGGGCTCTAGAACTGCACACAGTACTCCAGGTGGAGTCTGGACCCTAGACACAGGATCTGCATAAAATTACATCTTGAGGCCCTGAGTGACCTGTTCTAGTGGGAGGTGTCACTGCTGGTGGTGGGGGGTTGGAACTAGATGATCTTTGAGGTCCCTCTGTGAAGGAATAGGGCCATGGGGCTAAAAAAATACACTCCTAATCAATTCTTTTTGTTAAGAATTGCATATCCTGGTTGGAAAACTGAGCATTGACTTTGGAAAAGATGTAAGGAAAGTTGGCATTTTCTTTCTTGGATACACCATATCATCTGTAGCTGTGGTAGGTTGAAAGTGATGAAATATCAGCTCTTGGCTCTACCTTGCTTAGTGGCTGCTTCTGAAACTTTGTGTCAAAACCTTAATGTCATTTGGACACAATTTTCTGAATTTAATTGACACAAACACAATACAGGAGAGTTCAAACATGCAGGAGGAGACAGGAGGGATGATGGGTAGCCCTTGATGGACTGCAAAATGCATTAAAGCTTTGTGCTGAGTAGCAGGAACATCTCTCAGGAGCAGGGTTGTTGCCAAAGGTCCCTTTCAGGTGTGCCTTCCCCCAGCATCCTGCTTTGTGTGGAGGTGAAGAATAGCAACACAGCTTTGCAAAGGAAGTAGCTTTGTAAGTGCCTTGTGAATGGAGGATGACACACTAGAAATATGTAGTCATAAAGGCAATTTAATGATTTCTTTCTTATGAAAGAGAAGTTTTTAGAGTTCAATTCATTGCTGAGCTGGTGGCTAACCACAGACACAAGAACTGTTCCAGGAGATTAGATTATGTCCCCAAACTATCCATTGAGGGTATGCAGAGACATCACTCAGTCTAGGTACTCAAGTTTGATGAAACTGTTCTGGAAGAAGCAGCTCTGGGGAAGCACAGCCACCACCTTTCTCTAAACTAAAACCTTTCTCACTTGCTCCCTGGGATAGGCCAAGGAGCAATGGATGTAAGCTGCAGCACAGGAGGTTTCACCTCAGCACAAGGGGGAACTTCTATATTGTAAGGATGACAGAGCACCGGAACAGGATCCCCAGAAAGGTTGTGCAGTCTCCTTCTCTGGAGACTTTCAAGGCCTGTCTGGATGCATTCCTCTGTGACCCAAGCAAGATTATTGTCCTGCTCTGGCAAGGGGGGAGTTGGACTCAGTGATCCCTTTGGGTTCCTTCCAGTCCCTGACATCCTGTGACAACTAGAGGCAGAAAAGCCTTTAAGCAATACAAGTCTCCATCTCCCCAGTTTTATGTGAAAACCTTGTTCTAGACAGAGGGGGAAAGAGCAGGTGAAACCAGGATGACCTCACTGCTTCTCTCATCTGGAATCAGCCTTCAACCTTCTTCTGAATGAGCTTTCCTGGGGAGAAGCATGATTGTCGATGTGCTTAACATTGAGCATATGCTAAAGTGCCTTTCTGAGCAGCTGCCAACGTCTGTGTTGCTCTTATCACTGAATGACCAAGTTCAGAATCTGAAAGAATGCTGTAATGGCCTCGGCTTTGAAGCTTGCACAGCTTGCTGTCAGCTGGTGGCAGGTTCCCAGCTCCAGGAGCTCTGAGCATGGCTGGCTCATCAAAGCAAGGCCATTTCCCAGCCCCTGATGTGAAATCAGGCAAGAGAGGTGAGCACAAGAAGGGCCAGGACAGTACTTTGCCAGGGGCAGGTACTGGGCAGTAGCTGATGCTTTTGCCTCTCCCCAGAAGTGGACTGCAATATCTTCATAGTTTGGTCTTTCACTTCACTCTCCGTCCCAAAGGAAAACAACCTAACAAACTACATTACCTCCTTGTAAGTTTACAGAAGAACCAAAGAACCTCTTTCTGTCAGCAGAGGTCCCACCACATCAGGGTTTCTTGTTGCCACCTTCCACCTCAAGGATGCAGGTCACAGTTGGAGGCATCACCTGGTCTCATCCTCTGGGTTGGGTGAAACACTCCACCACCTGTTCAGCCCATCTTCTTCTGTACCCGCAACATGGTTGCTGAAAAAGCACCTGCTGGGGTGGAAGGCAGGGGCTGGGGCCATGGGCTAGTGCAGCATGGAAGATGAGTGAGAAGGGGGATGAGAGGTCCAGACAGGGCTGTGAAGGATGTCTGGACTTCACCAGTGGTTTAGGGGAAGCTAGGTGAGAAACGGTCAAAGGGCACAAAAAATTAAGAGCAGCGCTGGGGAGTTCTTGGACTGTGTGACCTTGCAAGGGCACAACACTGATCTGTCCTCAGTGATGCTAAATAAGGCTAAGGTTACCTAGGGGATGGAGTTTGAAACACCTGATTTGGGTATGGATGTAACAGTGCAGGGACTAGTAGAGAAAATACAATTTGGGGTCATTTGAAAGGAAATTGGGATGGAAGAAAGGAGAGTTAAAGAGCAGAGAGGTAGAAATAAGGTGTGCAAATGGTAGCTGTGATGCAGAATACATTATATGAACCAGGGAAGAGGGGCATGCTGCAACCCCCCCACCCCATTCCTGTGTCTTCTCCACCCCTGGTACACCCATCACTGCTTCAGGCAGATCATTTGTAGTATTTCCTTCCTGAAAAAAGTATTTATTGGACCCTTGAACTTGTTTTTTTTTTTAAGAGTTGCTAGCTTGACAAAAAAAATAGAATACAGAACTGAAAATTCAGGATCCATCTCGTTTGTATTTGCTTGCAAATAACAAGCACTCTGGAAACACTACCCGAGCAGAACAGAGATTTATTTCCAAGCATGTGAACAGTATAAGGTCATTTAGTTAAAATTACGTTCAAGAAACAACGGTGATGCTTCTGCATTCCTCTCTCCCTTTAACGCCACTCTGCATTTAATCCATCTTGCTGCTCAATAGAAATAGCTTACTCCTACATCTGAGTAACTGATTGGGTTGGAGCCTGCATCTCAAACACCATTCTGTCACCAGCAATGAGTGCCATTTTTAGAGCTCTCATTCCAAATAAAGGTCAGGCACTATTATAAACAATAGAAGGAGAAAATAGTCAGTCCAGTGTTCACTTTATCCTTTCTCCCATTCTTAAAGGAGAAAAAAACTCCCAATCATCAGTGTGCCAAGGTAATTTCTAATACTTTACTGTATTTACACAGGTTCAACAGACTCTAGCAATAAGGCTTTTTTATTTTTTTTTTTCCTTGAGATGTGATTATACCACATTTCTGACAATGGCACTGTAGTGTTGTGAAAGGACATCAGATAAGAAATACAGCTGGCTGCAATCTTCTCAATTTCAGATGTCCTTATAAGAAAAAAAAAAACAAAAAACAACACAAAACCCAACCACTTTATCCAGAAAATCAGAATAACAAAACCTCCAACAACTGAGTACTAAAGCAAAGCTACCGAGTAAGACTCAGCTTTGACTTTCTGGGAGTCCATCCAATTTATGGGGAAATATTCTTCAAGGTCTGGTATATCTAATTNACAAAAAACAACACAAAACCCAACCACTTTATCCATATCCAGAAAATCAGAATAACAAAACCTCCAACAACTGAGTACTAAAGCAAAGCTACCGAGTAAGACTCAGCTTTGACTTTCTGGGAGTCCATCCAATTTATGGGGAAATATTCTTCAAGGTCTGGTATATCTAATTTTAAAAGACAAGCCCTCATCAGAAGTTGTCCCCTCAAGCTCAGGAGCAGTATGGCTGGTTCTTCACCTCTCCTCAGTGGCTCTCACACAGACTATAGCCCTTCAGCTTGGCCAGCTCAGCTGTCACATGGAAACCACCAAGGGCTATTGGTGGAAAGCTGCTGGCAAATGGCCATTTTAAGATGTAAGGTTTTCAGGCAGCTGCAGCTAAGATAGTGACCTGGCCAGAGGAAGATCTCCAGTTCCTCCACAGTCACTTGTCCACATTTACTGAAGCCTTCCCAGTCAAGCTAGCAAACTTACTGACTTTCCATCTGTGGTTTTTCCAATTTTTTTTTTCCCCATAACTTTCTGCCAGCATCCCCTAAGGTTTCTGGAGGTGATGATTATGAAATTACCCAGCACTTACCTCCTTACAGAAGTGCAGCTGCATGGCCACTGGCAATGAAATGTCAGCACGAATTAGAGAATTCTGAGTGGAAGGACGAGAGAAGGCTTTGGTGGAAATGCTCTGCTTTGAGAGCATATGGACACAAACTTTGCAAGACACAGGACAGAGCTCATTATTCATTGTACAAAACGTTCTGTCTGACATATGATAATACAAGACATAAACCCATCACAACTGTATTTATGGTGTTGCTATAGACTTCATGGTACCTAAGCAAAAAAAAAAACCCAAACATTGAAAAAACAAAACAAACAAACAAACAAAAACCCTCAAACCAACAAAACCTCATACACCTGAAGGCAGAGAAAGAAAAGTTCCATTTTTGGTAATTTAGAAATCACGTGTCAAGCTTAGGGCCAAAAAAACCTGACAATAAAAACTGCAGACTGATCAGCCTGAGGTTTTGTATAAGATGATTTTGGTTTTGCATGCTGAAATCAAATGAACACATTACATTGGTATCACCCGGGGCTTGAAACACAGTGAGTGTCTCTGGAGCTCCTGTGATACCTCGAAGGAAACATTTCTTTCCTGGTTTCAGCCCAGGTGAGGTAAACCAATATTAAAAGAGATTAATTTCTGGCATGTTGTATGTCACTGGGAAATGCAGCCTGGACAAACTCCCTGAACCAGCCTTATTGTCTGTGAATGCTGGTGGACATCTCTATGGTGGAAGCATCCACTCTGCTGGACAATCAGCAACCTTTGCTGGGAAAATAGCTTACCTCAGCACTTCAGGGTCTCATCACTTGGTAATTAGATGCTTTGGTTCTCACAGAGAGCTTAGCCAGTGCAAATGCAATTTCTTCATGTGCATCATTCAAACAAATTGCTCCTGAGAATGAAAACATGATTGTTACAGGGAAATTGGGAGCATTTGAGAGGGCATTTAAATTCTGGCCAAGATCTAGCTCATCTTAAACATTTCCCCATCTTTTCTACAGCATGTTCAGAATAATGTCCTTAGCCCTTCCCTTAACTTTTTCAAAAATCTGGATTTCCCTCCCCCATATTTCTTTATCCATAAAGGATCACTCAAGATATTACAGGCTTTAGCATGCAGTGAATTGTGACTCTGGTTTACTTTGAAATACTGGTATACTCAGTATGAAAAAAAAAATCTGTGATTCCAGTTAAACAGAAGGAGGGGAAAAAAAAAATTCACAGTAGAATTCAGTCAGGATCAATGGCTTCTTAAAATTGCCTTTTTTTTTTTTTTCCAATCCCCAGGTCAGAAGGTCAGCCAAAGGG
>VWZI01001191.1:614082-654861 GCA_013396835.1 Psilopogon haemacephalus
TTTTTCCAATGCCCAGGTCAGAAAGTCACACAAAGGTGCAGTGTGTGGGCTGACACAGAGTCACTGAGTCACAGACTCACAGAATGGTAGGGGTTGGAAGGGATCTCTGGAGATCACTCCATTCAACACCCACTGCTAACACAGGGTTTTCTAGATCAGGTTACGCAGGAGTCCATCCAGGTGGGTTTTGAAAGCCTTCAGAGGAGACTCCGCAGCCTCTCTGGGCAGCCTGGTCCAGCATTCTCTGAATAAAGAAGTTTTTCCTTAAGGTCAAGTGAAACCTCCAGAGTTCTAATTTGTACCCATTGCCCCTTGTCCTGTCACTGACCACCACTGAAAAGAGCCTAGCCCCATCCTCATGATGTTCACCCTTTAGATATTTATAAGCATTAACAAAATCTCCTCTCAATTTTCTCTTTTTTCAGGCTAAAGGGCCCCAGGTCTCTCAGCCTCTCCTCATAAGAGAGATGCTCCAGTCCCCTAACCATATTTGTGGCCCTCTGTCAGACTCTCCAGCAGTTCACTGTCTCAGGAGAACCTCACCTGCTCGTGTTGAGCAGTCTGGGCAGTGACTCAGTCGTAAATTATAGCAGAATTTAGCTCTGGGTAGACTCTACAAAGCAAATTTATTCAAACCATTTCGTATTGAAAAGCCTGATTATCATTTGCCATATGATGCCTTTCTATCACATCAGCAGTATCAAAAGACTTTATTGTAGATGAGATCAAATAAATATAGCAAAAACATGGGGGAAAAAAAAAGAGCAGAGTCACATCCTGCCTGCTAGCATGCTCCTCCAGACTATTGCCACCAGTTGAGAGAACGTGCCAATATTTTTATGAGCCATCATTACAAAACATAACTAAGGCAGGCTGGAAGAAAACAGCAACCTAGAACTGGTGTTTGAGAAAACACTGGGAGAGGAAAAGAACAGAAGAGGAGAGCTGCTGAGCTGAATCAGCATGTGGGCTGTAGCTGGAACAAAAGGATTCTTCAGTTCATGCCAAAAATACTCATCGGTGCTGCTGCTTTTTTTAAGCTTAACGTTCATAGGTGACTCTTCTTTCTGAGCAGTCTTGTGGGAAGCTGCATGGATTTGAGTATGGGTGGCTGTCAGAGCCACCCCTACATGTGTCACTTTCTGCTCACTTCAAGGGCCTCTCCTTCAGTAAGGAGCATGTTGCCCTCAGAGGCTCTTCCTGCCTCAGGACCAATCTGGGGCTCTACTCCAAGGGACTCCTTGCTTCTAAATATGATACAGCCCTCTCATCTCCCTTCTCAGTGCTGGCAGGTCCTCAAAGACAGCTCAGCAAGATCAGCATCTGCTGAAAATACCAGTCACAGAGGTATCTTCCAGCTAGGCAGGGTATGACCAGAGTCTTCTGGGTTAGGTGACTCATCACACAACATAAAATATTATTAAAATTACCAAAAAAGTCAGAGGTGCCCAAACAAATAACTTTCTTCTTCAATCACCTCATCCACCAGCCCATTTTGATAATGAGCCTTGGCTGGTCATCTAGTGAGGAAGCAGCCTCTGCTCATCTTCGGGAGAACCTGCTGTGGTGTGAAGACTTGGAAGATGTTTTTGTCAAGTACAGTCCAGCTCCTTGGTGCTGTCAATAGGCATGGAGGCAGTGCCGTACATCAAATTGCCGTTCAGTGCCGGCTGCAGCCTGTTGGTGCTGCTTGCTGGCTCTCAGGTTTCCCTGAGCAGAAGCTCCTGGGAGAAATTATCCTCTTGTTAGATAACACATAGGTGAGTCCATGCCACGCTTTGTTTGTGTTTTTCCCAGCTGTGGTAAGCAGACCTCAGTTCCGAAGCTGAAGCGAAGCTCTCTTTTTTTTTTTAACAGCACTTCAAAGAACATCACCAATAAGGATCTTTGAGAACCTGAGTGTGTTTGATATCTCACAAATCCTAAAGCAAATAGATCTAAGGAGCCTGCAAGCTGAACCATGCTAAAAAAACCACCAAAAAACAACCAGTATATACACTTGCACAAATCAATGAGTTCTTTTATTCTTCAGCTAAAAACCTTTTTTTTTTTTTTTTTTTTTTTTAATCTGAGCAAAGTAATACTAAAATAACAACTTTGGCCACAAAATGTATTTGTTTTTACAAAATGAAAGCAGTTTTTTAGCAAAGCAACACCGTTTGCTGGGAACAGGTGCAAGCTTTGGTGCTAAAACGACATTCTTATGGAGTGCTTCCTCATTTAGGGCCATTCAATTACCTCAGGAGTAGGAAACATAAAAATTAATATACCTAAACAAAAATTTGAGAGAAAGTGATGTCCTTTGCACCATAGCTTTGCTGGCTATGGATCAATAGCAAATTAGATTGGGCTCTAATTCTTCCTTAATGTGAAAAGGATTCAATCAGTTACAGCAGGAGATGATATTATTAACGCAATTGTGGCTTAAGAGGAACCAGCCCTAAAGGGAGCTGCCAGAATGAATTCCTCATGTAGTAACAAAGGAAGCCAGAAGACTCCTTCACAACAAGTCGTGGCTGCACTAAATGCAAGTCTGATGTTTCATAAGCTGCTAAATAAGTATGCTGTAAATATTCCAGCTTCTATTTGTATACCTAACACTTGCTGGAAGTTCCAAAAGCACTCGGAGCAGCCCAAAAGGAATGTATTAGGTTTGGTAGGACACCAAGTTACAAATGTATAAAAGAGTAAATTATTTCATAATGCATGCACCTCTCAGGCATTTAGACACTTTCCCATCTTAACAGGCAACAAATTCTAAAAAGGTTCAAGGAAGCTTTTAAGTTTTCCTAACCAAAGTATAAAACTAATCTATGGAACACATTACTGTGTGCCAAAGTAGTGATCTTTTTTAGAAGACATAGGAAAAAAACCTCAAAACAACCCTATGTAGGTTCTCTGTCCCTCCTTCTGCCCTCAAAAATGGAGTTTTTAACTCAGCCCCACTTGGGAAGGTGCTAGTGGGTACCAGCTCTCACCCTGGTACACAGCCTGCCAGGGCCTCCTTTTCCCACTGCAGTGTTTTCCCACTCTAATCAATTCACCAAGGCTGTAATGAAGCAATTACAGAAATAAGAGGCAGGTGTGGAAAAGAAACCTGAGAGGGATGTGAAGAGGATGACTGTCCATCTTCCTGTCCCCAGGCAGACTTGTGCTCCATGGGAGCCTTGGAAAGGACAGGGACAGGTGCTTGCACTAGCCCATGCACAGAATACTGTGTCAGGTTTTGAAAAGGCAGGGTCATGATTTATGGGCAAGGTGGCTTAGGTCACAGTAGAGGTTTTTAAAGTGTATTTAGAGTCATTTATTTTCCTCCTGCTCAGTTCTGTTGAGCTGAGCTCAAACCATTAATGGAGCAGAATTTTTATCATCAAAAGATATGAAAACTCTTATCAGCAGGACTGTCTGATCCACACTGGCTCTTTAAGCAGAGAAGGAATAATGCATTATTGCATAATGACAAAGCAACAACAATCACAATGGTGTATAAGCATCTCCCAGGCATCCATTTGGGATGCCATGCACGAGCCAGCAGCAGCTGCCTGACCACATTGTGCTATATGATTGCATGAGCCTAGGAGTCCAGGGCCTCCTGCTCCAAGTGAGAACAAGGAAGGTGTTTGCTGTTTGTCCACATTTTTATTGCAAAATCACTTATGGCTGGATTACAAATTCCTGTACTGGTGGAGTTTGTTATTCCTTCCCAGGCACAGGACTCTGTACTTCACACAGGCATTAGTTTCTCCACTGGCAAAGGTTAAGGTTCATTTGCCAGTTTCTTTTCTTGTTTATTTGGCATTTGAAATGATATCCAGGAGCAGGGGGGTTCGAAGCAGAAGATCTTTAAGGTTCCTTCCAACCCAAACCACTCTGATTCTATGATATTTTTTTCCCATTCACAGATCAACACTTGTCCATACACAACATCTACAGACATTATATTTTCAATGCATTTATCACCTGCATTTAGCAAACCCCATCTTGACCTACACATGGAGTCTGACCTGTTGCCTCTGAAAGACAAGAGGAGATTTCCCCTTGGCTTCAGTCAGTTCTGGACATCTGTCATTGTGTGCTCAATGCTAATTCTACAACGGGTTAGGTCTCCATTTCGGGGAGCTGAATGTGATATAAGTTTGTTGAGCACTTCATTGAAATAAAATATGATTTCTTTTCCCTCTTAATTTCATAAAAACTGTAAAGTGGCCAAGCTTCTAACTGGCTTCACCTGAAGAACCACTGAAAGAGATTAGAGCATAAATATATATGACATCCACGTTATTACCACATACATTCATTAACAGCAGTGCTGTCACAGGGAATACCAAATGAATTAACAGTGGTAGGAGCATAAATTAAAGTGTTTACACTTCTCTTTCTCACAGCTTACAAACTCCAGATTTATTCCTGACCTTTGGTGTAAAACTTGATGATCACTGGTAAATCAAACACAGTGCTGATAGCATTCAGTGCCACAGCTGAGACCCTTTCACCCTGCAGATGTAACAGATAATTTTCTAAGAATTTCTTTGTGGATTAACATTAATTATAATCCATATTTACATTAATTATAATCCATATTTCATGAAGGATTAACATCAAACAGTCATAGAATGGTTTGGGCTGGAAGGGACCTCCAAAAGTCATCTAGTCCACCACTTACCTTGCAGTCAGCAGGAACATCCTCAATGAGATCAGGTTGCCCAGAGTCCTGTCAAATTTCACCTTTAATATCTCCAGCGAAGGGGCCCCAGCCACCTCCTTGGGTAGACTCTTCTAGTGTTCATAAGTAAAGAACCTGTTCCTAACATCCAATCAAACTCTGCTCTTTGGTTTGAAGTCATTGTCCCTTGTTCTGTCACTGCAGGCCTTTGCAAACAGCCTCTCTCCATCCTTCTTGTAGCCCCCTTCAGGTACTGGAAAGCTTCTATTAGGTCTCCCCAGAGCCTCCTCTTCTCCAGGCTTAACGACCCCAGCTCCCTCAGCCTGTCCTCATGGCAGAGATGCTTTATCTCCCTGATCATTTTTGTGGCCTTCCTCACCAGGTCCATGTCCTTCCTGTATTGAGAGGTGCAGACCTGGACACTACTCTAGGTGAGGTCTCATCAGAGCAAAGTGGCAGAATCACCTCTCTGGATCTGCTGGCAACACATATTTTTATGCAGCCCAGGATATGATTTGCTTTCTGGAAATAAACTTGCTTCCATTCTGGATACTTCCCAGTTCATTCTTGCTGTCTCTGTGATGATGCATTTTTACCATATAAGTTGTCCAGAAACTCACCACTTTCTCTTTGTTCTTGGGCAGACATGACAAGGACCTACCACCAAACATCTCCTCTGCGTTCTTTTGGTGGGCTCCAATGGGCTGCAGATGGGACTTAGAGATGAAATAAGGACCAGTTTCCAGGTTTTATAAATTCTGTTTACTTAATCTTTAGAGGAGAAGAAATTCTGTATACCAGACAGGTTGCAGGCTTGGTCCTTTAAATTTTGTTAGCTGGACTTACTGTCTCACTCTGAGTCAGTAAGGAATTATTTTTCTAAGGAAGCAGATCTCAGGCTTTTTCTGATAGAAAATCCTGAAACAGAGGTGCTAACCCCTATTTACCAGCTCTGATGCTCTGAAAACAGTCTTGCTTCACTTCACTATCTCCAATGTACCTTGAAAGAAGTCCATAGACAGAGCAAAACCCAAACCTTGGGCTGCTTAAGGCAGTTTTTTTGGACACAAACGATGAGCAGCAAACCTTGGCTAATGATAACCATGAGACCAAAAGCGAAACATGGAGGTGTAGAGGTCATTTCATGCCAGATGGATGCTAATGATGGTGGAGAAACTGGGCCATTTCATCCCTATTGGACCAATGTAATAGTTCTATAACAAACACATGGGTGAAGAACCCTCATGACATTGTGACACTTAATCTGGTACAAGAACAGAAATTGTCTTCAGAATAACATCCAGCTGCCTAACCAGGGGTGAAAAACTGATCCTGAATTATGTATTGCCTATAAGCCAAATGTTGCCATCACCCACAGGTAAAGCACTGCAAGAAGCACCAGCAGCAGCAGCTGTGGGCTGCTGGAGATCAGGAACACTGGGAGAGGGAGGACTCAGCTCAGCCAGCTGCCAGGTCTCTAGTATGAAGTGACTGTTTAGGGGAGTCACTGTTTATTTTTCCCATCTTGTTGCCTTTGAGTTTGTTATGAACAGGCTAAATCACAAATCCTTCTCTCTAATCCGAAAGAGCCTCCAAAAGCCTTACCTTTAATCCACATGGTCACGGGAGGAAATCCTGATGGTGGTCAGGGACATTCCTGGTGACATTTTTTCTTATATCTTTATTCTAGTGTGGTTGAACAGTCAGACCTCAAGTGAGGCATTTCCAGGAGAGGGCACAGGGGAGGAAATGCAAAGCAAAAACCCAAGAGCTTTCATCCAGCCTGCTGCAGAGGTGAGCTCTACTGCTTGACAAGTGACCAGCCTTATGAGAGGGTTTCGGTGCTGCCCTCGAGGTTTGAACCAAGCAACAAACCGAGGTTCCCCTGAAGCTCATCTCACACGCTGCTCCAAGCAGCAGCAGGCAGAGGACCTAAGAAGCACAGCTGTGGGAGATCTTCCTCTGCTTCACAGTCCCACAGCTCTTCTCATGCCATCCCATCATGCTGGAGGGGAGTCAGACCTCAGCTGTTCTGTCTTCTGTGCCAGAACTCAATCAAGGGGCACAGTCCCACTGCAGCCTGTAGGCAGTGTGTGGGAAAAGTAATTTACCTCTGTCACCCTTATGGTGTTCTGCCCTTACCCCCTTGGCTGTCTGGGCATCTGGCCTCTGTCATGACAGTAGTTGAACATCACTGCATGTTAGCACCAGCTCAGTGAGGGGCTAAGACACACAGAAACACAAGGAAGACAACCCCGGACATGGCAACAGTTCCTGTGTCCTGTGGCTCAAGCCTTTGCCACCTGTTAACTCCTATGAACCGAGCACACACAGGTAATGTGGAGCTGCAGCTGTTAGTGCCCAGGCCACTGGAGCACACACAGGTAATATGGGGCTGTAGCTGCTTAGTGCCCAGGCCACTGGATCCCTGCTGTCACTACGGAAATGAGCTGTGAAAGATCCTATCTATTAAACATGTGAAAACCATTAATTTTCATTGCTTGTCTGAGCTTTCTTTACAACTGTGTAGACCCTTCAAGACTATGTCCTAGCTGTAAGTCTCTGTACTGCTACAGGTACATTTTTTGGTAACCACAATGTCCTGGGGAAGCTTCTGGGCAGGTTATCTTTGCCTCTTCAAGACATTTTTGGACTGGAAGGTGAGCGCAAACCTCTGTCCCAAGATAAGAGAATTCTTGAAGCTCTAAAACATCACTTAGGGTTCAATCCAAGCTTTCTGTACAGTTCTGGTTCAGTTTTACTTTTCTCCCTACCTATATCTGGCTTGGCCCCAGGAATAAAATAATATGCACCTGGATGCAGCTCTGTGCAACCTGCTCTAAGTGAACTCGCTGTAGTAAAGGGGTTGGAATAGATGATCTCCAGAGGTCCTTCCCAACCCCTACTATTCTGTGTGATTCTGACTTCACTGACCTTGATCATCCAACCTATGTTGTAATTTCTGCCCTAGGAGAAGTGTAGATACCAGCAGTAGGTGATCTGCAGAAGTAAATATTTAAAAGTATTTGCCAAGGCCAGCTCAGATTCCCTACCTTGATTTTGCTTTAATCTATTTCTTTGTCTGTCTTGGGTTGAGGTAAGATGTCAGCTCCTGAACTGTAATAATAGCAGATTTTTTTTTTTCTCTCTCCTTGGTTTTGATCTTAAAAAAAAAAAAAAAATTTAAAAAAATTTTAAAAAAATCGAGGGCTCGGTAGGAAATTTCTCGCAGGGAAACTTTCTGTGATAGCTACAAATTCTTACAGCATCTCTGCAGCACGGTGCCTGTAGCGAGGAAGTGCTGCAGCCTCTCAGCAGCTCTCTCTCGCCTGGCAGAGCCCGGCAGAGCCTGACATGCTCTGTGCTGCTGTGCCGAGCCTGACGATGGCAGAGTTGCTCGGCTCCAAGGCTGTGAGCTTAGCTCCGAGCTCCAAGGCATCACCTCCAGAACCGCTGCCAGATGAATTGATAACACTGAAGCCATTTGAGCCCCCTCTCCTTTACAGCAGAGACTTTCTAATCCACAGCAGCATTAAACACACTGAAAAAGTGGGGAGATAAAGGGGAAAATTAAAAAGTCCTTCACTCCAATGTCATTTCAGTAGACCAAGGGCACGGTGGGGCCAGATGCTGGTTACAGCTCAGCTCAAAGGAGCAAAGGTCTTCAGAGGCTGATTGCAGCAGTTCAGGCTGTTCTAATCTCCACGAGCTGCTCACAACTGGCAAAGCTGCTCCTGGAGACACATCCAGCATTGGGACAGCCAAGTTTCACCTCTCTGTAGCCTTTCTGTCCTCAGAGGGCTGTTCCAAATCCCCACCATTCTGTGATTCTATAGAGAGAGTAAATTAACAGATCTTCTTAAATCCCTCTCTAAACTCACACACACACACACCAGGCTTCAGATTCTGCACCCAATTACTCCTGTTTACCTTCCAAGGCTGTTAGATGTCCCAGTGTGCCTGACACTGGGTTCTAAATGCTGCAAATAAAATCAATATTTTTACCATTCCCCCCCCTTTAAAAGGCATTTAATTCCAACAATGTACAGTTGCAGCCACGAATGGCTGGAACTCATTTTATAGAATATGTTTCCCAGTCAGAAACTGAATTGGCAGTGCAACCCCTCCACCCCTCAAAATTACTTGGCTGAAGTAGTAGCCAGCTGAACAAGCAGAAAAGCACAAGAGGATTAAACCAAATGTGCAGCTCAAAGAGAAGAGCAGTTGAACCCTCCAGCATTTCAACACACAGCTGATTCAGCAAAAGAGATACACATTCAAATGAAGGATGTCACTGAAAGAGAAAAGCAGGCAGTTAAATCAATAAAGTGTGCAGCCTGTCCTGGTACAGGAGAAGCAGCAGCAGTTTAAAAAGCCAAATGGAAAAATGAACTGGGAAGAAAGGTAAAAAACAGTGAAATCACAAAACATGCAAGCTTGGACTGTATCACCCTACATGACCGCATTAGAAATGCTCTAAAGTGTCACTAAAAATGGACAGTGCAAAATATTCCAGAGCTCCTACTTCCCAAGGTAAAGCCCTATTGCTTTTGCTGGGACCTTGACGCTGCAGTGGGAGCTGCACCCAAGAGAGGTTACTCATGGAGACGGGCCACTGACACTTACTTTCTAGAGGCCAATCTTTGCTCTGTGGGACAGGGCTCAGAAAACAAAAGAACAAAATTGTTGTTGGTTTTTTTTTCTCAGTCACACAGTTTGGTTTATTACATTACACATGGAATATAATAAACCACACAAGTTGATTTGTTATATTACATGAATTAATTCTCTGTGAACTATGCAGAAGTGGATTTGATTCGTGAAACCATTTTTACTTCACACAGAATCACAGAATTATCATGGTTGGAGAAGACCTCTTAGACTATCAAGTCCAACCATTACCTGACTCTACCAGGGCCGTGACAAGACCGTATCCTTGAGTGCCGTATCTAGAGAGCTATGAAATACATCTAGGGGTGGCAATTCAACTGCTTCTCTGGGTAGCCTGTGCCAGTCTTTGACAACCTTTTTGATATAGAAGTTTTCCTTAATGTCTGATCTAAACCTAGTATACCTTGATGATATTTCCCTTTGTCATAGAATCAACCCTAGCACTAAATGCCCCATCCAGGCTTTTTTTGGTGACTCCACCACCTCCCTGGGCAGCCCATTACAATGCCATTCACACTCTCTGTGAAGATCTTCGTCCTAATATCCAGCCTATACCTCCCCTGGCACAACTTGAGACTGTGTCCCCTTGTTCTGTTGCTGGTTGCCTGGGAGAAGAGACCAACCCCACCTTGCTACAACCTCCCTTTAGGTAGTTGTAGACAGCAATGAGGTCACTGCTGAGCCTCCTCTTCCCCAGGCTAAACAACCCCAGCTCCCTCAGCCTCTCCTCCTATCAGTTTTGACCTGTGAGAAGAGACCAATGACCTCTTTATAGCCTCCTTACATGTAGTTGTAGAAAGAGATAAAGTCTCCCCTCGGCCTCCTTTTCTTCAAACCCCAACTCCCTAAGCTGCGTCTCAGAAGATTCAATCTCAAGACTTCATCAGCTTCATTGCCCTTCACTTAATGCTTCAAATCATAGTGTGCCAATGTGGTAGAGCAGAGAAATTTTGGAGAGATCACAACCTCCTCACAAGAGATTCTGTCCTCTGTCCTCCTCAGCTGTCACAAAGGTTGGGCTGTTGCGGTTGTGCAATATTTATCATTCCTTGTGCTGGCCTGCCTACCACACACTTTGTAGGGAGAGGAGGGTGTGCTTGGGAGGTGCAGTGTTTGTCAGTAGCCATGCCCTTGAGGTTTGAACACAGACAGAAGCTGCTGTTCCATCACCATGCCAATAGAGAAATCTGCTCAGAGAAACCTTCTCAAAAGAACAAACCTTCTTCACAGGAAAGTAAACAGGAAAGGCAGGGAGAGCAGCTGTTTGAAGGACATGCCAGTGCACATTAAAATATTTGCTAATTGCAAATACGTTATCCCACTGTGCTGCCAGCTCTGACCCACACAAAATGTCAGTTGGCTCCAGATAGAATTTTGTAGTTAGTAACTGTCTCACTTGCTTACCAAACCTACCCAGAAGAGAGGACACTGCAGTGCTGACCAACACCAATTTCTGCTGTCTTCTTCCTGTTTCTGCCCTTCTCTATTTCCAAATTGTATTGGGGTAGTTATGATCTCCACAAAGTAGATGCTGAGTGTGATCTGAAAACCTGAAGAGTGAAGTTCAGATTTTGCTTGAAGGCCAGGTTGGATGAGGTCTTGAGCAGTCAGGTTTAGCTGGGGAGGGGCATCCCTGGCCACAGCAGGGAGGTTGGAGTAGATGATCCCTAAAATCCCTCCCAGCCCAAACCATTCTATGATTCTGATGCTTGGCTTTGGGTCGTGGTGTTTGTAAGGATAAAGGAATGCAAATTCTCACCTGCTGGTTGAAACTCTTTCCCTTGATCTTTTTTTGATTACTCCCTGTTCCAATACTCGAGAGATGTCAGAAGAGAAATGTTTATAGTAAAAAAGAGAGAGGAAAAAGGTGTTGGGAGGTAACTAATAGAGAAACAAGGGCTGTCTCTCCAGTGGGAAGGAACTTGCAATGATTGTTCAAATCAAATTCACACTTGGAATTGTAATTCTAATCCAATAAAGTATGTAATTTTAGGCACATAAATAATCTCTGGTTTTAAGAAGATTTAAGTTTCACTGCTGTGATGGTTTGGTGATATTATAACAGGAAAATTGTAAAAGTGTATAACTGCTGTCATTTAGCAGGATGGGTTTATTTGGCTGTAGAATTTAAAAGGCTGTGGTTTTCATGGTGCTTACCTAACCACTCACTTATTTTCACTCTCTGAATCTAAGGAGGGTGTTTATCTTCAGCAGGACAGGAATGAGGTTTCCAAAGAGCTGATCAATATTAACCTCATACAGAACTACATATCACCTCTATTTTTCACGAACTGCATTAGAGAACCACTTAATGTGCAATTTATGCACAATGACATATTTGCATCCTTTCTGAATATGGGTTTACAACTCCTCCTCTGTTTCTAATCTTCAAACCATTAAAACTGTTCATTAAATGTATTGTCTATACACCTTTTTCACAGGGTTCTATCAGCATGTGTGAATTATGCATAAAGCATATGCAAAAAAAAAGTGAAGCAGATCCATAAAACTGCATTTTTGCTAGGCAGGCACAAACACCCAGCAAAGTTTGTTTGATTAGTCACTAAATCAGTCTTTATGCCTTTGCTGGCTGAGTGATGTTTTTAATGTATTACCAACTCTTCTTAAAATGAAACATAGAATTTTGGAACATAGCACGTTTTTTGGAACAGAGAAGGTTTCCCCTCAACATGAGGAGAAACTTCTTTACAGTGAGGGTGACAGAGCCCTGGAACAGGCTGCCCAGACAGGTTGTGGAGTCTCCTCTGGAGACTTTCAAAACCCGCCTGGATGCATTCCTGAGCGAACTGCCCTAGGGGATCCTGCCTTGGCAGGCAGGTTGGACTGGATGGTCTCTGCAGATCCCTTCCAACCTCTAAAGTTCTGTGATTCTGTGAAATGTCTGCCCTTGTTGTTTTTTTAACTTTAACAACTATTTGATAACCTACTCTGGTGCCTAAATATCCCCTGTTGTAACTCAGTGCTAATGACAACGTGGAAATGACAGCTTTATTAAAGTGGATACAGCATTGTCAAATTATGAGACAGCAAAACACTCACCTGTGACATGCAGCATATGGCAGAAACCTGAGAACATCATCGGCAGAGCTAAGAATAAATAAAAAAAATTAATTATTAAAAACTAAATTAAAAAAAAACTTGACACACAAACATGGGTAATAGTGCAACATACTTGACAGCCTGTGATTTGAGTCAACAGATTATAAAATCAGAGGCAGGCAGCGCCGTGTTTTCAAATAACCAATTAGAGCACAGCTCTTAATGCTGAACTTGGTGTGTAAGCGAGCTGCTTTTTCTATGTGCTGTGTAAAGAGTTTGTTAAGATACTGCAGCTAATTATGCTTCAAGCATTTACAGAGACACGTGTATTTATCCAGCTTTGATGTTTTGGTGCCCATCTCGTACTCGAGCAATTTTGATACGCAGTGCTTAAAATGACAGTGTTTATTAGATGCCTTACTGGAGTAGTATGGAAGCAGCTCCTCTGCCTGTACAAATAAATCACCCAGAGCTGCAGTATATTTTCCAGCCCAAGACACGTGTATCTCAGTTGTCTATTCCAGTGATCTCTTGGGGCTAGAAAGGCTCCTTAAGACAGGAGTAAGCCATTTCATTCCCCTTATCTTGCGCTTGGGTCAGGGATGGGATCCCACTACACTGCATGCAAAACATCGGTGTCAGCAGCTGTTTGGAAAAGACCATTACTGTCATCTGACCTGGCTGCTCCTCAAGAAGATGAGGGCTGTGTGAGGTCTTCAGACCCTTTCAAGAAGGCAGGAGTTAGAGTTTTCTTATTTGGCATTTCATTTTGCCATTAAATGTCAAGGCTCACCATAGCAGTACATGTTATTCGAGAGCTACATAGTTTTACACACAGAATCAAAGCAAAGAGGGATTTAGAAGATTTTAAAAGGACTCTGGTCATGTAGTTTCTTACCAAGAATCATCACAAGTACAATTTTGGGGCAGCTGCTGGTGCCACCTGAGACTCCCAGTGCTTCAGTGAGAGCCTCTTGCCTGCTCTGCCTTTACTCTCTGCAAGCACTGAGTAGACTCAGACACACAGCAAACACGTTGGCCAACAAGTGAAGAACTTCATCTGAAGAATGCAGCAAATCTGTTTTGGCATGCTTTAGACTCAGTTAAGTGACGTAATATCCCTCCTGCCTTGCAGTGAAAGGATAGATGCAGACTTGAACAACACACTGCTTCTGCCTCAAGAAGAGAGATGAGGGTTCACTGTTTCTTAATCCAGTTTCAATCAGACCCACCCCAATATCAATTAACCATTTAACTGGAGACTTTCCAGTATGAGAAGGAAATATTCTGCCTCCCTCCATGCACCTGGGAGCAAAAAAGATGAGAAATGTGACCTACCTGAATTAGCCCTTCTGGAAGCAAATCTGCACTTCTCTACTTGTGCAAGTCTGAAAGCAGATCAACCAAACTAAGCATCCTTCCAAATAGCAGTTCCCACAAGGGCCAAAATCAGCACTATCCCTGAGAGATGGTGGCAAGAAGCTAAATTACTGATGATTGACATCATGTTGACCAGTGCCCTGCCTTTGGTACAAGCACTCAGTCTAAGGCATGAAGGGGGCAGTGGAGTCAGAAGCAACTCACCAGAGGGCAGGGAGGGCCATGGTGGTGCCAGGACCCACCACATCTTCCTGATTTCTGCACAGTGGTTTGCATCTGTTAAGAGGGAAGTCTATTCACACTTACACTAAAGCCTTTAACACTGTTCTGGGAGTATAAAGGCGTCTTAAAACAAGTGGATATCACAGTTACAACAATTCAAACCCACTTTTGACTGTCAGAGCAGTATAAAGGAGTTTAATGCAAATAAGAGTGTGGTGGTGATCTAATCTTTGTCTGTAGCAGGGCTGATTTTCATCTGCTTTACAGTAGGTTTATTTTCTTATAACTCCATTAGTTTCATTTTTGCCTGAATGACAGCAAATTACACCCAGCATAATCACACATGAACTGTAAATTTCCAGCTTGACTAATTTCTAAGTATCAGCAACAAATGTTAGAAGCCAAAGCAGAGCGTCAGTGACGCAGCCTCCCAGTCTACTCTTATTTTACTATTTCCTTTCCATATCCAAGTCTGATATGCCTCTGAGTTACAGAAACAAGTCTGAAGAGGCAGCTAAGTAGTTAAGATAACCTGGCTTCTACTCAAAGTTAAGTGTTCAAATAAGAATTAGATCTGAAGAGGCTGTTTGGCAAATATTCTCTGCGGAGTTCTGCCTTGTTCAAAATAAGAAGGAATAATCCCAGAAGAGTCTAAGAGCACCTTGGTAAGGCAGGAAGTTGGAGAGTAGTTGGTCAGCCTTTCAAATAATGAAACACTCCCAGGCACCCTTTTGCCCATCGCTGGTTGTTGTTGGTTGAGTTGAGTTTTTATGGCATTGTACATATTGAAGAAAGATCAGGAAATGACAAAGCTCTGGAGAACTCCAGCTAATGGAGCTAGTGGTTAGAAACAAGAAAGGTGGCCACAGCCACACTTTGTTAATGCTCCTGGGAATACGAGGGGATCAGAACCCACAGTATACCAACCAAGGTAGGGCTCTGACCTACCTCCTCAGGCCACAGCTGTGTATGTGGCAATCTCAGGCTAAAGTAGCAATTTCTCATTATCTGTTTAGTGACTCCTCTCCATAAATAAAGTTTTAGGAAGCAGGTAGGTCTGGATAAAGTTGACTTCTACCATAGAAATAACCTTGCACTGCTGACTAAAGCAGTCACATCTAGTCCTCTGTTTCTACAAAGTTTTGTGGAAGAGTTTGGGCTATGCAGTCTGGAGAAGAGGAGGCTCCCAGGTGACCTTATTGTGTCCTTCCAGTATCTGAAGGGGGCCTACAAAAATGCTGGGGAGGGACCTTTTAGGCTATCAGGACTGGAGGGAATGGAGCAAAGCTGGAGGTGGGGAGATTCAGATTGAAGGTGAGGAAGAAGTTGTTCAGCATTAGAGTGGTGAGAGCCTGGAATGGGTTGCCCAGGGAGGTGTTTAAGGCAAGGCTGGATGAGGCTGGGTGGGTAGGATGTCCCTGGGCATGGCAGGGGTGTTGGAACTGGCTGATCCTTGTGGTCCTTTTCAACCCTGACTGATTCTATGATTCTCCCTTCAGTGTTTAAAGAAAGGTCAGTGAGCTTTCTCGCAAAGGCAACAGTTACTGTGGGCCACAGAGCACAGACCCAGGGCAGAGTCTATAGGCTTTACACTTCCAACAACCTGCTTTTCTCTCTTTCACTTGTGAAACAGCTGTTCTGCCACCGTAGTGTTCCTGAGCTGGTACATGTCTGATCCATGCTGTCTAATGAGGGATCCAGCAGTCTTTATGTCCAACAGCGATCACTGCTTTCAAAAGCCTGCCCTGCTAAATAATAGATAAAAGAGATGAGCCACGGTGTTGGTTCAGTTTTGAGTACTTGATAGAGTGGAGCAACAAGCATTTCATTTTCAAGGGTGTCAGAAAGAAGCAGGGAATTCAAAAGAGAAATGAAGAAAAGCAACAAGAAGAGGGAAAATAAAGGAGAGGGGGAAGAGGCTGGCCAAGAAGGAGGCATGGAATGGAAACTTTGGGAAGTGTTAAATTGCAGTGGTACGCACTAGTGTCCTGCAAAGCAGCAGAAGTACCTGTGATGAGTGCAGAATCCCAATGACTCACCTAATGGGAACGACTGAAGCCTCATCCCTTCCGCCTATCTCAGCACTTCAATCCAGCTCCCATTTATATTCCTTCCAAGCGCAATCGCTGGACATCCTTGAAGTGTTACAAATTGCATGGCACTTCTTAAACCAATCCATTAGGATATTGTGATTTTCCTTGCCAAGGCAGTAACAAGCAGTGGCCTAGCTCTCTTGGTGACGTTTCCCTTATAACTGCCTTGTAGCACTTATTAACACAACTATTTGACAATTTGTCATCATCTTTCTGTAACAAAAACCAGACATTTCTCTAAAACCAGAGGTTTAATTAAACGTTAATTTTCTCAATCATTCTGGTGGGGTGGGGGGAGGATGACTGGGAGGGTGAATGCAGAACACTCCATTTTGTTTTCAGTCTCCTTCAGTTTACATCCACTTTCCCCATTTTAAGCACAGTAATCAGAAGCTGGCAGGATTTTAGAACTAAATCGTCACCAAAAATTGATTACTAAAACTCCAATCTGATTACAAACTTGACAAACTCCCACAGCCATTTTATGAATTTTTAAATAATTAGGAGCAAACCTATTTTTTAAAAAGTATGTAATTTAACATGTAAATTAACAATTAGAGAAATTACTGGAGAAACTGTAATGACTTTTTTCTTTTTCTTTCTCAGACTCACTATTTTTATCTCTGTGTATGAAGCCGGTAGGAAACACGTATTTATTAAGATTAAGAAAGCAAGTCAGTGCTTTGTGGGCCCTTCAAGCATCTTGGCATTTCATTCTTTGGCTTGCCTCTTCTTTCCTGCCAATATCCTCTCTTTTATTTTTGAGAAGAGTAACAAAAATAGGATTATTCTTTGAAAACATCTAGCTATTTTTAACGTTTTATTAATACTTACCAACTCTAATCCCGCCTTGCTGCCATCTGATGTGTCGAGATTGCTCTGCCTACCTCTGATGGCAGACATTCTTCTCTCCAATTCACTACTGGGTTGAGTTACCAACAAAGACAGGCCTTTATGATACCCATGAAAGATTCAGAATGGTAAATTTCACCAGTCTTTGAAACAAAATATATGCAAAATGCTGCAATAGGCAGGGGAACAAAGACTCATTTCTTGCTCAGATAAGAGATTTCAATTTTTGCTTTTAGAAAACCTTGCATGAAGTAACTAGGTCAGAGCGGTGCTAAACCCACACTTGGTTTATCTGATATGTGTGCTGCATAACACTTCTGTTTAGTACTTTAGATTTGACCTGAATTTAAATATGAACCTCAAGAAATATGATAAAACAATAAGAAGAGGTCTGACTTACCATGAAGCTCAAGTTTCCACACCAAATATACATCCATCTTCTTCTTGCTGTTCAGTTCAACACAACTTGTGGTCCTCATGTCCACAGGTGGTTCCCTCCACTGCAGAGGTCTGCAGCTGAGAATGGCAGGCTGGGACAAACACATGATGTTTGTGGAGAGCAAGAGTTAGTTCCCCTCTCTGAAGTTTCTGTGCCGTAAAGTTTAAATCCAAAAGCATACTGAAAAGAAAGCAGTGAGTCTCAGTATTGGATTTGTTTCTGTAAGACTCACCTTTATAGCTATTTCTCATAATACATGAAGAACATCAATTTGAGGATATTAACATACAGGCTCAGAAGCCTGGCAGCAACAGTACAACAGCCTTGAGCTCAGGTGTGGTGCTGGTATTGTCATTTAGAGCCTATTTGGAGTCACACATACAAAAAAAAAGCAGCTGCATGGAGTCATGGCATCACCTTTGGAGAGCTGGAAGACACTTGGATCAGCAGATGTAGGCATGTCCTGAGGATGGCCAGCATGAAAGAGGTGTTCAGGCCCATAAAGGTCACCCATTCCCTTCACTGGGAAGGGATCTCCAAACTCAAATCACTACAACCAACCACTGTCAATGCAGTTATCCAGAGCTCACTATACTGCTGACTAACACTTAGACTTGTAAATTCCAAAGGAAGGGAAGGGCACTTTGTGAAGAATTATGTCCCTTTGTTTGGACTGAGAGGCAAATAAGGACTCACCAGTGCTTATGGAAAATTCTTGAAGGAAATTCAGAGCAAAGGTAAATAGTAAATTACCATTAAAAGCCTCCTCGAGTGGATCATTTCTGAATGTGTAGTTGCACTTAAAATATCCAGAAATGCTGCTCTTTCCTTTCTACAGTATCAGGAGGGACAACCAACCCTAAGGCATTAGACAATGAAAGAAAGAAAGAAAGAAAAAAAACCCCAAAACCCCAAATCCTTTTATTTGGAGAATGGTTCAGAAATATTTAACAGCAAGTGCAAAACGTTTTGGCACACATAGGAGTGATCTGAAAAAATCCCCATGTAAACAGTTGATCACATTAATTATAATACCTTGTGTACGAGGATGTTGTGTGTCTTCTAGAGTTAACACCTGCAAAACTACATTTTTATGTCTTACAAGGTGTTTTCTTCCCACTATAATCTCATTAACCTACTGCTCCATGTCCCAGACTGCAAAAGACTGCAAACAAAACTCAGCAGACCTTTTGTAATTGATAGTTTTATGCAAGAGAATAAATGAGATAGCTTTTAGCTGTCAAACTGGACCTTCCATGCCACCATTGTTTTTTATTTTTGTAGACAGCTCAGAGATGTGTAAACCAAGAGCAGGCTGGATGCATGCACTGACTGCTTCTATTAATGCACCTCTGCTGTGCAAAAGGAATTGGAGTGAGAGCAGCTTTACTTGCTTACCAGAAGTGAATTAGCGTTGAATTAAAGACCTGTGCAAATGGCCTCCCTTCTGCTCTAGCCAGGACATGCAAAGAAAGCTGTGATCAGAGCCCACCAAGATGCTTGGCCACACTGCCCAGGAATTTTTTGCAATGGCCTTTAATGAAAGGCAAAGAAATCTATTTGGCAAGCAGGATTTGCTTCTCCAGTGTAGCAGCCTGAAGAGGTGAGCACAGGCACTGTGGACACAAATCTGCTTTATGTAAGAAGAAAACTGCAGTAGTGGCATTTTTACTTTTAATGCAACATTTCTAAAATGAGGAAATAAGTGAAGTTGCTAATGTCCTTTTAAATGATATATGCTTATGTGTTATGTAATGTATAAACATTAAAAAATACTTTCTTTCCCATTTTTGGGGGAGGCAGACAGTTTTACTTGTAAATCAGACAAGTTTAGAGGTTCTCCCCTAACACTTAAAGTAGTAATATGCAGCTGAGAGGAATGGGGAAAAAATGTTCTTCATATTCTGTGATGTGACATTTCTAAATTATTCAATCTCCATGGCAGGTTTTGAGGATTGGTTTGTTGCTTTCTTGCCTACCACAGAGGGAAGTTCTGCCAATTAATTGTCTGAGTCCTAATCTACCCAAAGAAAACTAATCAAATCCCTGGGACTTGAAATTCAGCATTCTCCCATAGAGCTGGCAGAGACAGCACTTTGCTGGTACAGCTTTCCCACCTGCTCTTTCCCTGGCCTGCAGGGGCTCATTAGCTCACCACCTTTTGTCAGCATCCCCAGATGCTCCTCTGTGGCTGAGGAGTTAACCTTCTCCCTGCCTAATTGTCTAGGTGATTATCATAAGTTAAGTTAAACACTAGAATAACAGATTGGGCTAATCATGTTTTCTTTAACTGGGAAGACTCAACCACACACCCCAAACACCCCTTTCTGAAAAGAGGAATTTGGAAGGAAGAAAAATTTAAAAAAGATTAAAAAAAAAAAAACCTTCCCAGGAGTTTTTTTTTACCTAAGTCAGCTGTTGATTAGCCAGGGGTACAAATGACCATCAGAAGAGGAAGATGTGATGTCTCTCTGGGAACCCTATCATAACCAACCACAAGATGCCTGACTAAACACAGGACTGCCGGACTGAAACAGATCAAATGATCCTGTTGTTCCTCCTAGCTACAAATGCAATTATTTTTCTTATATGAAAAGATCTATCTGAGACATTTTCCTGGAAAAATATGTCATTGTCAAATTAGCCAGGTTCAGCACTGGAATTTAATATTCTTGTCCTCAGGGTAAGTGTGATTCTCAACATGTGGGAGTACTCCAGAAATTCCTAAATCTGTGCATGAGTGACAGAAGAAATGATGAACACTTATAGATAGGATTTTTTTGTCAGGAAATACCAAATGGTATTCATAAAAAAATGTTTGTGGTTAACTCCATCTTACAGATGGGTGAAAAAGGAGGTCCAGGCAAGTGGAGTGAAGTTTTAATGGCTACCACAAGCCCACCAGAGCTACTGACAGATACACTCCTTGTCCACTGCTCGTTTTAGTCTCAGAAGATCATTAAGCTCACAGAAAAAGGTAACAGTCATTGCCCAATGATGGCAAAAGATGATTCTGTGTGAGGATGTACTGCTAAGGTCAGCACAAGCTTTCTCATAATACTTTTGCCAAGACAGAAAATCAGATGTCTACTCCCCCGGTGCTTAAATCTGATACTACTTGTTCCAAATTCAAACTCCTTCCAGGACATCTGATTCAAACACTGTTGGCAATGCTGTTTCATTGCCTGAAGCACAGCCATTTTCCAGCTTCCATGCCTCAGATTCCTTTGCTGCAAATGAAATTCATGAACAATAGACATTCCAGTTCCTGTGTAACAACGAGCCCATAATATCCAGGTTTTCTGAACAATCATTTTACTCCAAGGCAAGTGCTGGCACCTTGCACCTTTCTCAGATGTGAAGCTATGTGCAGTACTGTAAAGATGTCTGCATAAAAGACAGCCTGCTCTGCTCTGTTAGTTTGGTTTCTACCTCTGAAGGAAGCTGAGCTTCTAAGGGCTTCTCTGTCTCACACTGTAACTGACTGTGTAAGGAAACAGACTTCTCCTGGCCTTGCACCCAATGTTATCACAAAATCTAAAGTTGCATAGTCAACCTACAACTTTTTCCTCTGGAGAATCTGATTTCTCTCTGCCTCTGCTCATTTCATGCTCCTCGGTGCTGTAAGTGAGATTATTTCACCAGCACAAATGGCAGGAGCTTCAGAAGCAGGAAAGAATAGACTAAAAGAAAGCAGAACAGGGCCTTCAGCTGGGAAGTTGTGCATGTGAAAGACAGGGGAGGAGATAAATGCAATAAAATAGCTATTTATCCACAATAAATGCACTTTAAAAGCATCAATTAGAACTCATCACTACAGAGCTCCTGCATCAGATATGTTTCAGGTAACTAACAATTCTTAAAATCCTGCTTATTGAGTTAAGTTACTTTTCATTAAAATGTTTTCACCTATTGGTCATTTAATTAGCACCCAATAAATTATCCATTTAAGCAGCAATTACTTTCTCTAGTCAAGTGCATTAGAAGCAGTTATTTATGGACTCTTGATTGTAATAAATCCAAGAAGCTCACAGAACTACAGTGTGTGCGTGCTTGTATCATTGCTGCTAGAGTAGCCGCAATCACAGGAGGCCACTGCAAAAAACAAAAGCTGGGATAAAGTTCTCTGCAAGACTAACAACTACAGGAGCTTTCTGGATGGCACATGGCTGGCCTGGTTTGCTGGAGGAATGAGAACTGAGGGACTGGCTGGCACTGAAGTGCTGGTGAGGGAACAGTCAAAAATTCTGGATCATGTATAGATATAACATGAGGGGCAATCTCTATGGTGAGCTGACTGGAAAAATACAATTGAACTTGGAGCACAATGGCAGAGGCTTCTACCTAATCTACCTCTGCCCATGCCTGTGGATTTTTGGAAGAAAAAGTGCATATGAATCATCAGCTTCCTGCCAGGACTCTTCTGAAGTGGTGCATGTGATATCAGTATCTCTAATCTTGTGGGATGTGAGTTCTCTGACAGTATTAAGCTTGTGAGTAGCTGCCATCATCATCTGGTTTTCAAATGAACTCCAAGCACAGACACAAACCATTGCCTGGAGTGAGGAGCTACCGGATGCACTCGGATGCCAGCATTGGAGGTGGCATCATAGGCCCAGGAGCTGCCCTACTCATTGGCAACACCACTACATTCTACCCCAGTGCCCAAACATGCCAGGCAAGAGAAGTTATGCTTGCCATCCCCTGCCATTGCTCACCATGCTGTGCCAGTCTCTGGATGAGGTTGGGAAGCTGAGGGAGGCTGTGACATAGAGAGCTGCTGAGCCAAAACTCCACTCTTGCTATCCTCTTCTGAAGTACTCTACAAGAAAATTGTCAGGTACTTTGTTGCTGATGCCTAAAGAAAAACTAAGGCTATAATTACCTTGACTCCGAGCTGAAATATTACAGGTGTCATGTGCTCTGTTCAGAAAATGTAGAGCTGGAATCACTTTGAAGCACAGAAGACTCCCAAATGGGCACAAGGAGACAAGATTACATGAGCAGAGGCAGGCAGATGGTGTTACAGGCTGGAAAGGTGGCAGAAAGGTGACAGTGGCAGTCTGACCAGGGCAGAACTGTCTGAGAAGAGCCTCACCAAACACAAGCAAAAGAGCAAAATGTAAGCAGGCCATGTGCTTGGAACGACTGTGCTGATTTTGTGGTTGCAGCACACAAAATGCTCTCCCAGGAAAGAGAGATGACATGAGAGAGATTTTTTCCCCTGTTTTTGTGCAAGATGGGCATGTGAAGGGATGGCCCAGCCCACTGAGGGACAGGGAGCACAAAGAAGCTGAACCACCCTGTGGCAGCACAGCAGAAATTTCTGGGTCCAGCACAGCTGTTTACAAGCAGCTCTAAGAGACTCCTAACATCTCCATGGGGATGAGTGTCATCCTGAGTAGTGGAAAGCTTCAAGTGAGGGCTCCTAAAGTTTTGTTCCTAGAGCACACATGTCAGGCAGAAAACCTTAACAGCTGCTGTAAGGAACAGTTTAATGTACAGTGTTGATGATAACAAAAAGCTCCCCGTAGCTCAGGGGTCTCATGGAGACCCTCATTGTTTAATCTGTAGCCCAAGTTTCAAAAGCTGATCATGATGTTCAGAGGACAAAAATAAAAATATTTAAACCAGCATAAGATGGTGCCAGAGAAGCTAAACAGATTGATACCTCTGTGCTTTGTCCTCATCTCCATCCTTTATCCTTCAGAGGCTCAGTTAAGCTCAATATGTACCCTATTTGCAGATGCAGGGACCGCAGGTGTCTTATGGTTCCTCCTTTGACCTAACACCAGCCAGCCAGTCCTGAGCTGTTAGCTACCAACACAAAGGGCTCTGCACTCCCTTATGCCTGCAGAAGGCAAGGGTGAGAAATCAGCTGGTACTAGCCATGCCCAGAACATCCTTTCACCTGTAGATGGGAAGATGCTTTCATCTTAGTTGTCTGCCCATGTTTACTTCATGAAGTTTTAAAAATTGATCAGGCTAAAACATCCCCCTGGAACAAATATGGAAAGTGCAAAAGAACACAATTGCCAAGTGTCATATAAACAATGAACAAACAGATTCACATGTAAGCTATTTGGTAAAGGAGAAGATTTGGAGATCTGTGAAAATAAACAGGCTCTGAACAAGCTACAGACATAATTAAATCAGTGAAATATCAAATGCTGGCAGCCCACAAACACTTTGATGATGATGATGATAATAATAATAAGGACTGAGTAGATGAAAAGTAAGAGAGAAAATTGTTCCATTAAGAATAATGGTGAAGAAGATGAGGGCCATGTTGTGGAGAGAAGGGCAGTGTTACACTATAATTGTTAAATTTGGTCTTTTTGTGAAGGGGAGAGAGACCTTCTAAGGCAGCCATTTCTTCTGCATCAGTGAAGGGTAAAGTGGCAGCCTTGGAAAATTCAGCATAGACAATAAGGCAGACTCCCAGCCATGCTCTGAATTTGGCACATCTTCTTCACACACTTCCAAAGAGGTACATTAATTTAAAACAATTAAAGAGCTGGATCGGTATGGAAAAACACAGTATATGGACCACGTACAACAGCACTCATTCATCCACTGAACAAGCAGTTTATTGGCATTTTCCCAGCTGGGAGCAAGTATGCGTTGAAGTAAAAACTTTATTCCCACTATAAATACACTGGGAATAAGAACAAATACTTATAACAAAAATTATGGATAGGAACAATGCATATTTCCTAAAAGAGCCAATTTAAAAGTCTGTGAGTCCCAAAATATCAACATCATATGACTTTTACCCTGTGAAACACATAACTAAATGGAAATATCTGTATGAGGAGGTACAGACCTTTGGAAATCAGTGTTTGATTGAAGACTAACGATGGAGTCAGGCTGTCTTGCTTGTCTAACACACACACAGACACATCTCTGGAACACCCTGGTTACCATTTCTGGGTATTTACAATATTCCTCTTTTTGTTTGCAGGCTTTTAGCAGCTGCTTAATCCACTGCCCTTGGAAGCATCTTCAGCATCAGCCAGGAGAGACCAAAAGTGAGGCAGGGTGGGAGGACAGGGACACTCTACCCTAGATGAGGCTCTGTCCAGCCTCTGTCCAGGAGGGTTGGAACTAGATGATCCTTGTGGTCCTTCCAACCCTGAGTGATTCTATGACTTTGCTTCAAGGGGTGCAACCTGCTTGCTATTGCTGTGTTCATGTGGACAGCTCTCTTAAATCAGATAGCATGATAATAGAGAGAATGCAAACATGATGCACGAACAGCTTTGCAAGTCATCAAGGAATATACACCATTTAACTCCATCCTTTGTTTTATTCAGTTTATCCACCACTCGGGATTTGCTTGGTGTTGCTGACAGAAAATAAAGACAAAAGATATTGCAGTTGCCCTGCTGTACATACTTGAAATGCCATGAGACTTCCCCACCGGGAGCTGGGGTGAAAGCTGTTGTTAAGGTGTCAGGATGGAGATGAACAGCTCAGATTGCCATTGTCAGGTGCACTGGGAAGGTGAAAGCCAAGCTCTGGCTCTGCAGCCCCCTTCATGCCTGCTCCTCTCTAACTTTATCCTCCCACTCGCAGCTATTGGTATGTGCATCTGCAACTGAAATGTCAGCCAACATCAAGTGCTGCTGCTGCTCTGGGCCCAGTGCAGACACAGACTGACACTTGTGGAGGATCTGGGGTTAGTCTGCAAGAGGCACCCTCCCTTGTGCCAACAGCCTGTGCAGAGCTTCCTATGATGGAACACAGAGCTTTGATCCTCAGTTAGGAGGGTACTAATATACTGAAAATGTGAGTGATGATAGTGTATATGATATGTAACTGTGAAACACTTGAAATAAGCAAAAAAGATGAAAAAAAATCTGCTTCATGGAAGAATGAAGGAGCCCTGTGCAAAGCAGCTGTTTAATTATCCAGCACTATGCTATGTAACGATTTATACACCACACACATAAATCCCAAATCAGCTCAGGCAGAGGAGTTGCTTTTAGGAACTAAGAAAGAAAAGTAGCACAGACATGTCTTGAATTGTCAGCTTTAACAGGGGGAAAAAAAACAAAAACAAAAACAAAAAACCTCTAAACCAACATTAAAAATCCTAATAACTTTTGCATTTCCTTCCTGCTTTCCAAGATATTCATCCTGACTACTCCACCACGAAGCATTTTAACTCCAGCTGATCAAACCAAAGCAACAACATCTTTGGCATACAAACTGGCAGTGGACCTATTTATCACAACTTAATGAAGGCTATAGCATTAAGCTACCCTTTTCAAAGTTCACAGCAGTAGTTGCACTAGCTCTGGGCACAAGTTCCTGAAGTGATGATGAAGCCTGACTCCATAATGCCTTCACAATTCTCTGGTAGAAGGGAGAATGTATCTGTGGTGGTTTAGCAGTTACCTGCCCCCCAGCCTTTGCTATAACCCTGGCTAGGACTCAGACAGCTGTAAGTTGGAAAATGAAGCTTTATATTTACAGCTCTGCTCAATATGCAAGCAGATATTTACAATGTATAACAGATATTTACAGTGAAAAGGTAATACAGAAAATACCACACCCATCCCAGGGAGATCAAAATCCCTAGGAGGGGTTTTCCAACCACCCCTACCACCTTTCCCCCCTTCCCCAATCTTATCTCACCATCTGTTGATGAAGCAGATAGGTGTAGGTAGATTGGCCAGGGGGATTAGCAGTAGGAAAGAAGTTAGTAGAATTATTAAGATTTAGCTAAAAAAGGCAGGGACAAAGGAATCATGCAAGGAGAGCAGCCACAGCCAGAGAGGTCTATATTTGGGTTACAATTCTTAAAACAATTTTTTTTCTTTCTCAGTAAAGCTGTGAGTGAAGTGACATCCTGTGTTTTCATTTCTCAGCCTATAGTCTAATTTCTCACTCACATTCTCCAATTAGTTCAAACCAGCACAGTATCACTGATTAATAACCCAAGAAGTACCCAAGAAGAGGTAAGTTTTAAGAATCACAATATTGTCATTGTTCTGCAAAATCTTGTCTTAACTGTCCATGCCTATGAACGGAAAATCAGGTGATTGTGTGGCTGATGTAAATGCAAAATGGGTGATACTGCACCTGGGCAGCTAGGAAATTTCAAAATTGTGGCCACTGAGTTCAAAATAATTTGGGCAATTTCTAGACAAACACACTGCTGTGGCATCAAAACCAGCCAAAAAGGGGGTTCTGCATTTCTGAGGCAGATCAGCTCAAAGGACCATTCCAGAAATCCAGCAACACAGACAGCTTAGGCCAGGGAATGTTCTTTGGTACTATTTAATTTATTAGCAGGAAAACTGCCTCTGAGTCCAAAAACCATACCACACGGAACTTTGATTTCCCAGACTCTTTATAAACACATAGTGGCTGCACTTCATCCTATATTTGAGCCAAAGCAGTTGAGAATCAGTCTGGAGGATAAGCTACATAGCAATTTGAAATGGAACTGTTTTTAGCTGCTGTGAAGTTGAGTGAGCTCACTGAAATGAAGTTTTAACCAGGAGGCTGCAAAGCAGGGATGCTTTGGGAAGCCTAATGCTTTTTAGTCTCTGTACTTGCAGATTCCCCAGCCTGAATCAAGCCTGGTTGGATGCTGAAACAGGTTTACAAAGCTAATGCAGACTGTAGAATCGAGTCCCTCAGCATCATGTTTACCATACTACCTTTAAAAATACCTGCCTAGAAATGCAGAATTTTGCGGTTTCCACAGATCTCTTTTTCCCTTTAGTGTGTTGGCTTTCTTGCCCAAACTTATGCCTTCCTAGAACTTCCAGCCTTCTAATTTCAGCCCCTCTCTACAATTTTTCCTGTCTTTTCCCACTCCCCAAGTACTCTTATTTCACTCACTGTCATTTGTACCCCCCCTTATGTAAATCCATGTGAAAATAGTACAGAACTAACATGTTTGCCTGAAAATATTTGCTAGGAATATGCCAAAAGGATCATGTTTCCTCTTCTGTCTATTCCCTTGAGGAAATGTACTCATTAATTTGATTTCTAGCTTTCAGGTTTTTTTTACAGGGAACAAATGACAATTATTGTTTACTTTGAAGTGTGATCTTTAGCATGAATAATTCCCCCAAAGAAACATCTGCTTCAGAGATGAGTTGTGACAGCAGACAATATGCTTCCATATTTTGCATTCTTACTTGAGTGGCAAGAACTGGGACTAGGACTAACCGTCCAGCATCACAGTGCAGTCCTAGGAATCCAAGATTGCTTCTCAAGAGTCTTTTTTTGGCTTTTGGTGATGTTCTGAAGTGTGGTTGGCCCTGATACAGTACCTTTGTGCCTCAAGGAGGGCATGTGCACATGCCAGCTACCAGATATTTCTTGACCTAGCCTCAAAATGACCTACTTGCACGTCCAGGGACCACTGACATTGATATTTTCATGTTTTTTGTATTTAGCTGCATTGTGCTCTTCCAATTCAGCACTTGAACCAGGTTTCTGCCTGTGCCCAGCAAAGCTTGCCTGGCAGCCCATCAATCCAGCTTGTTAAAGCTGGTGTCTACCCACTAGAATGGATTTTAGCAACAGCTGGACCTGGGCCAAAATTTGTCATCTAAATTCAAGTCCAAACTTCTCCAAACTTTCAGGTCTTGTAGCATCCTTGGCTGACACTTTCTCAGCTGGCTGGTGGATTCAGACTCTCCGTTCATATCCATATTGGCACACAAATGAATTGCAAAATGAAGATCAAACACAGAAAAAGATCAGGTGTGCTAGACTGTGAACTCCTTATGAAGAGATGCAAGGAAGATTTTTTTTTCTTTTTGTGTGTCAGATTGAGTAGTAGTACACAGAGCATTCGAGATACAGATCATGAAAAATATCTCATGGAAAGGGATATGGAAGAAATAGATTGCTCAGAGCCAGAGTAGCCTCCATCACTGGAGATCTCTGAAGACGGGTTAGACAGGCAGCTGTCAGGACTGGTGCAGTTATCCTGGGAGGACTGGATGACCTCTCAAGCCTGGAATGTAATGATTTTATCCTTTGTAGCAGCAGCTCACCCTGTGCTGGTGCTGGAGGAAGAAGCTTATACTGAGAATACCTTCCCGCAAGAAACTCCTCATCTTTGCTCTGTTTTGCTGTACCATAGACCCACTGCTGCCCCTTGGATGCCTTTGCTATTTCATGGCTGATGGAATAAAGAAGCTGGGTCATCATCTAGTACAGAGTGAGAGTTGATCTCCAGCACCTTCAGCAGACTACTAGCCCCCAAGCCAGGCAACCTTCCCAGCCCACCCTGTCCCCTGAAAGGGGCTTGGCAGAGAATTAGTTACAAAGTTCAATTTGAAAGAGAGGGAGAGAGAACAGATGACATCCCTCATATGCTTTTTCCATTCATACTTTTTACCAGAAGAAAGTTATGGGCATTATATCTTAAATACTAAGCTGAGCTATGTGATGAGAGCACTTTCTTAGACCTCCTTTTTGCTGCAGTTGTGTTTATGAATTTAGACCCTTTGTAAAGCTTTTTCCCTTGACATTTCCCATCACTTCATATGTAACAATCAGCAGCCACAGCACATCTCCAGGGCTGTGCAATACAGGAGCCACGGTATCATGGAATTATCATAGAATTAACCAGGTTTGAAAAGACCTTTGAGACCATGAAGTCTAACCTTTTACCCAGCACCTTCTAATCAAATAAACCATGGCACTAAGCACCAGATCCAGTCTTTTTTTAAACACTTCCAGGGATGGTGACTCCACCAGCTCCCTGAGCAGCCCATTCCAGTGGCAAATCACTCTTTCTGTGAAGTTATTTTCCTGACATTAAACCTAAACCTACCCTGGTGCAGCTTGAGACTGTGTCCCCTTGCTCTGGGAGAAAAGCCCAACCCTACTTGGACATAATCTCCTTTCAGGTAATTGTAGAGAGCAACAAGGTCCCCCCTGAGCCTCCTCTTCTCCAGGATGCACACCCCCAGCCCTCTCAGTCACTCTTCACAAGGCTGTGCTCCAGCCCCCTCACCAGCCTTGGTGCCTGTCTGGACACATTCCAGCATCTCAACATCTTTCTTAAACTGAGGGGCCCAGAACTGGGCACAGTACTCAAGGTGTGGCATAACAAAGCACAGGCCCATAGGCTTGCTGAGTTAGGAAGCCTCCACTGAATGTGAATGGGAGCTTGCAACACAGCCTGCAAATACTCAACACTTTGTGTGATTGTTTTAATACCCTGGTTACTGAGAGGTGGCTATTATTTACCTATTACATAAGAAAAGCAGCAACGTTTAAGGGTAGAAAGTAAATAAAATGAGTGGCATACAATATACACCTCCTACCCTTTACTAATAAGATGGAAACTGCAGCAGGAAATATTCCTTATTGTCTGTAACAAGGTGCAAATCATCCAGGTTTATTTGGCCACGTTATTTTATTTTATTATTTTGTTTTAAGTGACTAGGAAGGAAATACAATTCCTGTTGCTTTTTTAAAGTGCTCTACCAACACAGGGAATTGCAATGGTATTTGAAATACTCACAGGGAATTAGAAGGGTGCTGAATGTACAGATAAGAAAACATCTTCTTTGTAATGGTTCCCATGATCCACAAAAGCCTATTTTCAATACAAAGCTGCCATTAGCTTGGTATTTCAATATATTCAGAGCATTGTTAGAAGGTGTGTCATGGAGCTGGATGTTCTCTTTTAAACTGAAAATTATCCTCTTTCAGAAAACACAAACCATGTTTACAACCCGATGGCAGAGCACTTTATGAGATACATCTTTATGAGGTTTTGAAATTCAAATAGCTAAACTCTTGAGCTGTCTGAATATTTGATGTCGCATCTTATGTTGCCGGTGTAACTTTACGCCCCAATATACTTATTTACTGGTTAAATTATTTACTAAAATATGAGCTGAAGAACTCAGAACCTGGTGTATAAGGTGATTGGCACTGGTAACATGAAAATGGAGTGAGTCTGCGATTGATTTGCCCAGGAACTGAATCAGAAACAACTGTCAAACCTCTCCATCCGTGTCAGTATCTCTCTATGAATTCACAGTCCTGGTTGTACTTCCCTTGTATTTTGCTGAGCTTATTTTGCACAAGAAGGACATGGACCTGATGGAGTGGGTCCGGAGGAGGGCCACAAAAATGATCAGGGGGCTGTAACACCTCTGCTACAAGTACAGGCTGAGAGAGCTGGGGTTGTTCAGCCTGGAGAAGAGAAGGCTCTGGGGAGACCTAAAAGCAGCCTTCCAGTACCTGAAGGAGGCCTACAAGAATGTTGGAAATAGACTGTTTCCAAAGGTCTGGAGTGATAGGATGAGGGGAAATGGTTTGAAATTAGAGAAAAGTAGACTTAGTCTGGGTATTAGGCACAAGTTCTTTGCCATAAGGGTAGTGGAACACTGGAACAGAGTGCACAGGGAGGTAGTTGAGGCCCCATCCCTGAAGACATCCAAGGGCTCTGGGCAACCTGATCTAGTGAAGGATTTCCTTGCTCACAGAAGCAGGGTTGGATTAGATGACTTTTGGAGGTCCATTCCAACCCAAACCAACCTAAAATTCTGTTTATTTATTTATTTATTGAGCCATCTACTGGAAGAAGTACACATCCAAAACAGAAATTAATTTCACTGAAACTCTTTTGTTTCTTCAGCTATGTACAAGGGATTTACACATAGTTTAAGCTACTCCAAATGATTCACTGATGTGTACCCAACCACAAAGCTCAGTGAAGTCATGGGAAATCTTTCTAACATCTTTTTCAAGGTTCAGATGACTGTGTAGGGACTACACTACCCTCCCGTGTCTTACCACATGAGAAAATGTGAGCTGATCAGGATACGTTTGTATCAATATGTACATTTCTATCCATATGTCCTTTTAAAAAGCCATATGTTCCTCATGTTCATCTGGAAGAAGAAATTAGCTTTGGGTTTGCTGCTCACGTTGATAACATCTAAACTGGAAGGCTGCAAAGAATTAAATGTTCTTCAGGGACATTTACAACTGCACAGGAAATAGAAACTGTGACTTTGCAGTGTAACTAAGACCCAAAGTTTTTGAGACAGTTACAGATATCTTTAGTCAGAACGGTCTCCCAGAGCCATACTAACAGTATCAGAAATGTCTATGACTGCCTTAGTGGGGGAAAATAGCATTTACAACTCCAATAGAAAGTAGTGAGGCACTTGGTGCCTTTGAGGAAAGTAATAATTTAGGAACAAAAGAAATCTGCAGCGGGATCAGCAATCACATCTTTAGCAGTGATAAATCTAGTAGGGATTATACCATCTTCCAAGGTGAACTGAACTCAGGGCATTACTGTCAAGTAACTGTGATGAAGTGCTTCAGTGCAGTGCTTATACACTCTATTGTTTTATCTACCATATTATGCACATTCAATAATTCAATAATATATTAAATGTGATTAAAGCTATGCTCCACAAAAGGGACAGAAAAACAACCATATGTAAAGAACTAGTGTGGGCCAGTCCCAAGTGTTATAAATGACAGTACTGTGTGGAGAACACAACTGAGATAATTCGTTTTCCCTTTCTGTGTTTGTTTTTCCGGATCTGTCTGTGAGATAGTGATTCTCATCTCTGCATTGCAGCTCCATGGCTCCTAGAAGAGAGATGTCCTGGGAGTGGCCAGCTCAGTAAGCAAGAGGAGCAACTGTGAAAGTGTGCACCTGCCTACTGCCTCTGCAAGGGTGAATGAGAGGCTTGGTCATATTCCTACCGCTGAGCTACCTCAGTGATTTGGTGTGAGAGCAATGGATACAATAGTAAGAAAGACAATGGGTTGCAGTGGCTGTTGTTTGGGTTTTTTTTTCCTTTGGTACATAATGATTTACCTATTTCTACAGTTACAACATTGAGTCTTGCAGCTCTTTTGGGGTTTAGATGTTCACTTTGTTTATCCAAATTGAAGAACATGACCAGTGGCTTTCAGGTTTTCCTGGAGACTTTAACAGTGCCACAATGGACGGTCGCTATTCATAAATCAATTTTAAAACAGCCAACTCCAGTACCTATTACAGACTAAAGAGCACAGGGAGATCAGCAGCCTAATACCAAGTACTGTGTACACTTCTGGAGCCCCTAACACAAGAAGGACATGGTACTGTTGGAGCCAGTCCTGAGGAGGCCATGAAGATGCTCAGAGGGCTGCAGCAGCTCTGCTATGAGGGCAGGCTACAAGAGCTGGGGTTCTGCAGCCTGGAGAGGAGAAGGCTTCCAGGAGACCTTGGAGTGGCCTTCCAGTATCAGAAGGGATTGTAGAGGAAGGCTGGGAAGGGACTATTCACAAGGTCTTGTAATGACAGGACAAGGAGTACTAGGTTTAAACTGGCAGAGGGGAGATTTAAACTGGATGTTAGGAGGAAGTTCTTTCCAGTGAGGGTGGTGAGACACTGGCACAGGTTGCCCAGGGAGGTTGTGGCTGCTCCCTTCCTGGAGGTGTTCAAGGCCAGGTTGGATGAGGTCTTGAGCAACCTGTTCTAGTGGGAGGTGTCCCTGCCTATGGCAGAGGGTTGGAACTAGATGATCTTTGTTGAGGTCCCTTCCAACTTAAACCATTCTATGATTCTATGATAAATTTTAGTTTGTCTTTTGAGCTGCTTTTTTCACCCCCACTTATCTCCATACATCCATGGTTTCACTTACGCAACTTAGCTAATTTATAGCACTTTGCTGCAATATGCTATGGCAGCTACAGACCAAAGATCATTAAAAATTCCTCCATCATGTTTTAAGCAGAAATGACAACTCTCTTCCCTCTCCCAGTCTTCCTAGTTCCCTAAAGTTGTGTTAGAAAAATATTTAAGCAAAACTGGTTACCTGGTAAATGGAGCATTCTCAGATTTATGAGGCTGAACCTCAGCTAAATTTGTCCAAGTAGTTTGTTACTGGCTTTGAATTCATTCTCACAAAGTAAGTTGCTCATAGCAGTGATGCACTTGGAAATGTGGTCAGAGCTGACTTATGAAAAGGGTGATAAAAGTCTACTAATGATTATATGCCAGAGCTACTTTTGGCTCTTGTTCCCCTAGCATATTTCCAGCACAATCAGATGTAGACTCCTAGAAGCCTAAGTTGGAAATCAGCCTGTGTCACAGAGCCTGGACCCCTCTCTTAAGTAGAACAGGACTCTGCTGAGACCTCGTGCCTGGAAATGACCACAGGCAATGCTTTCAAAGAACCCTCAGAGACATCCTTGTATAGTTAGTGTCTCTTAGGAGAGTTGAAGTTAATTGCTACCATTACTTTATTTATGAATTTTAGAATTAATTTTAATCTAAGCTTTTAGCAAGCATTCAAGACATTTTATGTTATGGTTTTCAGGACTTGAGCCTTAGAGAAGAAGATCTATTTTTTTTCACTCCTGTCACTTCAGTCACGTTACACTTTGAAGCTGATGATACAACTTAAATAGGTAATTGGTGGAAGGAAAATTTAACAGGTCACAGTAAATCCCAGCTGCACTTACTGAAAATCAAATTATGCAACAAGCAAAGACAAGGCTAGCCAGGTAAATAAAGATGGTTTTTAATTGATGGAAAGGAAAAGTTTTTTGGTAGAGTGAAATTGCAGTGCTTTTTAAGACCTAAAGTGCAGTTTAATATAAAGAGGGAACTGATTTGCTATATTGCTGTTGATGAATAGCAGTGCAACTGCAGGAGGGACTGGGATCTGTCCTTTAGTATCAAAGATGCTAAGAAAATATTGAAATGTCCATTTACTGAAATTTTTACTGTTTTTACGATGATAAGATTGGAAGAATCAGAGAGGTAACGACCAAAGAAAGACTGGAAAGGTGAAATATTTTGCAATCTTATAATTTTTGATGTATTGAAGCTCTAACATCTTTTGTTATCCCTGTACTCCACAATTATCACCTTTCAGTAACAAACTGCGATAGTCTTTCCAGTTATCTCTAGGGAAAAGCATCCATGGGCATTAACATGCAAGCAAAATGCATGAGAGAATCACCTGTAGCAGGTGGCTCTCCAGTGGTGTCTGTCTTTTGTGCAAGAGCTAGGCATGAACCATCCTGAATCAGCCCAAGTTCAGATCCATACCACATCTTTGCAGCTGAATTTACATGGAAAACTCTTAAATATCCAATGCCTCTCAGACAGGACAAGTAGTTCACCAGCCCCAAAGACTATTGATCTTATCACTGAAGAATTTAGTTCTCCATGAAACAAGCAGTTCTGGAGGTTTTAAAATGTATCAAACATTCGACATACATTATGGGAAAGGACAATGAGATGAGTAACAAGAACAAAGCCTGGCAGAAAGGGATCTGGGAGTTGTAATAGACAGGCAGCTGAATATGAGCCAGCAGGGTGCCCAGACAGCCAAGAAGGCCAATGGCATCCTGGATTGGATTAAAAATGCTGTGGCCAGCAGGAGCAGGGAGGTGATTGTCCCCTTGGACTCTGGTGAGGCCACGCCTCAAGTATTGTGTTCAGTTTCGGGCTCCGCAATACAAGAGAGATGTGGAGGTGCTGGACCAAGTGCAGAGGAAGGCAACACAGCTGGGGAAGGGCCTGGAGAGTGAATCTTATGAGGAAGGACTGAGGGAGCTGAGGATGGTTACTTGGAAAAAGAGGAGATTGAGGGGAGACTTCATTGCTGTCTACAACTACCTGAAGGGATATTGTGGAGAGGCTGCTGCTGAGCTATTCTCACAGGTAATTGGAGACAGAACAAGGGGGAATGGCCTCAAGCTAAGGCTGGGGAGGTTTAGATTGGACATTAGGAAAATGTTTTTCATGAAGAGAGTGGTCAGGCACTGAATGAGCTGCCCAGGGAGGTGGTGAAGTCACCAACCCTGGATGTGTTTAAGGGTTGTTTGGATGTGGTGCTTAGGGATATAGTTTAAGGTGAACCTTGTTGAGTAGGGTTATAGGTTGGACTTGGTGATCCTAAGTATCTTCTCCAACCTGGATGTTTCTGTGATTCTCTGAAAGAGAGAAAATTACTTGGGTAAAATGCTAGCAAAGGTCCTGGTTGAGATGGGGTAGAAAGGAGTGTTTCAGACAAGAGAAGAAGAGTAACATCCCTGTTGACAAACATGGGAAGAAGATGGAGAAGATGAGGCAGGTTAAAGGAATTTGCCAGTGTCTAGAGGGAATAAAAGCCTACCTGTGTGTGAGGCAAAACCCTGTAAAGGAGAAAGACTGGTTGGAATTTTTAACTTCAAAGCAATATCTGTGAAACAGGTGACAAGATAGGAAACCATAGAGGACTAGGACCATGCATGTAAAAGATATGATCAGAGCAGCAAGGAAGATAATTTGAGCTGGGGGAGAGGAAAAGCACAGAGCTGACAACTGGCTCTCACTTCATTCTGTGCTTAAAGTTAAATGCATGCTTAAGCACTTTGATGAACTGAGCCTTCTGGAAGGATAATCTTCTAAGTAGCCAGTAAGGAACACTGAATTTCTTTTTATTATCTATACACACAATCCTAGGAGGATAAGGGAACTAACATTTCATTCCAAGACTGATTTTATTCTCCTCTTGAACGTTTCAGGGAAGTTGTTACAGCTGTCCTGTCCAAGTCACAGAAAAGTGGAAGGTCAGCAAAGGGCCAGGGCATTATTAATGTGAAATGAGTTTTAGCAGACACAAAAGTAAGTCCTGACTGTCAAAGAAAGAGCTGCTTTTGATCATGCCTACTCTCACCCGTAGGTAAGCCTCAGAGGCCAAATATCACTCAGGAAGATGAGACACTTTTTCACTGTGACTAAATCTTTTAAACCTTTTCTCCTTTTCTGCAATATTTTTTTCAGAGATTATCTTTTGTGTTTTGGTAGTCTCAGATGTTGTTCAGAGCATATCACATCCTGTCCATGACAGAGCAAGAATGAAAAGAAGAATCACATAGGAAAGTGATGCTGTACAAAAAGTTAAAAGGGATTCCTAGTCAGTTAAATGGTATCTAATTAAGATTAGTTTGAAACTTCAGATACTTAGATTCAAAGTCTTGCTCTGCCATGACCTTGCAGGGGGCATATCACTTAAGAGGAAGGTGGAATTTAGCCAAGACAAACACCTACCTCTCAAGCATAGGATGGGAATATAATACAGGTGGCACTGGGCCAGAATCACTCAGGGAGCCTGCACAGACACCCTGCATTGGGCATACACTGCCCTGGGCATGCCTCTCACACAGAGCAGAGGGTTGGTTCTCCTGGGCCCATGAACCCTCTGCAGCCAGCATAGTGAAACACTGCATTGTGACACTTTCTACTGGGAATCTTACACTACAATTTCTTGTAGCATCTCAGGACAGGCTCTTTAGTAGCTGCCAGTAACAGGCAAGAACGGCATTTCCATTCACCTTTGCAGCCACAGTGTGACTGAGAAACTCATCTGTGCCAGTATGAATGATCCAATGCCAAACCTGCCATTGCTGGGGAATCTCTGATGTGCTTTGTGAGCAGGGAGCGCTACCTGGAGCACACCCATCTCATACACCAACTGCAGTATTTTTGTTGTGTTTTGAAATAGTTCTCTTAATTCTTTCCTTAAAGATGTCACTCCAGTAACCTCCCCTCTGCCTGACCTCCAGTCTTAAGCAATTAAATGACTGATTTTAATCCTTTTGTGTTCCCACTGAGGGCACTTGTAAATTAACCCAGCATTGTGTTTAGAATACCTGGGTTGATTTACAAAGTAAATGCCCTTGCAGATGGACAATTTTTTACATATTTTCATATATCAAAGAAATTAATTGTGATGCTTAAAAAACCACGCAGTGACATTCCAATCAAAAGAAATAATGAAGAATAAAATGAGACACTTGTCTACCAGATAGGTCAGATATACAAAAGATTTACTCTGGCTGATTAAAAATATGGGTGGAACTTTGAGTGCTATGCTATTCTATAAGACCTTGTGATGTTAGTACACACAGAGAATATCTACTGCACACAATATGCACATTATCAGGAAAAAAAATGCATTTCAAAACTTTTCAAGATCATAGACTCGATGGTAATGAGAGCCCTTATTTGTACATTTAATGGAAGGTCGCGCTCAAGTTGGACAGGTTGATATTCAAAGAGCCACGCTTTTATGCAAAGATGGAAAAAAATAGAGAAATGCCAAAATGGGCTTGATTTTAGAAACATGACTACCAAAACATCGCTGAGTTTCTCATGAATGACAGCACTATAGAACTGACATTTCATGTGCTTCTGCAATGTATGCTGTGTTTCTATTTAGAGTTCTTAGAGAAGTTAGTGATGGAGGAAATGATCCAGAAACTATTCCCACTCCCCCACTATTTTCTTCAGGTTTAATATACCAGAGCACAGAATCAAGTGCTAGAAACGAGCTGAAGGGAATAGGATTGCATGGGCAGAATGTCAAAATGTTTTTAATGATTCGCTGGCTAATGTTGCATATAGAAGAGGGTTCAAGCTACAGCACTCAGATCCACACTCAGATTTTCCCCAAAGTTTGAAAATGAGTTCCTGTCCACTCCAACTTAACAATGTGCATTTGCTTCCCTGGAACAGAGTGCAGTGTATCAATGGGTAGATGGCATACTCTCTGAAAGCCTTTTCCTCTTGCTGCATATTGCCTTAGCCTCCCAAACTCCACTTTCTTAATTCACAGATATCCATTGGCTTTTTCTTTATGCAGTGAATATAGAACCAGCCCCAAGTACAGTTTTTGCATAGTCTGAAAGCATTACCCTCTCTTGAGACCATTAATCACTCTGACCCTTGGTGAAACACTAAGGAGAGGAAGAGATTTTGATGCCCAAAAGTATAAGCAACACCAAGAGCTGCTCTCCCTATATTTTTTCACTGCTGCCCTCTATGCTAGCAGGCAGAAGAGAAGGGTGAGGAATCGGGAGCCAGGACAGCCCTGTCTGGGCTATCCATGAGGCAATCCTATTCTGGATTTAAAAAACCCGAAGCACATGGCTAGCAATGTGTTTAGTATGCAGCATATTGAAATACATCTGCTCTTGTGCAGTAAATCCATAGTAACCGTTTCCCTCTCTCAGGAGGAGCTGGGAGCGTGGAGTGTTTTTGGAAGTCACACAGCTGCTTTAAGGAAACTGATCTACATCGGGAGTGAAGGGTGAGAGAAGGAGAGAAATCAGCAGAGATAAAAGGAGTCATTAGCTGGGTTTGCCTTCGCAGTAATCCCCTGCAACATATCTCCATGTCCTAAGTTGCAAAGGTTGGCCTTAGAAAGCGATGCTATCTGAAAGTGCTTGATCACACCACCACCCTAAACAGAGATCAAAGCTAATCCATATGAAGGAAGATCTCACTCTGCACACTGAGACACACAAAGAGAAACACTGTACATGCAAGGGCTTGGCTGGGCTTGCCTTTGAAGTTAGGTGTTTTATACCAGACATGTACGGTATTCAAGCTCTGAGTCCCTGGGCAGCTCCTTTCTGATGCTGTTTCAGTCTCACTTATTTTCCAGATTTTGTCTTCCAAGACTGCTCTACAGAAAATTTGCAATAGGAGGTTTCTATTAAAAGCAGCTCTCCTCAGTTCAAAGATCTGTTGCCGTTTATTTCACTAAGAACTCTGTTCTCAGCAATCAAGAAATCTGCTGTGGCTTGATTGAAGAAGATACTTTTTAAAACAAAGTCCCTATGACAAATAGGATTAAACCACCAAAATATTCAGCTATTTATGTTTCAGTAATAAACAGGCTAACATGTCTTACATTCTTCTGATGCCAGCTGAACCAGTGATGAGATTAAACAGAAAGCAGAGATTAAACTGGCAATGAAATCTTTTGTCAAAACAACCATAATGAATAGATAAGAATTTGTAGGTTTTATTAATGTTAGTTGCTAATTGTTGACTTAAAATACTGCTTGGTGGAGAAAAGCTGAGCATCAGTAATAGCTAACAGGAATATAGGTAATAACTAAACTTGAGTTAAAGATTGCTGTCTGGAGAAGCGTGCCTTTAACTGTTTACTAATACAGATATTCAGGCACAGTTATTTCTATGTATTTAAAGTCGCTCACAGACAGATTGAAACTTAAGGAAACACAGGAGGAAACACCCAGAGGCTCACAGAATTGCACTCTACTTTCCAGGGCAGTACTTGCTAACAGGGACTTCAGCATATGCATGCCTTGCTCTCATCTCTCTACAAATTCTATGTTCAGATTTCCCAGATTCTGTATTTCACCTTGTCCTGAAGAGGTAAATGGAGACAAGTCTTGAATGTGTAGGATTCAAATGTCTTGAAGCTTATGCATTCTAGACACTGCTGTATGGTATGTGATTAGTAGACCTTTTTCAGTCATGCAGTTCACAATACCAAGAGCAGATTAGACTGAAGGTTTGGTTTAAATGTGTATAATACATCTCAGCCTGTGCTTTAAACTTATCAAGGAATACAGTGAGACAATGACCATTGGGTCACTCATGAAGAGAGTGGTCAGGCACTGGAATGAGCTGCCCAGGGAGGTGGTGGAGTCACCAATGTGTTTAAGGGTGGTTTGGATGTGCTGCTTAGGGATATGGTTTAAGGTGAACCTTGTTGAGTAGGGTTATAGGTTGGACTTGGTGATCCTGAGGATCTTTTCCAACCTGGAAAATATCCTTCTGGCACTCTGTGGCAAAATGTACTTTGAAGTTTCTGTTGAGAAGTATAGGTAGAAGATATTACCCCCGCCAACCCCTGCTCCAAAGAGTGTCTGAAAGTATAACCACTACCTGATACTCAATAACCTAGAAATAAACTTCATTCCTTTATCCTGAACACAGAGATCAAAGGAGAGTTTTGATAATGACCAGGATCTGGCAGTTTAGTTTAATTGTGAGCTGGGTATCTTGGAAAGATGAAAACCCCTTGCTGACTTGCAATCTTGCAAAATTTATATCCAAAATAGCTCTAAAAGCTTGTAAGCTCAGGGCAGATATAATTAATGCAGGAAGTTTAGCTGGAACATCAGTGTGATGGCATGGATAAATTGATTGTTTGGGACAAGTGAGCAGGACCAAACACTGGATCTACCACTGGCTTCTCACGGAGTGGCAGCTCCCTCAGCACGCACAGGCTGCTAGACTGGAACATGGAGCTTGTGTATGCTCTATGGACAGGGTTGATACTAAATTCTAATATAATTGGGTACTTGGCAAAACAGAAATGTCACTGAGTGGCTATCCCACTCTGAGGCCAGGAATATTTAAAAATAAGTCTGTGGGACCCATTTCCACAGGAAAAGTTGGAGAGACAAAATAGAGATTCTTCTAAGATTGATTAAATAAATCTCTTAGGTCTGTAACTACTTACTGAAAGCTGAGAACAGCCCAAAAGGCCTACCTGGTATGATTTCTCCAAAAATCACAATCAATAGCATATCTGCATTAAAAAAAAAAAAAAAAAAAAAAAAAAAAAAAAAAAAAA
>VWZI01001191.1:654879-680865 GCA_013396835.1 Psilopogon haemacephalus
AAAAAAAGAAAGAATAGAAAGAATCACACTACAAAAATATTTTCCTTTTTAACTCCTAGCAGTTGCTTTTGATCATTTAGGGACCATCCAGTACAACGCTGCTCAAACCTCTGTCTAAGCCAATACATCAGACCTAGCATCTGGTTCTGCACACAGCAAGAGAAGGACTTTTCAAAGATATGTTCCAACTCAGAGGAAACAAACCTGAGAGTAAGCAGTAGAAAAATATGTGAGAGAATCTAGGACCAAAAGATCAAGTAGAAGGTTTTGGACCTAGATGAACTTTAAGGCTCCTTCCAACACACACCATTCTAAGATTAACACCTTCTGCAAATTTGCAAAACATCTTTCTTTAGAAGCTTTCATTACCTTTAAAATTCTGGAGTCTCATCAATGGTACAAATGGGCTGCTGGATAGTAATGAAGGAATTGTGCATCTCTCAGGTCTAGGCTCACCTGTAGCATGAAAACCCTGTAAAGCACATTTTCCCTTTAAGGCTAAATACAGCAATGGATGTATCTAATCTACCAGTCCTGAAGAAATATAGATTTTTTTTTTTTTTCCAGCCCAGTATTGTGCCTCAAGTCACAGTTAGCATAAAGTCTCTAATCTATACAATAAGTGAGCATTATGTGAGGAAAATTGGAGACTGTTTTCTTGGACAAAAAGCTATATTAATTTTCATTCAATTTAACTGTGATTTCATTTAAACATTTCTATTGCCTTAGATGCATTAGAGAAATAAGCATATTGCACTGTTCATTTACTTCCTCATTTTAGCAACTTTCTACATTGTCTCCTTAACACAGCCTGCTCCCTCATTTCATAGCATTTATAGTGTTCTTTTTCTCCTGCTTATTCTGCAGACATAATTAAGTGGTCCACAAAAACACAACACCTTTTTGTTAAGGTCTGCAACAGTTATAAACACATCCTTATGCACAAGCATTTTAAGGCTCACTCTTCCAATTTGCATTGCTTTATACTTGCCCAACACCTTTGCCTCTCTGAAGGCTGCAATAATCTGCATCCTCCACTTAAATTAAGTCCATCCTTAGTAAGCTTATCTGTTTTAGAGAGACTGAGTTGTTATCTACTCAATGAACAGGCAGCAGGGTGTGCATACTATCCCTGCTTTCTACAAAGGATTCTTTTTGTATTTTGACCCATTAAGAGTAGTTCTATGACTTTTAGAGCCTCTGTGTTTTCCCTTCAGAGCTGGTCATTGTCTGTTCCTAAGTTTTTGCATTAGAATTGAAATCTTCAGCCAGCAAAAGCTAGAAATTATTAAAATGTTTCATGTTAAAATGTAACACCAAAGTCTAATATCCCTCATATTCTTCTTCCTCCAAATGTCAATTTATGCCAGGATAAGCTTTGGGCTACAAATCAGAATTGGAAACCAAATAGTTTTTATACTCAGGAACTTGAATAGTTCACTTAACCCATTCCATAAATAAAATTGACTTTAAAAATGTTTGAGATATTCGAGACTTCAATTCTCAGACATAAAACAAATGAGTACATAAATTGCAGTACTGAAATCCTCTTTCAGTTGCTCACTGCCCCTCTGCTTCAGGTTTCTTCATCATCTGCACATTTTTGCAATGTGCTTTTTCATGTTCAGCACAGGTTGCAGTTACAGTTTCACTGATCTCCTGGATCATACTTGATGGTAGGTGTTTTCAAGATTTCATCTTACATTAGTGTGCTCATGTGGAAATCCATCTTTTCAGTACAAGGTTTTCAGAGACTTTTCTTCCTCTGGAGATCTTCTACTTGGCATGCAACTCACAGTAAACTGTCAGATTTATACTTTAACAGCCTACATTAGGATTTATGGGGTTGGATAGACTATGTGTAAAGTGATGAAGCACAGAATACAGAAACACAAGACAGAAGGGATTTCCAAAAACTGTCTAGGCCTTACCTAAATCCAGATCAAGTCTATCTAACCTTTCTCAATAGAAATTTATCTAGTCTTTCCTCTAGCAAAATATTTGTAATCTCTTCCATGGTCATTTACTCTACTGTTTCAATATCATCACCATAAGAAAGCCAACCTGAATGTCCAAGCTAAATTTTTTTTGGGGGGGGGGAAACCCTCAGTAATAGAGATGTACTCACAAGTGTTGGTATTTGATTTCTTCAAAGCACAGCTATATGTCTTATCTTGGTAGCAGTGCCCATGGGCACTAAGGAAAATGCTGCAGGATATTCTTCTAAGGGATCTGTTTCATTCACATCCACACCCACATTAAGAAATGGAGAACATTTCAGGTGAGAGTGATATGGACAAGGATTACCTTCAGCAAAGACACACTTTGATAATGTCTCTAAGGCTTTTTGTCAGAGAAAGAGCTTCATCTTTATGGCATTAAACACCAACCAACCCTTCAACCATGGGGTCATGAGAAAACAAAACATGAAGAAATAACAAGAAGAATGAGGGAACATCTGGCCTGTGTCAGTTCCTCTCTCCTGCCAGATCAGCTCAGCTCCTGCTGCCACTACGCATGCTGTCATTATAAAGCCCAGCCACACACATCCAGCCATTCCCCGCAGCACCACATAAGGCCCCAGCCCTTGCAGTTCAAATGGATAAACTTGAACTACTCAGCAGTTCTTTTATTACTTTTTCCTACTCCAACTTTCCCTACTGTCCAACACCCCTGGGGTCCAGATCCATGATCCCAAGCCTCACATGCCTCAATGTTGTCCCTTCCCAGATCTCCTTTCCTTGAAACAGGAGATCCTCACTTCAGCCCACTGAAAAAAGGAGGAGCCATGCAATTTTCTGAGCACCAAGGTCCAGACATCCCAAATGCTTCATCTGCCACCTCTTATTCTGATTTCTAGAGCATCCATCCACTCTCATTTGTCGTCTGACAGCTTCTACAGGGACAGCACAAAGCCAGGCTGATGCAGGGACCTCTGACACCTAAGAATTCCTAGAGTACATGATGGTGCACACCAACCAGTACGTATGGCCAACAGAGGAATCAGCGGGAGTCAGTGCAGCTTGCAGAGAGCCAGCTGCCAAGGAGAATTGCTCCACAGAACCCAGGAACCTTTGCTGCCTTCAAACCACTGCTTTGACCTGAACAATTATTTCAGTTATATGAGTTATGATCATGGGAATAATTTCCAGTGGTAAACACGCAACACAGCACTTCATGCTGCATTGCCTTGCATTTTAGAGGAGCCAGTGCTCTTTTCAGGGACAGCAAATACTAGCTCACACAGCACCTTGTGACAGTAGTGCTGTGCAGTCTTAAGTAATCTGATTGTCTCTTCATGGTGTTTGAGCCACATAAAGTTCCTAATAGCACACCAAGAATGGGAAGAAGAATTTTCCTCAGTAGCAAGTAAAGACAATTCAGTACCAAAGCACATACCATGGGAAAAATACTTCTGAGGCATTTGAGGTTTGTATTGGCTGGCCCTTGAATGTCAGCCACTAGAAGAAACACATAGAAATCCCCTTTTCTGTATCACTTACTCTGATACTTGTTGGGGGTGGAGCTGTTGAGTTACTAAGCACAGAATGCTTAACTGTATGCACTAAGAAGGAAATGCAGAGCAGTGACTTTCCCCATTATCTTGATAGTGTTCAATGTGTAATTATACAGCTCATCTGTGATGCTGCAAAGAGTGAGATAAGCTTAGAAAATTACAGAGGAGAGTCATTGTTTATGGTTAATACAATCCAAATAAAAATTAATGGAACGGTAAGTTGGTCCAGCAGTCCAAGAGGACTTTGTCTAAACATTTACACCGTAATGGTTTACTCCCAGCCCACCTTCTACCTGGCTTAGCTGGAGAACAGCTATGGGTAGGCACATGCCCTGGAGTATCCAACTTGACATTGTGCAAGTTCTCTGCGAGAAGAGAATCAGAGGCATCTGCTGCAACTGTTTGAATATTAGACTGGCAGAGCACTGGATGGGTTGTTTCCTCAGAAGTGCCTTGCAGATAATAAACACACTTGGATTTTTAAAAACAAGTTTTCCAAACATTTTCCCAGGGTTCTTTATATAGGAAGAAGGTTATTTATTCCATATTCTTTGTGCAGTCTGCCAGATAAGCATGATGTCTGACAGCAGAAATAGATCCTTTCAGCAATGATAAATTTGTAATGGCATACAAGAGTTTCAACTGCTTGTGAAGTTCCCTAATTAATTCTTACATAGAGTTCCATTGGCAACAAAATGTATGTTTTGAGACAAAATGAAGCTCAGAGGAGTTACTGAACACTCTGTTCCTTTTTGCAGATCTTGTGTTTAATGTCATGTATTGTTAATCTCTTTGCTTACTGAGGGGGGTATTGTTTATCACTCTGGTGACACAAACTGGCTTTTATTATCTGAAGGAATAACCATCAATAAGGCTTACAGCTGCCAAGCGCCTGCATACATTTTAGATATGTTATGAGGCAGCCACCTTACGGTTGTCATTAATCCCTGCCTGGATCTTATTTCAGGAAAACCACAACTCATGGATTTTCTTTATTCTCCTTTGAAATGGGCCTGGGAAATATTGTTGCCTTGATTTCACAACAGATAGAGCTCTATCACAGTCTGAATTGGGTGCGTTTCCCTATAAATCAAGACAATGACCATGGGGTCTATAAGATTTATGGGATATGACCCAACTGCACTCTAACTACAAAATTGAACGTGTTTTTTTCAGCAAAGCTTCCTGTGACAACTCCAGTAATGCCTGTGCTACACTCTTAAATTACAGCTCACCAGGATTCTAGTGTAAAAAATATCTTAAAAGTTTCTTGAACAGGTATTTTAAGCATTCAATCTGATCTGTGGAAATCATGCCTTTCTCCTATAAGTTATGAAAATTGCTCAGAAAATGGTGTCCCAATTACTTTGCTCAAGGAAATTCTAGCTAAGATTGACATACAAAAAAAAAAAAAGTTATTAATATCTCACACATTTAGTGGGAATTGTATCCTGCAACAATCAAAGCTATTTTTGGTGCAGAGAGATTAAGAGCTTGACAAGTTTTGAGTGCTGGGTTGTATGACAGTAAAAAAAAAAGGATCCATGGCCTCTAACTGATGAGGGGATACTGAATGCAGATGCCTAACTCTGCAACGGCAAACATCTCAAAGGAGATTGCTGTTGAAAAGGAAATGATCAGACACGCATATCCCTGCTGAAAGGGCTGCAATTCTTCTTTAAGCTTGTAGCAAGTTGAGCAGTTGCTAGCCCAGCTCTACCAAATTAAAACTTGGAAAACAAATCCTGCACCCATCAGCGATGCCACACTTCAGTAAGCATTTTCCTATGGACTACTCCATCTTATTTTTCAAAGCTCAACCTCCTTCCAGCAAAGTGTTTGGTTTAAAATACACAACCAAACCAATTTTGCAGATGTGAAGTGACTGGGAATTCTGGCCTGATCCTAACTGCACTGAAAGCAGAGATTTTCAGTTGACTTTAAAGAGATCACAAGATGTCAGGGTTTGGAAGGGACCCAAAGAGATCATTGAGTGCAACCCTCTTGCGAGAGCAGGACCAGACAATCTAGCTCAAGTCAAAGAGCACATAAAGGATTCGCCAAGGACTCTGTGCAATTCAATACGAATCCAGCCAAAAGCTTTTATTGCTTGTTACACCTCTGTTTATATAGTCTTGAGTACGGAGCATACACCTACTAATATTCATCTAATAACATAATCTAGGCAAGTACAAGCCAGTCGTTAACATACATTGACTTGTTTTTCCCCTGAGCCAGATGTTCCATTATCTTTTCCTACCCTGTGGGAGGTATCCTGAAGTTATGGGAACAAAGGTCAAGTGTTTTGTACACCACTCATCATTTTTCTGTCTTACATTGCTGTCCCGGTATGGGGTGGCATATACCCTAGGATTGGCCCAACCTCTGGGCTCTCTCCTCCCCCTACCGTCCAAGGGGGCATCCCACGCAGATCCCCCCCCTGGAGCCAGGGATGCCCTGGACAGCACACAGGCGTGGAGCTTTAAACCCATTGGCCAGCAGTGCCTGTCATTCAGTCTCATGCTTCCGAGGGTATTTAAGGGGGGGCACAGCAACCGTTAGTTGCTCTTCCTCACTCCCCTCGCTCATCGTAGTCCCCTGCCGTGGCTGTTGAGGAGCCCAGCCACGTGCACGGCAGCAGGCAGCAGGCAGCAGGCAGCAGGCAGCAGGCAGCAGGCAGCAAACAGCAGGCAGTTCTCCTAAGCGGCAAGGCTGACCCTTCTCTCCCTCTTTCTAATCCCTCCTTTACTTTCCTTAAATCGGTTTCCCTCCTTCCGCGGTCTTCCCCTTCGGTTCGGGAGGGAGCGTACTTCACCCCTCCCCCTCGTACCTCGCGGGTAGTTTGTAGACGCGTCGGGAGCTACCTTGCATGTAACCCCTCTGTTTTCCCAAGTTCTAAATGTTAAATTGTTGCATCTAACGTTTGAACAACGTGTTCGTCTATTTCTGCCGACCGAAACCCAAAGAACCGGTGAGGAGGTATCGTTCCTCCCCTCCTCCCACGGGATACTGTGTTTGATTAACCCAGTCACCTCCCCCTCCTCCCACGGGATACTGTGATTAACCCAGTCCCGTGACAATTGCATTCCCACAACACAGGGATGCATTCAGAAAAGCCTTGAAAGTCTCCAGAGAAGGAGACTCCACAACCTCCCTGGGGATCCTGTGCCAGTGCTCTGGGATGCTTGCAGTAAAGAAGTTCCCACTTGTGTTGAGCTGGAACCTCCTGTGCTGCAGCTTCCATCCATTGCTCCTTGTCATATCCCAGGGAGCAAATGAGCAGAGCCTGCCCCCCCCTTCCTGACACCCAGCCCTCAGATATTTATAAATATTTTTTAAATGCCCTTTCAGTCTTCTCCAGACAAAGCAGTCCCAGCTCCCTCAGCCTCTCCTCATCAGGCAGAGCTCCAGTCCCCTACTCATCCTCGTAGCTCTCTGCTTGATCTTCTCCAGCAGATCCCTGTCCCTCTTAAACTGTACTCTCAGACTAGATGGGCTATCTCCTCTATCTCCCAAAAGCATCTTTGGGATTTCCCAGCCTGAATAATGGGGAATGCTTCTAGAGAGCTTTCCCTTTGTTTTTGATGAAGTAATTTAAACACCTGAAAGTGTTTCATTAGAAACTGGTACAGATAAAACTGGTATTGGCCATTGCCAGCAACCAACACTGATGGCCCTGGAAGAGCACAGCAGAGGAAAAATATGGTAATACAGCCCCTGGACATCCATCCAGAGCCCAGAAATTATGTGTTTAAAGGAAAAGAAAGGTCAGGAAGGTGTCCTATCCATTTTGAAACTCATGTAAAGTTTTAGCATCCACAAAGTGTAGGGCAAGAAAGATTAAGAGCAGAAAAGTATATATCTGAAGTCTCAGAAATCATGAGTTCTAATGTCAAATTTAAACATTCACATTCCTCCTGAAATACTTCTTTAAAAATGCAGAAATTCAGTGGATGAAGCAAGAAACACAAAGTTGAAATTCAGCAAAGTGGCAAGGTTCATATAAGATAATGTTGCAAATATCAAGATCCTTTCTACACCATTTTATCCACATTGCCTATGCTATTCAGCCTGCTTGACCCAACCTACAAAATCTACCCAAAATATCTCTTACGTTTGCATATAAAAAGCTAAGGAAGAGCTAATACAAGAAAATCAAAATGACCTGCAGGTGTTACAGCTAATTCTCAAACTGCAGCCTGAGTTTTTTTTTGTTTCGTTTTTGGTAAGGTTTTTATTTTCTTGTATGAAAGACATAAAGGTCAGTTCTAAACTTTTTCCGCTGCCATGTGAAAGTACAGCAGAGGTAATAAACTTACACTTCCTATAGGTTTTGTTCTCTAACAAAACCTTTCTTTTGCCTTTTTTTTTTTTTCCCCTCTCACCCTATTTATCCCAATTCCTTCTGATTGTGATGTCCTCTAATATTTTTAGCTGTCTCAGGTTCTTCCCCTAACAACAATATTGTCATCTGCTCAGCCACCCCCTAGCTAGCAACCAGGCAAGTGTGGCGTGCTCTGTAAATCATTTCAAGCTAAATACATATGTGCTGCCCAGCTGGATGCATGTTTGCTTAGTAACCACTGGAGAATGGCATGTAAAGCCTTTTGCATTACAAGGCATTAAATATGCTCAAAAATAAAAATAATCTTCACATAGAAAACAGATAGAGAAGAGGTTTATTAAAAAAAAAACAAAAAAAGTGTCTTCAAATGAGGGAGGTAATGGAGAGAGAATCACTCTCCATGGTGTTTCTTATTGAAGTGAACAGAAGCAGGTTCAGCAGTGAAAATCTTAGACCCAATGAGGACAGCTTCAGGTGTCAGACTCATAGAATGGTTTAGGTTGGAAGGGACCTCAAGGATCATCCAGTTCCAACCCCCCACCATAGGCAGAGACACCTCTCACTAGAACAGGTCACTCAAGGCCTCATCCAACCTGGCCTTGAACACCTCCAGGGAGGGAGCAGCCACAACTGGCAACCTGTGCCTGTGTCTCACCACCCTCACTGTAAAGAACTTCCTAACATCTCATTTTTAAATCTCCCCTCTTCCAGTTTAAACCCATTACTCCTCATCCTGTCATTACAGGACCTTGTGAATAGTCCTTCCCCAGCCTTCCTGTAGGCTCCTTTCAGATACTGGAAGGCTACTATAAGGTAGCCTTCTCCAGGCTGAAGAGCCCCAACTCTTGCAGCATGTCCTCATAGAAGAGGTGCTGCAGCCCTTTGGGCATCTTTGTGGAGTCCTCTGGACTCATTTCCCACCTTCTAGCAACTTGCCTGAAACTGAAGGGAATGTATGTGTCCATTCACATGTGTCAAGTGCTGAATGGCTGTGATGTCAACAGATGTGCAGATTGGCAAACTTCTTTCATTTGCTACAAGCTCAAAATCTTGGTAGGGAACATCAGGGTGCAGTTTTTCCTGTTGTGTTCTTGTACTACATGATATAACATTTGAAAGCTCTCATCAGAGCCTGCATGGGATTTGCCATCAGTAATCTATTTCTACAAGAACACTAACAAACTCCAACTGACCATGCTTGATGCAGTCAATGGGCCCAAAAAAGGGTATTTAAATCACACTGAGTTTTGTAGCTCTGTTACAGTTCCCATTCTTACAAGTTTCATTCAGGTCTCCTGAGCAGCACGTACTAGATCTGCTCAGATCATAGCAGGGAAGGACATGTCACCTGGACTGCAGTGGTACTTAGTGGTTGGGAGCATATCTCACTCCCAGGTCAGGTCCTATTCCTAACCACTTGTCACATTTCCAGCCTGCTTCACCTGCTGCTGGAGAAGCAGCTTTCCATGGGCTTTCTTTGATAGCTGCTCTCTGCTGAATTCTCTCACTGGAGCTCAGGTGCAGGGTGAGGCCTCTAACACCTTACTGCAAAGGAGACACAGCGTTTCCTAAAGCTGTTCAGTGCTGGTTCACCAGTGGTGGTTAAGGTGTGAGAATACCCAGCACAAACCAATCTGACACCTAAGCACAGAACTCTCCCACTGATGGCAACGTGTCCTTGGGAAGAGACTTTAGGCTTCTCCTTCACTTTCTCTGTGCCACAGAAGTAGAACATTACTCATATTTCTTTGCAAGGTGCATTGACATCTCTAGATGGAAAACATTTTACAGGTAAGGACTACATCATGCAGGCACTCGCCTTTACCTGCCATCATTCATTTATAAACCAAAAGGCATTTGCTGTTAAGCAGCTTTCTTTAAATTGAGATTGTTCCATTAGCTTTCCTGCTGGCTCAAGACTCATCAGATATGTTTATAATGTAAGTGCAATTTGAAAAATCTCTCTCATCAGGTTAGGTTGCTTGGAAAATGGGAGCAGAGATGAGACTAAATGCATGGTTAGAATGGGGGGTGGGGAAGGGGCTTGCTCTGCAGCGCGGAAGATGTTAACAGTCATCTGCTGCAACAACAAAAAACCAAAAAACCAACAAAGAGTGTAAAGATTTCAAATTCTGCTCTCCCTAACAAAGCAGTTACAACACCAAATTGTAAAATATAAGCTCACGTTAGTCCTTCTTACAACTCCTAATACTTTTTCTACGACAAGAATGTCAAAAATACAGCCCATGAGCCAGACTGATCCTCCCAAGTACTTTAATCTGGCCTGCAAAGTCCGCAGAGCATTGTAATCCGGATCTGGCCTGCCAGTCAGCTCCCAGGTCTCCCTGCTTGTACAGCTTCACCGAGAGGAATGCCAGCGGGGAGGAGTGGGGGAAGGATCAGGGTGTATTTGGAGAGGGTGAGCACCTGTGAGAGCAGCACATAGAGCAGCATGACAAGGTCACCCTGCAGCTGGGCCCACAGGAGGGTCTCCCCAAAGCTTTCCTGAAGGAGCCCTGCTTCTCAACATCCTTGATTCCCTGGGGAGGAGTGGGGACAGCTTTCCTGTGCAGCTTTACTGTGGAACAACTGACAAGTAAACCCTTAAAATAAAATAAACAAATAGATAGGGAAAAAAAAAAAAAAAAGCAACACCAATGCTTTAACAAAACTCAATTGGTGCAGATTTCACAGCTCCTGATTAAGTCCAGTGCTGCATGAACAAGCAGACAGCAGCAGAAGCTGCCTGTGCAATAACATAATCACTGCAGGAATAAGCATTTCCCCCCCTTGAGTGGGTGTCACTACATAATATTAATTGCCACTGGTACTTCTCTAAATTAGCAGACTATTAATAGATGGCTGCAGAAGATAGCTACATTAGGAAGGCTTTGAGAGGAATCCTTGTTCTTACCAGATGATTTAAAGAGTCAGCATTCCCACTTCAGACACCTAAATTTGCATTTTATCATGTGGTCTTAGTAAATCTAAGGGCAGAGTGGTGCTGAACAGGCAGACCTAACCTCCCACTGCCACACAGGAGGAACCTGCAGAGCACAACATCTTTTGGGTGCAGGTGAGTGAGCACTGAAAAACAACCCAAAGCAGAGGCTTACATTCAGGCAGATCACTGAGCTGTGCTGGCCCATTTCAGAATAAACCGGATGGCAGGACAAGACTAACAGCCAGCTCAGAGCTGTACTAAACTGTCCCAACTCCAGTAGGGTGTATTTAGAGTAGTGTAAGCTGAGTGGAAAATCCTACTCCAATTTAGAAGCTGATGTGGGACCATGAGACCATCCCTCCCTGGGATAACAATGCCGATGAAAGCAGAACTGAAAACCACAGCTCTCTCTGGAGGTCAAGGTTCAGCGTGCACATCTGAACCACTACATAACATTTCTGGATCTAGCAGTGCCATATTTCTGTTACCCCAAGTACTTAAATCACAGAATCACAGAATTAACCAGGTTGGAAAATACCTTTGAGTTCAAGTCCAACCTACCACCTTCTAATTAACTAAACTATGGCACTAAGTGCCTCATCCACCCTCCTTCTAAACACCTCCAGGGATGGTGACTCCACCACCTCCCTAGGTAACTCATTCCAATGCCAATCACTCTGTGAAAACCTTCTTCCTAACATCCAGCCTAAACCTGCCCTGGCACAGCTTGAAGCTGTGTCCTTTTATTCTGTCACTGGATGCCTGGGAGAAGAGACCAACCCCTGCCTGGCTACAACCTCCCTTTAGGTAGTTGTAGAGAGCAATGAGGTCTGCCCTGAGCCTTCTCTTCTCCAGGCTGAATAACTCCAGCTCCCTCAGCCTCTCCTTACAGGGCTGTGCTCCAGCCCCCCATAATTAAGCTTTCCTCCTTCCCTTCATTCAAGAGGATGTAAAGCTAGGATTGAAAAGTAAGACAGAAGTAAGCGGAGTCATCTGACTTTCTCAGCTCTTGATTTTATAAAATATGTCAAGAGAGAGAGTGGGTTATAACTAACAATAGGTCTTCTTTTTTTTTTCCTTTTTTTTTTTCCCTCCAAGAGGTCTCAGGAGACGTCATTTGGAGGTGGTTAAAAGAAATAAAATAGGTTGTCTCTCCATGGGCAAAAGTAGGAAAAGTAGGTTTTCATGTGGGGGTGCTACAAAAAGAACAAAGGCAGAATATTCGCTGAATCATCACAGTCTCTCCACTACACTCAAACACCTCTAATTCTCCTGAATTTGCAGTACCCAGCAAGCAAGCAAGCTATAGTGATGCCAAGAGGAATTTTAAACCAACACTACAGCAGTCGAACAAAAGCAGCCCCACTTCATGCCGACTCTTCCAGATGACAGCTACTGCTACTGCTCAGCCCCAGATGAATTTATTTGCATGCAATGACAATGATGACATACCTCTGCTGAAAGTCACCACTGGGGGCTTTCTGCTGGTGGAGTCAAAGGATTAATCCCATGATAATCACTGTGGAGAACTACTTGAGAGATATATCAATCAAGAGAAAAGCACTTGGTCAGCATTTGTAAGAAGATGAGAAGGGGGTATAAATAACAAGTGTGGCCAGGAAAAGATCTGTGATGGGGAAAGGAGAAAACAGAGGGGCGAAAGGGAGAGATTTGCCATTATTACAAGTAGGTAGTGCTTTAGGTATTGGGCACACAATGCTCTCAGCAAAGCAGCAAGGGCACTCACAAGTCTCCATCCAGCCTGACAAATCGAGTTGCTCTTTCCACGGACTTTGCAACGGGTACAAAACCCAAGAGTGACCAAAAAAAAAAAAAAAAAAAGCAGTTTATGTGGTTAACTTTCAGGATGAGGAGGATTGTGAGCACCTACATATCAGAGTCTATAATTTTTGGAAATCATACAATCATTCTGGTTGGAAAAAGCCTCTAAGATCCTTGAGTCCAACCATCAGCCTAATACCACCATAACCATTAAACCATGTCCCAAAATGCCATGGCTGCATGTTTTTTTAAACACCTCCAGGGATGTTAACTCAACCACTTTCCAGGGCAGCCTATTCCAATGTCTGACCACTCTTTCATTAATTTTTTTTTTTCTTAATATTCAAACTAAACATCCCCTGACATAACTTGAGTCTATTTCCTCTCATTCTACCACCTCATACTAGGGAAAAGAGACCAACCCTCACCTTACAGTCGTAACAATCCCTGCTCATTCCTTGCGCCTTGTAATGGTCTGGCAAAGTGCTGGATGACTCAGTTTCATCAACCTCAGGGAGTACAGGTTTGCACTCAGCATTGCACAAGGTCAAGATTTTAACTAATAAACAGAAAAAAAACCCCAAACCCACATACAGAAACATGTAAGGGAAAACTCTGTCATTGTGAGGGTGACAGAACCTTGGAGCAGACTGCCCAGGGAGATTAGAGCCACATGATGATTGGGGAAGTGGAGCATCTCCCCTACAAAGAGAGACTGAGAAACCTAGGGCTGTTTAGTCTGGAGAAGAGAAGACTGAAAGGAGATCTGATCAGTGTGTACAAATATCTGAGGGGTGATATCAAATGGATGGGGTCAATCTCTTTTCAATAGTCAGCAGCAATAAGACAAGGAGCAACAGCTACAAATTTGAACATAGAAGGTTTCGCCTCAACATGAGGAGAAGCTTCTTTACAGTGAGGGTGACAGAGCACTGGAACAGGCTGCCCAGAGAGGTTGTGGAAGCTCCTTCTCTGGAGACTTTCAAAACCCACCTGGATGCATTCCTGTGTGAACTACCCTGGGGGATCCTACCTTGGCAGGGAGGTTCAACTTGATGACCTCTGGATGTCTCTTACAACCTCTAAAGTTTGCTGACTCTGTGATTGTGGAGTCTCCTTCACTGAAAACATTCAAAACTCACCTGAACGTGTTCCTGTGTGACCTGCTTTAGGTGATCCTACTCTGGCTGGGGGGTTGGACTCAATGATCTGTAGAGCTGCCTTCCAACCCCATACATTCTGTGATTCTGGGGTATGTAATAGACTGCTTAAAGTTAACATGCAAGAGAATCTCATTCTTGAGAGTCAGCAGATTAACCTATTCAAGGTGTCAGACTTTTGCCTCTGCACCTCAGCTTCACCAGACGACACACTTATTCTGAACTCTGCACTCTTTCATGGCTGTCACCATCACCTGTGTCCAGCCATTTCCCAGGCACACTAAGGCTGAGGTTAACTAAGTTTGATGGCAAGAAGTTCAGCCTAGCCTTTATAGCATGTTCAGGACTTAAATTTTTACAGCTTAAAACATCTGAGCAGAACATCTAATTTAGGGGAACAGTCATTTTGTACTCCCTCAATAGTAAATGCAGATAGGCAGACACCTCCAGAAAATTAGCAGATTGGAGACTGAGTCATAGTCTGGGGGTGTTTGTCTCTCCAGTGACATAAAGGAAACCAAGGGTTTCACTCCTGACTGGCACAGCAGTGACTACCTGAGCAATGCCTTCAGTAAGGCAGGACATGTGTAGGCTGCAGTACATACCATAGAGATGTACTCACCCCACAGCTGGGAGGGGCTGAAATCCTGGGAGTTAACTGCTCTTGATACCTGAGATACCAACATAAACTTGTCCTGGATGGCTCCATTCTGGCTGAGGGATGTTTTTTCCAAGACACAAATAGCATTTTAAAAATTACATTTTCATTACATCCTTGTGATGGAGTTTCATAGACAACAATTAAGCAGAGTGCAAAGCAGGGAAATTACTTTGTGATAAATCCTTAATTGATTTTATTTCCTACCTTCAAGTAATATTTACACTTGTTTTCTTAGCATTTCAGTTTCCTGGTTTATAATTATTTCTGCAAGAGATTATTTTATATGGAAACAAGAGAGCTGTGAGAAGTGATAAGCAAACACAGCTTTATCTTAAAGTACCAACAGATACGCTAGAAACTTCCTTTTACTCTTCTGCTCTGTGTGTGTGCAGAAAGAGTTGAATTCTGCTTTTCAGTTCTCCACAGGCAGGTTTCCACCAGAGCTGGCCAAGACCCAGACAAAACCTTGGAACCATCCACACCCCTTTGCAGCCAGACACTGCTGCAGGAATCTTGCATCATGCTTTCTGTGGGGTGTGACAGTGGTAAAGTGGCAGCATTCACTTGTCCCATTTCCATCTTTTTGCCGTTATTGTTGCATAATACAGAAAACAGCTCATTATGCTACAACAGCAAGGTCGTTCCCAACATGTTCATCCACACACACATTGGTGCCACCCAAGGGGAATTTTTAGTGACTACAGGTTGTGTTGCTGACATGCTACCAATTTTGAGAGAAGCAAAAGGTCACCACTGAATGCTTCACCTTAAAAAAAGCAGCACCAAAAAAAAACCCCAAAACCCAAAAAAACGTAACCAGCAGACTGCCATGGTAAGCTCACTGTTCCCTCTATACCCTCCCTATCCCAGCTCCACCAGGACTCACTCTTCACACTTTCACAGACCTTAGCTAAAAAGAAAAACAATCCTCTTAAGGGAATAAAATTGGTTTTCTTCCTAGGCTTATGAGAAGAGCCTGAGGAAGCTGGGGTTGTTTAGCCTGGAGAAGAGGAGGCTCAGGAGTTACCTCATTGCTGTCTACAACTACCTGAAGGGAGGTTGTAGCCAGCTGGGGGTCAGTTGCAACCAGCAACAGAACAAGGGGACACAGTATCAAGTTGTGCTGGGGGAGGTACAGGCTATATATGAAGGGGAAATTTTTCACTGAGAGAGTGATTGGCATTGGAATGGGCTGCCCAGGGAGGTCACCATCCCTGGAGGTGTTCAAGAAAAGACTGGATGAAGTACTTAGTGCCATGGTCTAGTTAATTGGATAGGGCTGGGGAATAGCTTGGACTGGTTGATCTTGGAAGTCTCTTTAAACTTGTCTGATTCTATGATTCTATGTTCAATACCAAAGGTGGGGTTTTTTTTGGTTGTTAGGGGTTTTTTTGGGTTTTTTTGTTTGCTTGGTTTTGTTTGTTTTGGGGGGGGGGGGGGTTGAATTTTTTTGTTTCTTTGTTTGTTTGCTTGTTTTGTTTTTTTTTTTTTTCTAGCAGGCAAAAATCAGGTAACAGTGAGTTTGGTGTCTTGCACATTTCCCACCTCCTCCTGAGCCACTCTCCTGCAGTGTGTGAGCACATCCTGCAGCCTGTACCTTCCAGTTACCTGCTACATGCACACACCACTGTTTTCATAAGAGTTTATACTCTTTTACAACACAGCTGGCAACTTGCCACAGAAGAAGAAAGGAAAAAACCCACTTTCTGCAGAAATTCCTGCTTCTTGTGTAAATGAGCTCCCACTACAGAGTCATGGAAGTGGTGCAAGTATAGATCACATATAATTAATAACACCTCACAAATAATTGGTGATGGAGTAGAACAGTAGGAGAGGTCCAGTGGGGATCTGAAGTACTGCTAACAAAGCAATACACTTTGTGATTCAGCAAGAAGGCATTAATGACTTCGAGCCTGAAATAGAAATGTGGTCAGCTGGCATTAAGAAAAGTTTGGTTCTTGGGTTTTTGTAATGGAAAATGCTCTATAAATGCACAAAAACTTCAGCGGTGCAAAGCTTTGCTCTGTGACTCAGTAGACAAAGCAAAATTTATAACTTGGGGGAGTTTTAAAGAAAATCTTCAAAGTAAGTTCCTAACTTGTGTCAGGCTTCCATTCACAGAAGGAGTTTAGTCTAATCAAGACATTTGTGACAGGCCAGAGCTGTGAAGCCAAAGGAAACCAGAGACAATTATTTGTTCTGCATATTGGAATGTGGCCCCTTGGTGGAGGCTTTTACATACCACAGCAATTCAAACAGCTTGATTTATGTAAAACTCTTGTTTTCCCAGATTTTAGTCTTCAGTAACTTACAGAAATGTTAAAATTACAACCTTAATCTTTGCATTTTTTGGTTGTGTAAAATTCATAACCACATTATTATTATTTTAAATGTCACTTTCCGTTCGGCATTTCCAGAAGATGTATAATAGATTCGTAGCATCATTTAGGAAATAAATTCATTATGCTTTTCATTAAACTGTGCTAAGAGGAAGAGGGGACCTTTCTCTATTATTGATTCTCGTGGGCAGTCTAGCATGAAATTTTTGATGTGTTGTTTTTTTTTTCTTTTTTTGAGGATTAAAAAGTTGAGCATAAAAATGTATTATTGATTGCGCCACACTGCAAAGTACAGTATACTGCTCATCCAACTCATCTATTATTGATTAAAACACTCAACAGTTCTAACCTTTCACTCACTTGCTCCAAGGTAATTTTTTTTCATGAGGATGTCAAGGTACTGTGCTTACCAGTTGTGCTTCCCACATAGTCTGGAAAACTTATGGAACTGCTGCCAGAGCTGTTTAAAAATGCTTTGTTGATAATCTTATAGTCCATCCATTCAAGGAAGGGAGTAGCCGGGCTGGAAAGGTACCTTGCATCTCATTTGCATGTTAGGTGGAAGGTGTAACTGATGGAGCACCCAATCCGTGTCAGCCAACAGAAGCTTTGTACCTGGTTAGGCACTTGGACGTCAAATATGGGTCTGAAAATACTGGTCTGCATGCCAAATACATTGCCACTGCTGTGCCTGCAACAAGAGCAGAAGGAAAAGGCAAAATGACCTGGAAAGTAACATTGGAATCAGCACCTCAATGGTTTTTCCCAAAGTCTGGAGTATGCTATGTGCCATCCATTTGTCAGAGCTGAAACTGAACATATGATAGGCACAAAAAAGTTCAGATCCTGTGGCTGGCTCCACATTTCTGGAATTTTTATACCTTACAGATTTGTCTTCTGGTTAGATTTTGCAGGCTGCATTTATCTCCTTTACAGAAGAATTTACAACAGAGTATATGGCAGTTGGGAAAAGGAGATAAATTACTGGATGATGACATTTAAAACATAGAATCACTACAGAGAATTCCTTCTTGAACTGGTCAGAAGCTTAGAGGAGGAAGTAGACAGAAGCATGACCTTCCTGTGATGTGTAAGCAAAAAAAAAGCCCCCAACATTTTCTACCCATAGAGAATCAGTGGAGATATTTTAAACAAATACTCCTTTCCACAATGATTAACATCTTACTCACAGATATCCTATTGGAATGTGCTAGTCTGCCATCACTACAAATCTAGCTCTACATAAGGACACGAGTGACAAAAACAGCATCACCAGGGTGATGGCTACTCGATGGATTTCACAGAATGATTAATCCAAGGGAAAAACCTGAAGATTGCAAAACCGATAAAGAAGACTCTTTCCTGAGTGTATCACTTCACAAATGCCTCTAAATAATACAAGCAGCCCACTCACCAAAAGGCTATAGATTATTTGTCATCATGTATTTCATGAATGAGGTGAGCATTTCAAAATAAACTGAAAATTATTCTTTAAATTCCACTGGTCTTAGAAAGAATTCAAAAGACAGGTCTGTCAAAAAAACCAGGTTAGAAATCCTAAACATCCAGCTTTAAAAATATATTTGTCTGCATGTGGCATCAGGTTTTTTATGTTGGTGGAACAATGCCAAGATTTTAAAAAACCAAACAAACAAACATAAAAAAAACCCCAACAACAACAAAAACCAAACAAACATTTAAAAACCCAACCAACAAACAATTTCCCAAGAACCAGGACAGCACCACAAGTCATTTCATCATGGACTCACTAATGGGGCTTGACTTGCATGAATCACTTTGCAATTCAGAAAAGATTACTCAGATGATGAGCCAAATAGCAAACTACCCTGCAGATATAAAGTAAAATTAGAACAGTCATTGATCTGCTCCGTGGCCTGGCTATAGAACTATCTCAAGCAATGATTTTGGAGCACATATTCTGGCATTCAGTTTTCCTTCCTCTCTACTTAGCACTGGGCCCATTTCTGGGCTTGACATTTCAGTGCAATAAAAGACATGGACAGACTGAAGTAAGTCCAGCAAAGGGACACTACAATATTAATAGAGTGCAGCATTTCTTGTATGAGAAAAGCCTGAGAGAGCTGGGACTGCTCAGCCTGGAGAAGAGAAGGGTCAGAAAGGCCTTATTAATGTGCAGAAATGGCTGATGTCAGAGTCTATAGATGAACTAGACTCTACTCGGTGGTGTCCAGTGAGAGGACAAGAAACAACAGGCACAAACACAGGAGGTCCTGTTCAAACCTGAGATTTTTTTTTTTTTTTACTGTGAAGGTTATAAAACATTGGAACAGAATGCCCAGAGAGGTTGTGGATATTCCATCCTTGGAGATGCTCAAAACATTACTGGACCTTGCCCTGAGCAGCCCACCCTAGCTGTCTCTAGAGAATGTCCTGAGATCTCTTCCATCCTCAAAGATTTTGTTAACCTGTGATTTCACAGTTTGAGCAAGTAGAGGAGGAGGCAGACAGAATGAAACGAGAGGGGCAAAAGTATCATCAGACAATGAAAATAAAACATTTAAGAGTTTCTTTGTTTTTCTACACCAGTGGAAAACAGGACAGTCTTAGTGAGCACAGGGCAGCAAGCAGAGCAGATACAAGCTCTGAAAGATTAACCAGCTCCTGGGGCAGAACATTAATATCTGTACTGACTGAGTTGCAGTTCCTGCTTGCTTCAAGAACCAGATACCTGAAGAGACATGTTTCCTTAGACTCTCTGCTTCTAGACACGTCTAGAGAGGCGGTGGAGGCATCTGATCAGAGAACACAGTGAACCAAGGCGTGGGCAACCCTCCTGCCTACTGCATGTGTAGTTCAGCTGCAAGAAGCTGCACTAAGCTTTGAGTGCAGAGACACCAGGTAGGTTACTGTCTCATCCAGACAATTACCACTTTTCTTCTCCCACCTCTCAGGTTTCAGTCTCTTTTTGTCCAAAATTATGCTTAGAGACCCTCTTTGCGTCCCACTCAGCAGCACACCTTGCACTGCAGAGAGGGACATAAGCCATCTCTGCTACTAAGTCTTCCTCCCTTCTGCTCTACCTTAGTGAGACCTGTGTTGGTTTGAGCTAATTGGAGAATTTGAGTGAGAAATTAAACATAGCGTGTCACTTCACCCAGTTTCACTGACAGAGAAGAAAGAAGATTGTTTTGAGAATGTTCCCAAAACATCCAGATAAGCCAGTGTGCTTGCGCAGTCAGTCAGCTCTGGGTCCGTGCAGGCTTCAGCAGCTTCTTTCCTTTGTCTCTTTGCCTTTGAACTAATTCAGAGTAAAATCACTAAAACCATTCATTCCTTCCTGCCACTAATCTTTCTGACCGATCTTCAGCTTATCTGCAGCATCATCAAGTGGTGAGATAAAGCTGGGGGAAGGAGGGAAAGGTGATAGGGGGGGTTTGGTTTCCCTCTCTTGGGGATTTTGGTCTCCAGGAGGGGTGTGGTGTCTGTATTTCTTTTTTACTGTATATTTCTGTAAATATCTGTTATATCTTGTAAATATTTGCTTGTATATTTGCATTGCTGTAAATATAAAGCTTCATTTATTAACTTCCAGTGTGTTTTTCTGAGTTTTAGCCGGGGTTTTAAAAGGTGGGGGGGCAGATCACTGCAAACCCACTGCAAGACCTCATCTGGAGTATTGTGTCCAGATCTGGGCTCTCCAGTTCAAGAAAGACAGGGAACTGTTTGGGACTGTACTGCAAAGGGTTACAAAGGAGGACTCAAATATCATTCTTATGAAGCCAGACTGAGGGACTTGCAGCCTTTTATCCTGGAAAAGGCTGAGATTGGTGACAGAGGCATGGGCCAGTCATGTGGTGCCCAACTACAGGACAAGAGGCAAAGGGCACAACTTCCTGAACACAGGAAGTTCCATCTAAATGAGAGGAGGAACTTCATTACTTTGAGGGTGGTGGAGTGCTGGACCAGACCGCCAAGAGATGTGGTGGAGTCATTCAAAACCCACTTGGATGCCATCCTCTGCAACCTGCTCTGAGTGATCATGGACTGGCAGCAGAGGTGGACTAGATTGTCTCCTAAGATCCCTTCCAGCTCCTATCATTCTGTGACTCTGTGACCAAGTACCTCTTTTGAAGTTAGGAAGGAATTTTTCCACGCAGCAATCAGGGCTGACTTTTCATCCCTTCACTTCCCACTCATCAGAGAGGCATTGATGAGTTTGCAGCAGCAGGGCCACACAGGTTGCCATAAGACAGACAAGAAAGTCACTGCTCCCAGCTTGCAGCCTGAGGTACTGGAAACCTTCACGGGACAACTACCAGAGACAGACAATAGCAGGGCATCTCTGGCAGCTGTAGGAAAGGGAACACCCAAGACATTTCCATAAGAAGATTTATCTGCTTTGGTTATTTCTGCACCCATTACACACAGCTTGCTCAAATCAGCTTTTAACCTCACCAGAACTAACTGAACTGCTGGCGCATACAATACACATGTGCATATAAAGATAAAGATGATGCAAGGAGAAGGGCAGCATGCCTGTACACATTTGCCAGGTGGCTGTGACTCTGTCTCAGTTCCAGACAAGCTACGTGGAAACAGGAGCTGCATGCAACTAGATAAACTGAGACTGTGTAGCCAAACAATGGCATTGTGAGTGCATCTCCAACCTAACCAGGAATAGCTCAGGGAAACACGGACTGAGACAACAAACAAAACTACCTACAGCATTATTTCCTGTAGTGAGCTCAGACCATCCTCCCACTCCCGTTCATCTCAGCCTTAATAAAGAGATGTCAGATTTACAGGATCATCTCTCCTGCCTCTGCGTCACTGAGACTGTACTAGATTTTGCAAGCGAATCTCCCAGCTAAGAAATGCAAATCAATTTGTCTCTTTTCTTTCATTGTGCCAGTATCCAAAATATGTTCTCTGGGATTAAGCAAAAGGATTGACAGGCTGCACAAAGGCTGCGGGGGAGGAAGGAGGGAGTGGAAAGGGTGAAATAAGGGGTAAAGAGAGGACTCTGCAAACCCAAAGCTGTTAGTGGGAATGAACAGTGCTTCATTTCTTCACATCTTGGAATGGGGATGAAAAAGCAACTGCTGAATGAGCACTGACAGCAACATAAAGCAGCAGTCACCACCTGAAACACCCAGGTGGCATTTGCCCTGCTCTTAGTTTATTTTTCAAGAGTGAAATCTCCTCTTAGTGATTCATTACTGTTCCCTGAAGTTTGAAGAAGTGTTTTCACTCTAATGGTCACTGAGGAAATCTTGCACAAGAAGAAAGAGAACAGGATCCAATTGAAAAGCAGAGCAAGGGAATTCACATAAAATTCCAGATTATTTTTATATATATATATATATATATATATATATATATGTAATAAACAAAATCAACCAACCAACAAAAAACAAACAAACAAAAAAACCAAACAAAAAATTGGCCAAGACAAACAAAAAACCCACTAAACAACTTATCTTCCTGAAACAGTTTCTGCTTCTTGCTCATTTGTTTTGCAAGACAGCAGGCCACTTTCCTCTTACTGAAGACACTTAGTGGCTCCAGACATCTCGAACACCAAATGCAATACATCAGTCCACAGGACAGCTTTGTGCAATCTGGAACAGCTAAAGAAATTACATCGTTTAGCACAGACTACGTGCTCGGTGAAACAAGGTTAGAGTAATACTTAAATTGAGCTGCAAAAGGTATCTGCACTCTTCTCCTCAGCACCCATTTCTTCAGGAAGAGACAAGAACCAGTGAGATCCTAAAATCCTGATTTATCAGTTGTTTCTCACTGCTATTGTATTGTCACATCAATATTTGATTACAACCTTACATAACCATATTAGAAGAGAAACAATATAGCTGGAATGCAATAAGAAAAAGATATTGCAGCATTTTTGATCATCATGAAAAGTAATAGGCAAAGGTTTTGTCAGAGGAGAGGCTGCAAGAAGAGAAGCAGAGCTGTAGGGTTTTCAGTTTGCAGCACATAATGTCATTCATAGCTTATCTTTTCCTTTCTGCCTTCTTTGGGAATAACTATAGCTTCTCCCTCTCCTGGGAACCTCTGCTGTGAGCACATGGCAGAAACTCCCAGTTTGCCTCGGTCTTCATTTCCTGTCATATCTGAATTCTTGATCCTCATAACTTCCACAAAAACTGGGGTAAGGTGGAAGAAAAAAGCAAAACCAAACCAAACAACCTGAACTACCTAGAGCAGCAGTACCATCCCTGCCTTAATAGTGCCATCCCAAACACTGGGGCCAAGAGAAGCCATACACATAAGCCAGAGTGCTCAGCTGGCCTGCTTCTATGTCAGGCTGTAACTTTGTGGAAAGTCTGAATACCACAAAACAAAACACCTGTGTAAAGTTTTACTGACTACTTACAACCATCCCACAGATTTGGCAGGGCCAGGAGCACTGCAGATGTGGAAGCCTGGGTGGTAGCTAGGGAAGGCAATGATAACAGACTGATCCAGCTAGATGTACCTCCAGCTCCCAACACCCTGAGGTATCAGCAGCACAATACTCTGAAGGACCATGAGCATTAAGTATGATCCAGCTCTGCACTTGCTAACAAATTCATTATGACTCCTCCAGCCCAATTAAGCAGCAGCTGCTGACTGATTTGCATGCACCACCATTCAGCCCATGATTACTGCTGACACGACATGAGCTGTATAAAGAGCTTTTTCAGGAAAGGATTGTGTAAGCTGAATAAAGAGAGCTGTCTTTTATTCTAAGGGAAATGCTGTGCATCAAGTCTATTAGATTTGCATTGCACAAGAATTACTCCAAATAACAGCTGAATCCTTAATGCTGCTACTGAAAAAAATAATAAAATATATAATCTTTTCTGACCAAACGGCAAGGTAAGGCCAAGTGAGAGGGTAATAGAGATTTATTTGTAGTAATCAGGATTCAGAGGGCACACCTTAGGTTTCACTAAACTGCTGCTTATTAAAATAATTTTCCAATTGAACAGTTCATTGTATTTACCCAGCATTGCAAAGGTGCCTGCTGGGTCATGCCAGCCTGGAAAAGAGGTGCTTTAAAATCTGCTAATGAGTCCAGGCTGTCAAAAAAGGCTTGGCACCTAATCTAACATCTTTTGAAATATAAAGGTACGATCCTGAGCCCACTGAAGTGGATAGTGAAACTATTAGCCATGCTGGACCAGGATTTTATCTGTTTTTAAACACAAATATTCCTGTTGGGTATAGAGTAGTCCAGAGAAGCAGTAAGAATGAGCAGAGCTCTCTCTCAGCTCCACAGTGCAGCATGAAGTGGAGACAGCCTCAAACCTTAAGGGGGAAAAAAATGAACCACAATATAAAATGGTTCACTTTCAACCAGTCAAATTAAACAATGCAGATTTAGGACTAGTTTGGCAGCATCCCTAGGCTGTAAAAATGCCATATGGGAGCTTTGAATTTGGAAGGGCTCTTGATACAGTTTACAGGCAGGAGACGCATATAAAAATCTTAATGACTTAAACTGACCTTTTGGACAGGCAAAACCACTGAGCAACTAAGCAAAGGAAAATTCCCACAGTTATATTAAATGCTGCTGTGGAATTAACAGTGATTTTTCTGCAGATGCTTAAGTTAAAACAAAGTGTGCTGCAGAAAGAGTAGGCACAAGTACTTGTCAAGGTGTTCTCTTAAATATATGTTGTATGCAAATGTACAACAGGAAGAAATTAGAAAATCTTAGTCTGATTTCTGACAGCTTATTTTGCTGTAGTCTCCACTCAGAAACACATGAGACTATGGGCGTTCAGGATAACACGAAGGAGAGAAGGATAGGGTCAGTATTTCAATTTCCAGCCAGTGCACCAAACAGACACAAATCTCAACTAACTCTAAATGCTTAAAAACCAGCATACATTTAGCCTAAGCAAACTAATCACTGTCAGGACTTGATTGGGATAAATTACCCCCAGGAAATGCTTTCCTGGCTATGTTGACTGAAGAAACACTCTAAAACAAAGCTTTATGTTTTAAATTAATTGCCTTCAGAGTTATATTGGCACAACCTGTTGGGGAAGGAAACCAGCAGCCACCAGCAGCACTGCCATGAGGATAAGCATCAGATAAACCACTACCAAGAGCATCAAAAGCAAACAGCTTTTGATTATCTGCTCGAGGCCATTTGTGGCAAGATTTGGTACAGAACTATCAGCCACCATAATCAACAAGGAAAGAGAGGTATTGAATGCAGAAGGGTGACAGCAGTGGAGAGATAGGAGGCTACTTGATGCAAGTAAGGTGTCAGTTTATTGCATGCAAAGCACCAGCTTATATATTATAAAAATCAAAGCTTTTACATTGTGTCAAATAATAATTGGTTAATGCAGCTGTGTATAGCAATGATTGGCTAGCAACTCTTTATGGGGACGCAGGTCCTTATTCAGGACAAAGTTTACATTCTTTTTACTTGTCAGTGCTTAGCTCCCAGACACTCAGTATCTCTAACTGCCAAGTTTTGTCTCTTTAGACCTTCAGCAGTTATCTATTTGTGCCTACCAGTAACTCACACTAGTTCAGTTGCATTCTGTACCCATGTTTTTTATCCCAACTAAAGTCAAAACATCTCCATGCATCAGTCTCTCAATACTCTGAGAAAAGGCTAACAAAGTATTTGCTTCAGAAGGGCTGGGATGGTGATGGTAAAGAAGTGAGCTTCCTGACTACCAGTACATTGTTCTGGCTGTCCTTTTTATAGGGTAGTTTAAGAAACAGTTTAAGAAGAGTTTAAGAAACACAACCAAACAACAACAAACCAACCAAAAAACAACAAAACCCAAAACTAAACAACCAAAACCAGAGATATGAAAATCTTTAAATTATAATCAAATCATCAGTGGCATTTAAAATACAAGCCACAGAATTTGCTGTGTTCTTTTCTCCCCAGTCTTTTAATTATTCATATCCAACATCGGAAAATAAGGAGAGCTAAACATTCAGAAGCTGAAAAGGTCAGCAGAGACAGTAGCCTTCAGGAAAATTAAAAGAATTTCTTGCTCTCCTTCAGCTACAAATACAGACGATGGGACCCCATCCAGTAGGAAGGACATTTAGGCTGAAGAGAACAGGCATATGCATTGGTCTGTGCCAGAACTGGCAATGCCAGAGATGAAAAACAGCTAAAGAAAATGCAGAAGAATATGAACTGGTTTGTTACTGTCCATAGAGATACGTCCTAGAGAACTCTTTTTTTTTTTCCTCTCTCTCACTCTCT
>VWZI01001191.1:681843-715091 GCA_013396835.1 Psilopogon haemacephalus
CTCAGTATTTTCCTTTGTCACCAATCCTACTCAGAGACCTTCACATATAGCTCTTTGTTTTTCTGCCATAAATCATTCACTGTGGTGTTTCAGCAAACAGAATGGATTTCTCCTTATATCCAGCAGCATCAAATCCACACACTGAGAAATCACAGAATTAACCAGGTTGGAAAATACTTCTAGGATCATGGAGTCCAACCTATTACCTAATCCTTCTAATTAAAAAAAAAAACATGGCAATAAGTGCCTCATCCAGCCTCCTCTTAAACACTTTCAGGGAATGGTGACTCCACCACCTCCCCGGGCAGCCCATTCCAATGGGCAATCACTCTTTCTGTTTAAAACTTCTTCCTAATGTCCAGCCTAAACCTGCCCTGGCACAGCTTGAGGCTGTGTCCTCTTGTTGTGTCACTGGGTGCCTCAGTGAAGAGACCAACCCCACCTGGCTACAACCTCCTTTCAGGTAGTTGTAGAGAGGGCTGGAAGTGACCTCTGGAGGTCACTTAGTCCTATTTCCATTGCTAAAACAGTTTAACTTAGAGCAGGTTGCAGCCATAGATGTTTGGCTTGGCAGAGCTACCAGTGCAGTAGCTGAGCTTTGGCAAGGAAAATTCAGTCACCAGCACCCATATTAAAGCCCAAAAGTTGTTCTAGTTGGCAATGGCAAGCAGCTGCAAAGCTGTGGCTAATGGACAGTGGCAGCTCTTTGGTAATGATGCACTTCTGTCTGGTAGCCAGCATCTTTCATATATACACAGCTTACCACTATTTGGGTCACAAAGACATAAAGAAGGAATAATCTGCTGGCAGGCAAAGAGAAAGTCAAATGAGTCACACAAGAGAAGATTGTTACTACCTTCTTTCTCCACTAACTAAACATCTGCCTATGTCCTTTTCATTCTCAAATAGAATTGTTTTTCTTCTCCTACTTTCTTTCCCCCACTCCTAATGTTCATTTTTTCCTTCTAATCTTTTCTCTTTTTCTCCTTTTACATTTTGTATCTGTAATTGCTCAATGTCTTCATATAGACCAGATATGTTTGACTTGCTGTCTAATTCATAATTCTTCTTCAAGCCAGGACTCATATTGTGTCTCACATAAGCCTACCAGGACTTACTTTGGTAGTCTTCTCTAAGCTTAAAACACATCATTGGCCCTGTCCCCACACAGCCTCTTGCAGTGCAGAAATACGCAGTTTCTACTGTGTCAGCACAAACTTCCAATCTTTTATCTGTCTGTTTGATAAGCCTTAGCCACTGAGGGCCCTGTTCCAGTAACTAGAAAGCTTCTCCCTCAAGTTATCCATTGCTGCTTCTTCCTATTATCTTTTCTTCCAGCAGCTAAGTATCTCTAGCTCTTTCCATTCCCCTTTAGCATCTTTGATTATCCTACCTATCCAGTTAAGAACAATATTCTTTTGCTTCTCATTTCCATTTATTTGCCATCCTCAAAGTCTCCTCTTCTGGCAAATCAGCTTTGTCAGGGAGCAGGATTGGATTTAGCCTAGGGAAGACCCCATACCATCAGGTACAGTCCCTGCAGTACTTGAGTGGAGTTGACACAACAGGGCCAGTAACAGTCCTGCCCTCAGCAGACATAGCAAGGGACTGAGCCACATCTCAGGTTAGTCCAGGAAATCCAAAGAGCAGCTCAGAGCAGTCTGAAGAGAGGAACCTCACAACAGAGTACTGATCAAGTCCTGAGCTCAGCTGGAGCACCTGGGCCATGAGCAGGAAGCTGGGGATCCAGGTGAGAATGATCAGGGCAATTAAACCCATTAGTGCCCTCGGGGTCCTGACAATATCCACCTCCTCGAGGACTTACAAAACAACCAAAGATTTTGGTGTTGTTTCTAACCACGTTGGATCCAATCAAGAGCCATACCCACTGCAGTGACAGTGACACCTCAGAGTTAGGCAGCTCAGAAAGAATGAATTTCTACATTACAACCATTGGTCACCAGAGGTAATGTTTTCTATTGAAAATGTAATCAATAATAGGGGAAAGTACAACATTTGATTAAATTGTGTCAATAAAGGCAAACATCACTGAATTCTCTAGGGAAAAAAAAAAAAAAGACATTTTGGAGAAGTTTGCCAAACAATTACTCTTTCTGACAATGTATTTCAAATGGTGCATTACAAAAATGGCAGTGCTCTGTCATACCACTCTTTGAAGAGAATCTACTTAGTCCCCTTTGGTGAGTCTGCTGACTCAGAGTATGTAAATTGTCAAGTGTACACAGACTACCTGCATGAACATTCAGCCTACAGAAATGTGTGTCCATGCTTGATTTTCTTCTTTTCTTGAACTGTCTTTGGGGCAACTGACTGAGGACAGGCAGAGATGCTGGCTTCTCCAGCTGGAATGCTGGGTAGAGCAGTTCTTACATCACTAAGGCATTGCTGGCATCAGTGTGTTAGTCTCTATAGCTCTGAACAATTGCTCTTAAATTAGATGAACTGTCTAGTCTGTCATCCTTTCTAGAAATGTATTAAATAATATCTCCATTTTTAGAACATAGAAAGTAATATTACTATTAACTTTTCATGAAAGAACTAACCATGAATCTGCTACAAGGGTCAAAAACCTGCCCAAGTATTTTCAAGCTTTACTTCTCATGAGGCTTTTCTGCTTGCAGGTTTAATCCCCGACATCCAGAGGAGAGCTCTTCCCTTTTTCCCATTTGTCCCCTGAAACACCATTAATAATTCCTTTGGAAGTGAACTGTGTCCAGTCCTGCTCAGTGAGTCCATTCTTTTTTAGCCTGTTCCCACCAACTGCAAACCTCTCTCCCCTGATTTTCCACTCCTTTCCCCAAATACTTCTTTCCTAATCAAAGTTTCTCTCCTTCCTCTTCATGTTCCCTGAATTCTCTCTCACTTTGCTTACTCTCACTCCTGTGGTCTTTCCTAGTGCACTTCCAGAGAGACACCAGCTCCCTCTGACATCTTTCTAGGGGGAAATTTATGGCAGGATGAATGTAGAATGGTTGTTAACTACACTTTTCTCCACTAGTAAGCCTAAAGATAAAGCCTAAAATCTTGTGAAGCTGGAAAACACAACTTTGTTTATCAGCAGAAATTATTTTTATCCCAAGAGGTTTGGTCATTTTCTGCAGAAAAATACCCTGAAAGTGAGAGCTGCAGAACATGTCAGTGTGTAATAACACTGCACAGGAATGAATGTGAGATGAAGTTTTAATGGTTCTCTGCAGATTTTAGCAGTTTCCAGCTAGAATAATTGCATAAATGAACTTGTGAAATGGAAATGCTGAGTTTATGACTTGCAGAAGAAAGATATTTTTCAACTTGCAAACATTCATCCTAAGGCCCTCCACTTTCATTTGCTTCATTTTCTTTTCTAGCAATTTGGATCCTTGTAGTTTTATATTTTGTCTCCAAAATATGTCATTGTTATTATGTCAATGTTGTCTGAGTAGGGATAAGGCAAATGTGATGAGCAATTATAACTGTCCTTTCCTGAGCTAGGAGACTGAGACTTAAGGACCAAAAATCAGCATAGGAAACTATCTGATGTAACTACAGTGGATAATTATTTTAAATTATTCTTCTCTTTCTCAGGCACTCTGGGCAAATTTAGAAGAAAAACAAGGTGGTGCAGAGTGTGCAGGCACCCCTATGATTCACAATCAGTTGCAGATCTTTGAATTCCCTCTTGCAATCACAGCTACATCCCACCTGAGATTGCAGCTTCCCCAATAAAGGGCATGAAGCAAGAGGATATAAGCAAACTCAGCAGAAGAGTTTCTTCTAACCTGCATCTCTGAAAAATCCCTGCTTTGTTAAATCAAAACCAAAAAACAGAGTCACTGCCACATCAAAACATTTCTTAAAACATATTCCCCCGAGAGATTTAGATTATTTGGCCATGAACATGAGTCTCAAGCAGGAAAACAGATATTTTAAAAGCAGAATTGGTGAGAACCCATCTAAGCAAAAGAAGTCTGACAGTTAAATACAGAATAGGGTTGACTGAGTATCATTAATGTCTTTGCAGCCATCTGTTTAAACATCAATAGCCAAGGTTGCCTTTACCCACAAGTAAAAAACTGAAAAAGTTTCATAGACATCCTAATGTAAATTTCCAGGGTTCATTAAATATGAATGAGAAAGGAAATGTCTGAAAAGAACTTCTGAAGCATTATAGAAATTAATTTACTAGGATTTACACTGCCAGAGCAGTAAAATGTTGAAATTAACTACCACATGGATTATCCCACTGTAACTTCTTAAATGCTAATTCAGTTAGGGCAACCCCAACTATCAGAAATTGCAAATTCCCACGAGGTTCATTCTTTTAACTACTTTCTTCAACTACTAGTAGCCCTGTTATGCATACTAACAACACTTGGTCCCTTGTAGGGAGCAAGGCTCTTGCATCCAGTGTGCAGGGTTACGTAGTGTAACTCAAACAAAGGATGTCAAAATAGCTGAAGTTTCTCAAAGTTTTTCAAAGGCAACCTCCACACCCTTTAGCTTCTGCAGTGGTCCCAGTTTAACTCTCTGCTCTACTCTAGAGGGAAAAAAATTGCAAAATTGAAGCAGGCCATTTTCTATGCATGGTGTAAGTGACCATGGTCTGTTAAGAATCATTAAATCCTGCTGCCAGAGAGGGAATCCCTGCATGATAACTCTCTCTCAAAGAGCTTGTGTGTGGTAAGGCACCAGGCTGACACGCTGCCCCATGCAGCTAATAGCCAGGACCCTGGTCACAGACATGTCCACCAACAGCAGCACCCTTACAAGCTGCTTCTGTCATCTTTCATGCTTCTAGCCTCTGGTTCCTGTCCCAGCCCATGCAAGTACAATTTCAATGAGCCAGATCAGGCTTATTTTTATCCTGGATCTGTTCCCCAGATTCATTCACCATGTGGCCCTACAAATGGCTGTTCTGGCAGAGCACAGCAGCTAGAGCAGGGGTCAGGATTTGGGCCAGGTTGGTGCCCATGCCAGCACTACTACCAGCCCAACACCTGTTACACTGCACTGCAGTCTACTGCCCAGAGCTGATGGGAGGCGTAGTGGGAAGGCTAATGCACTTGGGATGTTCCTTGAGTTTCCCACTGTGGCTCACTCTGCCTCAGAATTGGTGGTCATTGGAGATAAAGTAGCTTAGGTCTAGAGTAACCACTCAATGTTTCAGACACCTAATGCTGGCAGCATCAAGCCCCATCTGGGACCCTTCCTCCCATGGAAATTGAGTGAGAAGAGATCAGAAGCAGAGACAGGAATTGGTGCTTGTGAGTCTTACCCCTGTCAGACCTGAATTTGGTTTTCGGGGCTCTCATATAGGCAGTGCAGGCAGCAGCCCATCCATATCCCTCTGCCCTAGTAGCCATGGCTTGGATGTCCTGCCGGCATGCAGAGCTGGTGCCACCACCCTCAGCCTGCACCAAGATCCATGCCCATCCTGCTCAGAAAGATGCTTGGGTCTGTGATGCCATTGCCTACTGGAGAGCAGACAGACAAGGGACAGAGGACAAGAATCATCCAGAGGAGAACAAGCAGGAATCTGAGACTTCAGTTTGACACTTCAGTGTATGAAAACAGAGACAAATGGCATTTACAGCCTGGTTAATTGTATTGTGTAATTTGAGTAGCATGAAGTGAGCCAGCAATAGCATGGCTGATTTATTCCATTTCCTTTTTAACTTATTACTGACTGAAAATTTTCAGTATTAAAAAAAAAAAATTCATATTGAATATTCTTGTTCTTTTTAGGTGTATTTAAAAAAAAAAATAAACAACTACATTGAGTCTAGAATCCAAACCCACAAAGCTTGTGCAACATTCAAGCATTGCTTTTCTGCAGTTCTGTGAGCAAGTAACATCAGAGACAAGCACAATGAAGCCCATCAGCCCGTTGAGCATACGGTGCCTGTTTATAGCCAAAAATGAGGAAATGCCACCTGAATAGAGAAAACAGAAATAATGAACAATAACCTTCAGCAGATTTAAAAGGGAAGCCTGTTGAGCAGTCCACGAATAGCTGTTGTTCAACACTTGTACACTTCTGTTTATCAAAGTACTTTGGATACTTTGGATTCTTATTTGCTCTTATTATGTCATTAATTAAACACAAGTTGCATATGAGCTCCTGCAAACATTCAGTTGCAGTATTCTACACTAAATGGCATCTATTAACAGTTACTAGCAAGCCAAGGATTTTTTGACTGGCTGAGCTAGATTTTACTCTTGTAGCAAAATGCCAGCTCAAACTGGAAACCTTAGAGATAAAACCCAGTGGCCCTGGCTCACCACTGTACTATTTCCTAAATACACCAAGATAACAGTATGAGCTAGATGCCTGCCTTAACTGCACATTCACAACATGTGTATTTATTCTGGCAGTCCTACCAAAGAAAATGGCTTTTGAAGAGATTCCAAACATGCAGATCTCTAGATGGAAGGGTCCTAAGGTGGTGACTCCATACCTCACTATAATACATCTTAATAAAACTGTCTCACCTTGTTCCCACATTACATTTCCTGAGGTCCATCTTGAAACATCGACTTGGAAGTACAAAGCAGCTGTTGGTAAATAGTTATTTTTGCCTTCTCTTTTCCTGTGGGACACTACTAGAGAGTACCCATGGCAGATGGCTTTAAGTCCTCAGAACAACTGATCATCACTACAGCTCCCATGAGAGCCAAGATGCTGCATGGACAACACAGTCTCTCTTCCCTGACTTTAGAAGAGGCATGTTAATTTTAGCATGCCTCACTTCCAATGTATAAGGATCAGAGATGTTTGGTAAATGTAGGTGGTGATTCACAACTCTCAGAAAAGTTTATATCCCACAGTAGAAAGAGTCAGTGCAGTTGAAACACTACATGGGACTTGCACATTGTCAGACAAAAAAAAAATTAAGGCATATCTCAAGCCTAAAAGTTTAAGAGGTTGGGATTTTTTTTTAAGCTGTTAAATGCAAACAACTTCACAAGGAGTTCCCAGGCAGATTCATCACATACAGTTTCATTCCCAATTTTTCTTTTTGCTAGCAAGGTAAGATCAAACCTTACAAAGTCCACATGAAGAAACGTTGTGATTTTGTATGTCTTCAAACTCCTCACACTTTCCAAGTGAGAAAATACATGTTTAACCTATAGTTTTAATTTTGAGACAATTTATTAAGGGCTAAAATAGCAATGGCCATGATTGACTTCTGCCTGCTAAAGCTGGAATTGTTCTTGTCTACAATTATAAAAATAAGGGGGAAAAATGAGAGAGGGAAAAAAAAAAAAACCCTCAGGAAATTTCAACTAGCATCCAACAAGTAAAGGTGCAGGAAAAGAGTCATAAAATCATAGAATCAGCCAGGTTGGAAGAGACCCCCAAGATCATTCAGTCTGACCTATCATCCAGCCCTATCCAATCAACTAGACCATGGCACTAGGTGCCCCATTCAGTCTTTTCTTCAACACTGCCAGGGACGAAAACTCCACCTCCCTGGGCAGCCCATTCCAATGCCAATCACTCTCTCTGTGAAGAACTTCCTCCTAACATCCTCCCCCAGCACAACTTGAGACTGTCCCCCCTCATTCTGTTGCTGGTTGCCTGGGAGAAGAGTCTGACCCTCAGCTGGCTACAACCTCCCTTCAGGTATTTGTAGACAGCAATGAGGTCCCCCTGAGCCTCCTCTTCTCCAGGCTAAACAACCCCAGCTCCCTCAGCTTCTCCTCATAGGGCTGTGCTCCAGCCCCTCACCAGCTTTGCTGCCCTTCATCTTTCTTAGAGGTGGCAGCTTACCATAGCTTACAAAATAAAATAACAAGACAGAAAAGTGAATACCATTTAATCAGCTCTAGCTCCAAATTGAGCTTTCAGTAAGATGCTATCTTTTCATTTTGGCATCTCAATTGTTTTACTACCATGATCTCAACCTCCTGCTACAAGCCACTGCTCCTGCAAGCAGTCAGGCACATTCCACACATCCCTACTCCTGGCTGTGGGGGGATTTGTAGGTGATGTCCCACAGCTCATTTACACTGAGAGATGGATGGGGTTCACCACACCCTGCTCTGCAATGTCAATATCCTGCCAAGTTTTTGCAATCATGAGAGGAAAACCTGCCTTTCTGGTCAATAATTCTCTATCTACTTTAGGTAAGTACTTTTAGGTGAGATGTATGATTGTGTAGAAGGAGCAGCAAGCTTCTTTCTGCCACCTGGAAAATTTGCTGGTCCCAAAGTGAATGTCTTGTGGTGACTACTGACGATTGCTACAAGGGTGAGTGGCACCTTTGTGCTCATTCACAGACAGTGCTCAGTGTAAGGTTGGTGTTTTCCATCTACTGTGTTGATTTTTCTGAAGACTGGTTGTGTTTTGTTGTGGTTTTAGTGCATTTCTGCCCCCTCTTGCTGTTCCAAAAGGTACAGACACTTTGAAAGGATATAGCTGTGTTTTCCAGTCTCTTCATTTTGAAATCTCTTTTATCTTTAGCCTGCTCAAAGAAAATAAGAGCATAGAAATAACATGTTCCTTTGCAGGAGATTTTTCTACGTTTTTAACTTCTAGATCACAGATAGTTCATACAAAATCTTTTCAGATTTCCTCCCTCAGGCGCTTCAGGTGTATCAAATCAGTAGCTCAGATTGCAGGGGAGTACAACTGACAGCAGAACCCACCTGGCAAATCTCAAACGTTTTAAAAGCATCTCTTCATATCTCTTATCTCTTCTCCAGATATTAGGTCCAGTTGCAAAAAAAGTGCCTCCTCTCTTGAAAGCTTGCACATCATCCAAGAAAAGTATCTGACATCTGGCTAGAAAAGTAGATATTTCAATTTCCCTTAAGAACTTGCAGCTGGCATTTACCGTCATTCATCTCATAATGCATGCAACAAAAAAATTGCAGCTTCTGCTAGGCATTATATTGATAAAATCAGCTTGTCCACATCAAGATGGCCCAATTAGTTAGTCTCTAGTTATATTTTTAAAGAAGATCCAAATGTGTGCGGGAGAGACCTTAGTTATAACCTTAGCCTCAGATGTCGCCAGCAGCTGAGCACAGAGCCCCAGTGAGCCCCAGGGCTGAACTCCCAGAGGGTCAAACTAAAAGCTTCAGGCTGAATCATGGCCTTGGGGGAGTACCTGGAGTTACAGTTTAAATTTCAGAGGCTGAAAGAAGCATGAATCAAGGGAATATTTGCTGATTGTAGCCAGAATTCTGATCTAACTTCTCTTATGTCTTTTAAATAATGATATTCTTAAAGTAAGTTTGCCCTGAATCCAAACAGCAAAGGGAACATTTTTTTCTTTTTCCTAATGACTCTGGCAGGTTTCACATCTGGCTGCATGTGTGTAAATCTGCCTGGGGTAAATGGTGCTTTACAGACTAGTCAAAAAGAGAAATTGTTCAAAGCACCGGCTGACAGGGCTTAGTTTTTAATTTTACAGCACAAGTGGGCAGCTGCTTCTTCAGGAATACAGGTGAGCTGATTTGCTGACACACCTCACCCACTGGATTCATAACACCCATAAACCTTGCAGCAAAAAGAACAAGCAAACAAAACAACAATAAAATAATGAACTATTAATCGGGAAAGTGGTGAACATCTTTCTGCTACTTACAATGGCTGAAATTATTTCTGGTACCAAACTTAGTTCCCTTATTTCTACTTTATTTTTTCTTTATGTCTTTTTTTTTTTTTTTCCTTCTACCTGTAATTGTTTTCCTCCCTCTTTTCTTTCCTATACCTTCTCTTTCAGAGCTTCTTGACAACAAAACCTCATTGGGGAACAGCAATAGTTTTTATTCATGGCAGTACTGTGTTTGCCTGCTATAGCTCCACTATTTTGAAAGATAGGTCAGACTATGAAGTCCACCAGACCGTGAAAGAGAAGATAAGTAAGCTCCATTTAAATTTATAGAGCCTCAGTTTGGAGCATTTATTGAAATACTTAACTGCATTTAAAAAGTCTACGGTTTTGCTGACTGTGACTTCAGTCTCACATGGCAATATGTATTCTAAACCACAAACTGCAAATAAACCAATATATTCTACCACGGTAATAGAGGAACACTGGAACAGGTTGCTCAGGGATCTGGTCGGTGCTACATCCTAGGAGATATACAAAGTCAAGCTTCAGAGGGCTCTAGGAAATCTGATCTAGTGGAGGATGTCCCTGCTCAATGCAGAGGGGTTGGACTAGATGATTTTGGAGGTCCCTTCTAACCCAAACTATTCTATGATTCTTTGATTCTGTTGTGCCTGGTTAATTTCTGAGCAACAGAAATGTTTACTTCTATATTTATTTCCCAGTTCAGTAACTGCTGTAGCTTTACTGACTTGCATTTCAGTTTCCAAGGGGAGTTCATTATTCTCATGTGTGCCATTTCAGTGCAAAATTCAAATGCAGGTTCCAGAGGGCCCACATTATAGAAGCACATATTCCCTGCTCCTAGGATCTTGCCCATTGAAAACAGCCAACTATCAGGAGAGAATAATAGGCAGACAGAGAAAAATCTCATTTACTCAGGGCTGCACAGCCTGCCAGAGGCTACCTTTTCTGCTATTTTATTCCTTGTGCATTCCTGAAGCTGTTTGCTTGGGTTTGTTTTTGTTTTGTTTTGTTTTGCTGCATATAAACAAGAAGGGTTCAGTAGGCAGGGCCTTTCATTGGTGCATGATGTGTGAAAATAGACAGATTAAATTTTGCAATTTATAATCATCCTATCATGGCTTCCAGCAGGGCCCTCATCTACCTCCTGCAAAGAACTCAGCTTCTGAAAATATTGGAGAAGTCTCCTGGTCCCTTTGCACTTAATCCACTTTGTCGCTTTCCAAAACTGTCAACGGCAGGCAACAAATAGCACACAGACTATGAATAAAACCATAATATTAAACTGAATTCAAATCCTAGGCTCACAGAAGTTCCTCAGAAACCGTATTTTGTCCTATAACCTACCCAGCCTCATCTGTACAAAGCCAGAAATTAGAAATTACAGCAGTTAGCATTACCACTGCTAAACGATTTGCTACTCTAGCCCAAAAAGGCCCAATTCAAATTCCTCTACAGATAATACAAATAAATCATGAAATGGTTTAGGTTGGAAGAGACCTCCAAGATCATCCAGTTCCAACCCCCTGCCATAGGCAGGGACACCTCCCACTAGAACAGGTCACTCAAGGCCTCATCCAACCTGGCCTTGAACACCTCCAGGGAGGAAGCAGCCACAACCTCCCTGGGCAACCTGTGCCAGTGTCTCATCACCCTCACTGCAAAGAACTTCCTCCTAATATATCCCACTTAAATTTCCCCTCTGCCAGTTTAAACGCATTACTCCTCATACTGTCATTAAAAGACCTTGTAAATAGTTCCTCCCCAGCCTTCCTGCAGGCCCCCTTCAGATACTATAAGGTCTCCTGAAAGCCTTCTCTTCTTGTCACGGGATGAGCTAATCAAACGCAATATCCCGTGGGACGAGAGGGGGAACGATGCCCTCCTCGCCGGTTCTTTGGGTTTCGGTCGGCAGAAAAAACACGAATACGGCTTAAACGTCAGGTATAAACGTTTAACAACCAGGACAGGGGAAAACAGAGAGCTTATACGCGAGACAAATCCCGATCGCGCCTATGAACGTCCGCAGGAGCGCGAGGCAAAGGGGGGGGAAAACGCTCCTATTCGAACCGAAGGGAAAACCGCGGAAGGAGGGAGATAGATTTAAGGAAGATAGGAGAGGGATTAGAAAGGGGAGAGAAGGGTCAGCCTTGCCGCTTAGGAGAGCTGCCTGCTGCCTGCTGCCTGCTGCCGCGCACGTGGCTGAGGCTTCTCCCAGTTGCTGCGTGGGTGGCGGTGAACGAGGAGAGCGGGAAGAAGAAGGAAAAATGGCTGCTGACCCGTTTAAGTACCCTGCAGGGCGAACGAAGCTGTCCATCAGGCGTCCAACATTTCCCGGCCGGCCAATTGATTCGAGGTTCGACGTATATGGGCATCTCGAGGTTCCCACCCTGAGTCCCAAGGCCACCTGGGATGCCCCACCCTTCACCCCCTACCAAACCCTTTAACAGTAGAGGGAGGAGAGAGCCCAGGAATTGGATTAATTTCTGGGGTGCTCCGTCATTCTATGCCGGGACACTTCTCCAGGCTGCAGAGCCCAAATTCTTGTAGCCTGTCCTCACAGCAGAGCTGCTGCAACCCTCTGAGCATTTTGCAGCCTTCTTTACTCTGGCTCAAATAGTTTCATCTCCTTCTTTTGTTGAGGGCTCCAGAACTGCACACAGTACTCCGGGTGGGGTCTGCCGAGAGCAAAGGGGAGAATCCCCTCCCTTGCCCTGCTGGCCATACATATTTGCAAATGCTACAACCTTTGGGGTTGTGTTGACCACAATTCCTCCAGCTGCCCTCAGCCAACATACGACTAGCACTGTCTGTTGAAGCAAGTCAGCTTCCACGGTCATGTTCCTAGTCGTTTGCTATACTTAACTACCTGTTCACCTGGTAACTGCAAGAATTATGCAGCATGCACAGGGACTGCAAAGGAGGCTGTGCTTTTGAGAGGCAGATTACAGATCCCTAACTAAAGTTAGCTTTGTTAAACAATGCCTGATCCTCTGCAAGCTGCCAGATTCTAATTCACACGGTTGCTGCATGTGCTCCTCTGTGAGACAGTCCACTCAGCCTAGAAAGGGATGCAGCAAGCATGTGGTGTGTAGCACAAAGGCGCACAAAAGCCCCTGCAAGTCTAGCATGACCAAGGAAATAACTGTCCTGGTGTTACCTTTGAGAAACACAGTTGTGCCTGCTCCTTGGCAGAGCATGGCAAGCACTTTGCTACAAGTTTGAAAACAGCCATATGGCTTGAGCCTACTTTGAACTCCCTCACCATCAGCAAGTCTGAAAAACTTGTCTTGGAAAACAAACTTGCTCTGTGCAAGAAAATCTGTTAAAATAGAGATTTAAGACCTAGGTGAAGACTCTTATCACTCATACTACAAATAAACTGAACAATAATGTCCACAGTGCAAGGAAAAATCAGCGATAAGAAGTAAAAGTAACAATCAACTCATCAGCTTGAAACAAACAATGTTCAGGCATTAAAATAGCAAAGTGAAAGAGCATGGCTGATTTTCAGCTCCAGGTAGCTGTGCCTAGGCAATGTTTATGCTTAATATTTGCCCTGAATACAAAAGAGAAATCTTAAGGGGTTTTTGATGTAGCCATTTTAGTCTTACTGAAATGTGAGGCTTCTTATATATTTGTAAAGCTTTTGCTTCAAGTTGGCTTAAAACTCTTAATTTCTCTTTCCTGGAAGGTTAAGTCTTAGCAAAGCTGTTTCTTTTCCAAACAAGCTGACAAACAGGATTCTAAGTCAGTATTTGCTACAGACCTGGGCATGCACATGCTATGGCTTTTTTAATGGTTGAGGTGGTGTACTGGCAGAAGACTCCACTGCTGGCTGGAGAAGAAGAGTGATTTCATATATGTAATTTCCTACTTAAAATTACTAGTATGAACTTTTCTAGTAAGACTTCAGTGGTCCCCTTCCAACTATAATTCATTCAAGGCCTTTCACATTCCCTTTCCCAGAGCACCTAACCTGTTGCACACACAATCATTCATACCCATCTGGCTCTTTTTATTTGTCCTTAGTGAACTACAAAATACTTCTCCCACTTCTCAAGTTTTCCTAAATGTTAAACCTCTGTGATGGTTTGAACTCATTGGAGGATTTGGATTAGAAATTAGGCTATAGGCTGAGAGAGGAAAACAGATGATGCTACTCTTCACTCACAGCTTTACTGAGAAAAAAAAAAAAAATATTTAAGAGTTGTAACCCGAATGTAGATAAGGGAGACTGTTTCAGACCTCTCTGGGCTGTGGCTGGCTCCTTGCATGTTACCTTTCTTCCTGCCTTTTGTAGCTGGTTCTTAATAATTCCACTAACATCTTTTCTACTGCTAACCCCCCTGGCCAATCTACCTTTGCCTATCTGCTGCATCAACAGGTGGTGAGATAAGGCTGGGGAAGGGGGGAAAAGTGGTAGGGGTGGTTAGAAACCCCTTTTAGGAATTTTGATCTCTGGGAGGGCTGTGGTGTTTCTGTATTACCTTCTGATTGTATGTATCTGTTATACACTGTAAATATCTGCTTGTATATTGTGCATAGCTGTAAATATAAAGCTTCGTTTATCATTTTACAGCCATCTGAGTCCTAGCCTGGGTTATTTCAAAGGGTAGGGGGGGGCAGGTAACTGCTAAACCACTACAGCCTCCTTTGTACAAGCCCTCACATTAACATTACCTACAGATTTGATGAACAGACTCTCTCTTTTTTTTTTTTTTTTCTCCAGGCTGCTGGTGAGAACACTGAGTCATGTCTGGGCAGCCCACTGGGGACTGATAGGTTACTGCCTTTCCATTCTGACAATCAATCATTTATTGTTGTTCTCTGAGACTCACAATAAGCTTTGATCCCATCTAACTTTATTGCTGTACTGTATTCCTCTGTCTTGCTTACAAGAAGTCACAGGAGACTATATAAAAATCCTTAAGGTAAGTGACAACTCCTTGTTATAGTAGGAAGTTAAAGAGGTTTGAAGACTCATTTTCTGGGAATACCTATGTTGACTTCTGCTCGAGTTCTTATTAACTTTCATGTACGTTGCAAATAGTTAATCTATTCCCTTGCTCAAAGGAAGTATTTTACAAGCATCTGAGAACTCTACAGAGCTATACACAATAGAAACCTCAGTTTTTATCCTGTGTCTTAGAAAACACACTTGGTATGCACTCCAAAGTCATGAAATACCTGCAGTCCAGGCACAGTCTGACAGCCATCTCCTCCAGTCAGAGATAATTTACAGTCTTTGTACTTCCAACACAACATTATCAGTAATGAATCTTGCTCTTTCTGTAAATTCTCCCCATTCATGACTCTCATATTTTCACACAGTAATTCTCTCATCCTCTTTAGAATACTAACATTTTTTTTAGCTCTGAAGAACAGGAAAACCACAAAAGAATTTGTTTTCATTATAACCAAATAAATGTCAGCTTCTAAAACCAGGTTGCAGCTAACTCTCTGTAATTCTTCCCTTAGTAAAATACTATGAGTCTGCTACCAAAAAAGGAGTTTTGGAACCGTCTATGCTAATGAATATTTATTTCATTGGGCTGGTGTTCTTCATGAGACAGAATTATCTCATGCTCAGGTATGCCTAGGGTATTAACCAACTCAATCACTTAAAGAGCCGTGGGGTGGTATTACAAATCACATATACAGGCCAAATAGATTATACAGCATTATACCAATATCAATGTTTTTGACATCAAAAAAGATTAGATGGAATTGTTACAATTACAGAGAAATCAGTGACAACCAGAAGGGAGATCCCAAGTTAAATGTACAGCAAAGCTGGCAAAGGGGAGGCCAAGAAGGTGATAAATACTGGCATAGGAACAAAGGACTATAAATTAATCATTTAGGTTGGACATCTGAAAAAGCTTTCTGACCAGCAGAATGGTATGACTTTGAAAATACTGACAGCAAAAAGAGGAGACAGCTCAGGATGGAGCTTGAGGGGTTTGTTACTGGTGAGATGCCTCAAGCATGCCTGCTAAAGCTTGTAACAGAAACTCTGTCCACATTCCTCACGTGCAGCTCTCTTTCCTTAGCATATATATACTTGACCTCCATGGATTGACACTAATTTAGAGAAGGTTAAGATCCAGAGCAAAAAGAGGTTATTTTAAGGGAAAAGTGATATTTTTCATTGAAGCTGACAACTTAGGGCAGATTCCCTTGAACAGAATTACAGGTCTACCAGCCTCACTGAGCTCACAACAAATGCTTTGTGCTGAAATAGCTGCTGGACATCAGCTGAGTGTACTAGTTACAGCCAACCAGCTAAATGCCTGAACTCTACTTTGCATACAACTATGCCTTAATTTATATCATTCTCAATTTAATTAATTTGACAGTTATACCATTTGCTAATCTATCTACACTGTAGCTACCACTGTTCTCTGCCTTTGTTCATTACATTTAACATCATTCATAAAACATACACCACACACAAACAGCAAGTTTGCCTCTTCATTACTCAGTGCATAAAAAGGCTACCAAATATTGCTTGACATTTTGGTATGACTTAAATACAATGAAGGTGCTGCTCAGTTTTCAGTTTAGTGCTAGAAAGCTTGAAGGATCTTCATATAGGTTATAGAGATGCACCCACAAAGTGCATCAGCTCTGAAATCCTCAGGTGCCTGGGATGTGGAAAAGAAACTCTACTATTTGATATATGAATTAAAGCAAGCACACAGGTATGTCCCTGCAACATAGGACATGCAGCTGGAGGTGGAAAGCTTGCTTAAAGGAAGAATTGGAATTAGAAATGCTTGAGCTACAGCACACTGAGGTAAAACACAGAGTTAAAGCAGCAGTATCATTTTATAACTCATTTCAGAAGGGGGAAAAAAAAAAAGGTATATATACATACATATATGTTTTTGTTAGATTCTTTTGTATCTGGATACTTTTTGATCCTGGAGTTTTGCTCACATCACATTTTAAATCCCACAGAAAGGTATCCCAGCTGAGAAGTTTGGACCTGATAAAATAGTGGAAGACAGACTGTGTGAATGCACATCCTCTTTCTGCTAAACTGCTTTGAAGGCAGCATTGGTGAATGTCAGCAGAAGGATAAAAGCTGTTCTCTTTAGTGAAATATTTTCATATTTATCCTGGCTACTTGCACTGGATGCTTTAAATGGGTAAATTAGATGCTTTAAATAGGTAAATTAGGGTTGGAAGGGATGATCCTTGTGGTCCCTTCCAACCCTGACTGATTCTATGATCTTTCTCACTACGTAAATTTATGCCTGACTCTGGCTGCAGCTACACCCAGATTTACAAGCAGGACAATATCCCTGCGTATACCCAGCACCATCCAGAAAAGCACATAAAAAATCTCCAGGCACTTTGCAGAGGTATGAGTTCCCTAACCATACAATCCCATACCAAGGCTGACCTCAGTGCAGAGGTTTCTCTCCAAGGGATTTTCACATTGCCAGAGCAGCCATTCACTGAGCTTCTGTTCCTGTAATATGTCCAGAGTACATCGAGTAGGTTTTCCATGGAATTTGAGCTGCTGAGACTCCCTCAAAAATTCCAGTCCAATATCTTGACATTTACAAAATTGATTTCATGCCATGACTGTTTTTGAACCCAGGGTGCAGAGTTTTTTACCCTTTTGGTAATTCCCCACCCTCCAGAAAAAAAAACAAACCATGATAGATCTAAACTAGCAGAATCATCCTCAGGCAGTTTGCAGGAGTGGTTGGAGCAGACCCTGAATGCTGTAATGCTGTATCCAAGAGTAACAGAGCCAGGAGCTAAAGGGAATTTTACAGCCTACAATTAAAACTTCCTAACTGCTATCAATTCAGTAGATTAAATTAGTGCTACCAAGCTCATCCCTTCCTACAAAAAATGAAACCTGTGCTAAGAAGGTACAGCACCTTTGTTCAGAAAACCACACTCTCCTGGGTGTTTGTTGAGACTTGTGGACCATAAAAACAGTCAGTAGTTTGAAGCATTTTATTGAAATAGCCTTTTAGAACATTTAAAAGAATGCATACAGATGTACCCAGCTCAGGCTGCACTCTGATAATTATCAGCTTTTTTTTTTTCCCCCACAAACCTGCAGATGGTGGAAACTATCCATGTAGTTTGGTTTGTTTGGTTTCTTTTTTCTTTTTTCCTTTTTTTTTTTTTCTTTTTTACATTTTCCCTATTCACCCAGGATGCTGATATAAAGTAAATAACAGCTTTCCACTTATGACACTATCACTATCCTTGCAGCACAAGCTTTTAATCAACTTTTATTAATTAAACAAGGGACCAAATATTCTGCCTGGTAACATTGCTTCGAAGACTGTGATCAAAAAGGTTACGATGACTCAAAAGATCAGAGAAAAAACTAATAACTGACACTTCTGCATGCAAATGCAATTTAAAATTTCCATAGGAAGAGCTTTTCACGGTAGAAACAAGACTCAATTTGCTGTTTCTGGGGTTTCTGTATTTGGTTTTTTGGTTTGTTTGGGGTTTTGGGTTTAGGGGTTTTTGTTGTTGTTTGGTTGGGTTTTTTCTGTTTGTTTGTTTGTTTTTTCTCCAGAGCTGATTTTTAAATCTTAGGATGTCTGGTCATGAGGGACATATCTTAGTAGAGACAAACTAGAAAGGTTTTAGAAGTGAATGCTACGTGTTAAATGCATGCTGAGGATGGCAACCAGCGCCCTGCAGAATTTCAATAAACCTTCCTATGGGATGAGCTTTCCTAGCTACAAACAGCACTCACAACTTGGTTTTTCCATATGGATATTTAATTGATGAAGGTCGCATAGGATGATACCCTTGATACTGGTCCTCAAACTTACTATTTTAAGCAGGCGTAAAAGTAAACTGCATTCACTGACACATTTAGGTCAATTCAAACAATGTTTAAAATAAACTGGTCTCTAAACAATATTTTTTTTTCAATCACTTCTATTTCAATATCATAAATCAATGTCCTGATGACCAAAACATTCTGTTCAGAGTATTTTCTGTACATTCACAAAAGTCTTAATTGCCATAATGAGAAAACTTACACAGCAAATGAAGTTTTGAGTTTGCACATTCTCTACTTGAAATGCAGTACTTAAGGCTTTTAAGTCACTTAGTTACAGACTAAATCCTTCACAACAAAGAGTATTGCTATATATGTAGTACAAAGCATCTCTCCCCTTAGCCAGCTCTATTACAGCAAAGAGTAAATTAAATGGATATGCCAATCTTCTCACTATTTGTTATTCACCTTATATATTTATGTGCTTATATGGAAACACTTAATATGGGTCTCCAGCATTTTGTCACATGGGATTTAGCCTCAGACTTTATTCATGCCATAGGCAATGCATGAATGTCCTTTCCCCCAGTCAGTCTAGCCAGAAATGGTTCTGTATCCCCTAGCTTCATATTCCTCCTTTAAATTCACTCTCCCTGACATTTCAGTGTCCTTTACCATAGCTGTCTCAGGAGAGTATCCTCTCTGGGACCTAGTCTGAAGGGTATATTATTTTATACTTTTTTCACTAAAAGCTGATGGTAGATGTAGTGTAACATGATAGCCATCCATGACATGTGCACCACAGTAGTAATTTGTAGTGCAAAAATATCCAGTAATATTCAATTTTGCAGCAGAAAAATTCCAAGAGTAGAAGATGTACTCTGTTAGATCAGCTCTTTCTCTTCCTAGGTAAAATTCTGAGTTCCTCTAGCCTGCAGTTTCCTTGAGAATGAAATTCAAAGCTGACTGATGCTTTTCTAATTCAGGGCACAGGAGCAACAGAAATCCCTACAGTTCTCTCTAGTCTGCTGTGGCCCCAGCCTGAGCCCCACTCCTTGAGGGATGAGGATGCACACAGATAGAGATGATCTACTGACACTAATATTAAAATTCACTTTTTCAGAGGATACTAATCTGTAATGTGGAAGTTCTGCAGAACATAAAGTAATTTTCCTAGGATGCTGCTCTTTCACTCACAGGAGAGCATCGCACCACAACAACTCAGTTCCATGCCTGTTCTACTTTAACCTCCCTTCTTTAGGCTACTGTATATCTTTCTAAGCTAGCTCCCTCTACAAAGGGGTTTTGATGAGGAAAAGCTTAAAACAGACAAAAAAGAACCTGTACTGCACAAAGCTACCTATTCCTACCCCCTCTCACACAATATCCACTCACTTTTGCCACTAACAGTCAGGCTCCCTCTTTTCAGGACATCTGTATCTCACTACCACTTGTTTTGTGGCTCACTCTGAATTTAGCTGTCTGAAACTATCACCATTTGAAAAATTTGTTCTAGAGAGAAAACATTTCAGTTCAAGGTAATGTTTTTAATTTCCTTTTGGTTCATGAAGACCATTAGAAAAGGCACATTTAAAATATCATTAATGAAATTACTGAGGGGTTGCTCAAAAAGTAAAACTAAGCACTTTAATTAAATATTAGATTAATAACTCTTAATACATTTACACAAAGTTAGTCAATCAATGGTATTCTCTCTCAGCATTCCTGGAGCAATTACAATCCTGTGCTCTACAAGCCCCATTTAAGCCCCATTTGGCAAGGTCTTTTTAGGAACTGTGTGCACAGTGTTAGCATCAGGACACTGTACAAGAGCCACTGTGAATTATTCAAAATTCTTACTGCAGAAGGCTTGTGGGTTCTTAAAAAAAAAAATGACTCACCAGGAGGCCCATCTATTAGAGCTCAGATGTTAATAGGAACTACATCCAGTGGCTTTAAGGCCACTCCATATAACTGACATAATGTGATGGAGATTATTAGAATATCCTCCAAGTGTGTGCTCAGTCTGGTGGTGTGGGTGTTGTGAGAAGCCTGGTTGTAAAAGCTAAAACGAGCATGGTTTGGCATGCAGATGCATTCTCAGAAGCCACAGGACTGTGACATGTCGTTTTTCAGTTCTTTACCTAAAGAGGACAAAATCACTCACAGACATGCTTATTTTATCTGTCCCTCCAGCAGCTGCTGTGCATATGGACAGCAATTACTTTTCAATACTAAAGTGCTTACAGCAGAATCCATCAGTTCACGTTGGTCCTTTTCAAAGTAGGTTTGAAGGTAAGCGTTCTGGAAATTGATGTGAAGCCATAATTAAAAACAAAATTAAAGACTAAAATAGTTTTAGAACAACAACTTTTAACAACCTCATTCTTGCCAGGATGTGTACAGTCATTTGCTGTGACTGTCAGTGATTATGTTGTGTAATTTTGTTTACATGTCCTTTACTACCTATTATAAGATGTACTCAGAAATTATATATTTAAAAAATAATGTAGGCTTTATCTGAAGAACATCTTATCTGTCAGTTCAGCTCAAGGAAGTCTGTGAAGTCTTGTGGTGTTCTGTGATGAAGGACACTTTCTTAGCAGCACAGAGTCGAAAGATACAGCAAAGGAAGCCTGAGCCTACATTTGATTTTTTTCCCCTCCCTCTCATGAAGCCAGAATAGCTGGACAATCAAAATTCTACTTTAATCTGCCAGTGGGAAAGGTGCTGGTTGTAAAACTAGTATTGTCCATGCCCCAGGGCACTGCAGCCCATTCATTTGTGGTGTAGGGAAGGGAGAGTGTCATGATTATGAAGGACATTTATTTAACACTGAGAAGAATGATTCCTAGACTGAGAAATCAAGATAGGAACTTAGAGATGGTTCAACTTCCCCCACTGTAAGATATAGCATTGTTTGGTTTTGTAATTCCTGTTGGCTTTTTTTTTTTCTTTTTTCTTTAAGCACAGTAGTTGCTGTTATCTGGAGGCTTTCTACAGCTCTGAAGGTCTGCTTTATTAATGACTGAGGTCTGTGGAGAATGCTTTGCTCCTCAGAATCTAATGACTTATAGATGCAAGGAAAGAAACTGTCATTGGCTATTTCCTAGCATTAAATTATGGTAAAATATTATAGCATTTACTCTAACCTCAAGAGATAAGTGCAAATGTTGATTTGTTGATGCCTGACCCAAGACACAAGCCACAGGAAGTTTTTCAGAACTTTTGATTCTGCAAAATCAGCTGCTAAAATAATCTAGAGAATCACACATCATCATTTTGTGCTTTGTCAGGCTCATCTGAGTACTCTTTTCATAAAGGCAGCATTTTCCAAAGGGGGCTGTTGTCCTAGTTCTAATATTAACTGAAAAATTACTTCTTTTTGTGTAGTGCCTATAGCCTGATTTGAATAGGAATGCACTTCAGGTCTGGCAGTTGAGAACAGAGAACATAAGCAGCTGCATCAGTGTTAGACAGTGAGTCAATGGCAAAACTAGAAATTGATTCATAGTTTTGAAAGCACAGGAAAAGTGTTCCTCTTTTACACAGAGGGTAGCAGTTTAGATGACACATAAGGACTGCTTTTGTTGGACTCTTTAAGCTTGTCTCTTTAGCTGATTCAGACTCAAAGACCCATGAGTCCACCTTCTCTTGTTTCATCAATACCATATCCATCAAATCCCTTGAGCACTCAGCCCACATTCTCTCTGTGATCCAGCAAGAGCATTGTTATTTTGTAAGCTTTAAAGCTGTTTTCATGTAGTCTCTCTGCACGATGTAAGAGTACAGGTAGAATTTCCTTGGGAAATTCATATCCAACACATCAAACCAAAGAAGATGTTTTAAATAACAAAGGTCTAAGATTGCTGTGGATGCAGCTAGAACTCCTTCCTAAGAGCAGCAGTATAAAATCCAGTAGAGTGGAGTTTGGCATGTGCACAGTCACAGAAAATAAACCACGGCCCAGAGAATATTTTCCATTATTCATAGAATCATAGAATCAGTCAGGGCTGGAAGGGAACACAAGGATCATCTAGTTCCAACCCCCTTGCCATAGTCAGGAACACCCTATCCTAGATTAGGCTGGACAGAGCCTCATTCAACCTTGCCTTAAACATCTTCAGGGATGTGGCCCCAATCATCCCCCTGGGCAACCCATTCCAGGCTCCCACCACTCTCATGCTGAAGAACTTCCTCCTCACATCCAATCTGAATCTCCCCACCGCCAGCTTTTCTCCGTTCCCCCTAGTCCTGTCACTCCCTGATAGCCTAAAAAGTCCCTCCCCAGCTTTTCTGTAGGCCCCCTTCAGATACTGGAAACTCTTCTAACAAAGACATATATTAAAACACATTTTGGAAGCTCCCTAAAATGATAGAAGCTTTTCCTCCCTGTTTCAGGTAAAAATGCAATGAATCTTTACATTTTCCCTAGCTTTACTCAACTTGGCTATTTAACTTCAGAAAAGATCCCACCGTTTGTCCTCTCTAAAACAAATGCTTTAAGACAAGGATATTTTCCTCTGATCTATGATCAATGTCTAGAGCAACAGACTCAAGATCTCCACTGAGATCATGAATGCATCAAGTAAGAATACTAACACCTCTTGAGTGGGTTAGCATACAAGCAGTAATAATTTATATGTCCTTCTCTCCTGCTGATGGCTAGCTCAGTTCTTGTCCTTCTCTTTTCTCTGAAGGGAACTTCAAAAGTTATTAATTTCCTACAAGTTTGAAAAACCTTGAGCTTCACTCAGATGCACCAGGGGATCTGTGAAAGTTTGTCACAGATTATGTGCCCATGTAGGCACTGTTACTTAGGGGGTACATTATTGATAAAAGCTAAATATTTCATCTTTCTTCTCTGTCTCTAAACAAAACTGGCATTTACTTACCAGAAAGCTGAAAGTTCAGCCTTTTCAATATTATAACAAGGAAACATGCTGGTAATTTCTCTCTGAAGAAAACAGATACCATGGCCCCTCTGCAGCAGTAGCAGAGGAAAGTCACAGCATTCACTCCCTTCCCAAACAGGGATTTAGAAATCCAGAGGGGTACCCCAGCAGCTGTGCCTTGCATCATGCTCAGCACAAAGTCTGGGGTACACCCAAATGGGAGGAGGACAGTTTCAATTCTGTGTTTCTATCACTTTATAGGCCAAGTCCAACCCATCCTATTAGCTGCATGCAGGTGTTTCTGAGTGTGTTTGTAGTTTAATTATTCATAGCATCGGCTTCATATTTTATGGATTATTCTGCATCAGTTCTGGTACTTGCCTCATGCATTATGCATGCACCTGGATCTGTTCTGATGGTAGGCATAAAAGACACAAAGCATGTCTCTCACCTGTGTGCTTCTGATTAGAAAAGTGTTTCTAACCCTGAGCCTGCACTGAATCCCAAATGTGTCCTCCTTTGTCCCGTAACAGCACATTCTCCAATGAACAAAAGGCATTTTTTCCCTCTTCTCCCTCACCCAGACTCTCCTAATTTTACATGTTGGCCAGTCCCTTATAAAATGGACTTTCTTTTCTCAGTGCTGATTCACACGTGTTGTCTGCTAAAAATCACAACACAGATATTTTTAAAAATAAGATCTCTGAATGAAGCAAAGCCATCAAGTCTGATGTCTCAAAACACAGGCACTGCCATGGCATATTGCTGCTTTAGTCAAACAGGCATCAGAGAAGACAAGGGGATGCACTGTTTTGATCATGCTAATGCAGCTTAGTGTTTAAAAGATGAGACAAATTATTCATAACTTTGAGTAGAAATCCAAATGAAAGTTATTGGTTTTGTTTTTTTTTTAATTGCTAACTGGTGCCACACACCTCGTTAGTGCTGCTGCCTTCCTTTCTTCTCTTTTTCAATGTAAGCAGATGACAGAGCTTCTTCCCCACAGGGCCCCAATCTCTCAAAAATCAAAGACATTTCTCAAGTTGTCCTAGGGAAGAAGGAAATTATTTTATAACACGGGGAACACTCAGGTTGGATGAGGAGACACTGGTGCAGAAAGACATAGGCTGGTGTTGCTCAGGCTGGCACCCAGGAAAAAGCCACATGGAAAAGGCTATGTGTGGTGGGTTGGGAACTTTCCCCCCACCAGCTGAAATTTACCAGACCACCTCAGACTGCTTGGAAGCAAGATAAAGCCATATTTTACAGCAAAGCTAAATTTACAAGCATATATACAAAATACACTTACAGGTATCTACAATTCTATACAATTCAGAAATAACACAGAAATCCAATCTGCCCCCCTACTGCCCCCAGACAGAGAAAAAGCCCAGAAGAAACCAACACCACCCTCTCTATCCCAGAGAGGAAAAAACCAGCAAAGCTCACTTGTTATCTGGTCAGTCAAGGTTAGTGGAAGAGATTAGATTGGAGTGAAGGAGCAGCAACAGACCTAATGCCCAAGAGCAAAGAGGAAAGAATTTTTTCTATATTGGCTTTTTATACCTCTTAGCAAACTGATGGGTGATACAGAGATTATCTTTACTATTCTTTAACAATCAGTGATCTAATTTAATTAGATTCTGCACTGAACTTTCAGGAAAGTACCAATTTCTCTTATTAGAATACTCCAGTAAGCCTTAAACCACTACACCGTGCTACCTCCACTTGCCTCCAGGGATTGGTTCTGACCTGCACTAGCCCAGTGTCTCACAGCAAGCCCTTGCATTTTTCCTTGAAAGCTAACTTTGCAGTAGAACTGACAAGACAGCTCTAGAAAAGAATGACTCAGGAAAGAGTTCTTCAATTGCACAAAAAAAATTTTAAGAAAAATCGTAGCAAAATTATGTAAATAGGTTTAAATAGCAGCCTCCTGCATTCTTGGTAATTGTTTTCCCTCCTACACCCAGAGCACCCAGTTCTGATCATGAAGCTAATTATAACCAACTGACATCAGCCCTTGGTCCAAGCAGACACTAATCAGCATCCTGCAATACTACACCCATTCAACCTGGAGAGAGAGCTCTGTTTGGTTTAGGGTGTTCTTCCCCAGGACTGAAGTCAGTGAGCTGGCTGCACTGAGGTGTCTGACAGATTTTCTCCACTATCCTTGCTGGTCTTCAGACAGATATCAGAGAGAACGTAGCTGTTATATGTGTCTCCAAAGCACAAGGAAATTATGTCACCCAGCAAATTTCAGACCCTATTTTTAATCTAGTTTAAATAAACTAAAAATACCTTGCCTGCTTTCTCTACTCATGCTCCTCTATTTGTCAGGTTGAAATGAATCTCAACGTGGTTTCATCAAATTATTTTTTCTTTTCCTAATCACACTTTGGAGGAAAAAAAAATAAATATATATATATTACAAAATCTGTGCTTTTACTCATGACAAATTTAACTAAATACTCTACCACCTTGCCACAGAATGGTTCTGTGACCTAATGTGCACAGGCTTGCTCTAAAGGTGGCAGTGGGCTGCACCAGACTCCATCCACTGCAGGCAGCAGCTCTCTTCTCCATGGAGCTACAGCTTGAGCTCCCTATCAGCAACACCACAAGATGCACCTTGCCCTCCACCTTTCCAAGGCAGCCCTGGTCTTCTCTTACTAAACTACTTTTTATTTTCCCTTCCTGTATTCTGTAGTTTTAAGGTGTTGCCACCCTATCAGATTTGATTTTGGGCTGTCAGCTCCTATTTTCAGCTGTAACCTTCCTTCCTGTCATGCTGGACTGTGCTATGCTAGGCTTTAGAGCAGGAAACTCTGTCTGAGAAGCCTATCCAAATGGCCATTGTACTCTCCTTAAGCAAGCGTGTGTGGAGCAGAGCCATAGCACACACAGTTTGGTACAGACTTGGCCACTTTAGACAAGCCTGTATTGAAGCACATCCACATGTTTTCAGCAAATTTTTCAGAAGGACTGGGGAGATTTATGCATAAACTCAAAGGTGGTTGAGTACTCTATGTAGCAGGTTGGGATACTTGTTTGTAAGTGGGGAAGGGTTTTTCTGCAGAGAGATTTGAAGAGGATGTGAGGTCCTCTGGAGCGGAAAGTCTAGGATCCTACCAAATAGACCTTGTCACAGAAATACGAGCAGGGTATTTTCTCCCCTGATTTTCTAATGGCTGTTGAAAAATGCTGTGTGCCAGCAGACAACTGAGAATTATATTGGCAAAAATGACACCTACAGGAACAACTTTTGCTATGTTTCATCCCTTAAGTAAACTCAAACAGTTCCCATAACACATAGACATGGAAAATAAAACAAGCATGTGAGACTTGGAGGAAAGAAGAATTTTGGAGGAGCTCATCTGACCCAGTGATTCCTTATGGCCAGGCTCAGTCAGGTACTCACGTACACAGGCTTCTAAATTATTTAGCAGCTGTTTCATAAGTTGCCATTTAACTTCTGCTGACCTGTCCAAAAGAAACTCTTAGACAAAAAAGAGGTGGTTAAGGAAAAGTATCTGTGACTCACCTATCACTTAAAAAGCGCCATACTGAACTTTTTTTTAGCAATGCCAACATGCAGGAAAAATATTGGACTTGACTTATTTCTTTCTTTTCTACACCCATCCTCTTTCCTTAGTCCCTCATTAGACAGTATATCTTCCTTTATATAACTGCATGAGGTAACAATGGTATCTGCAGCACCAATTATGACATTTTAATTAGCTGGCCAAATGTTCCCAATCCCTGCTTTAACATAATTAGGATATTTGGAGGTTTGAGCTGTACACTTATTACCATACAAATGTTTCTATGGTTTGAACTTGCAGAGCAGCCTGAAGTGAATGAAAAAAGGTCGTTAAGTTTGGAGTGGATATTTCACACCCCGGATCAGCAGCGTGGAGCACCTGCCTTTCCAGATAACAGGAACTGGTTCTTAGCTCTTCTCTATCCAACTAAGATAAGGCAAGGAGTAAATATCCTACATTTAGATTTATAGAGTACTTTTTATCTCTAAAGTGCTTTGATTAACAGCATAATCATTAAATATTGATATTTGCATGATTAATGCTTTGTTGTTACATTATACGAGAAGAAAGATACAAATGTTGGGAGAAGTAATCTGCCTTGGAAGAAAGCCACAAATTTGTGCCTAGCAACTCTGTGACTTGTCTTTCAGATATGCTCCTATTAAAGATTTGGCAGCTTTAGAAAGTGAATTATGATCCTGGTGCAATATCATCAACTTCATTTCATCCTGTATCAATAATTTGGCTGAAATTAAAACATTATGTCTAGAAGGATCATTTCCCACAATAAGCATTCTTTGAAGATTTATGCAGCACAAATCTGATGAATTTCAGGCCAGCATCCTGGTTTGGGGATTTTATGGCCCCCATCTGCATCACATCTATGATGTTTCCTTTTGTGCAGTAAAAGGAAAGGAGAACAACTGCTAATGAGACATATCTCTTCTCTCTGAGTTTACTCATTTCTGCACACTCTATTTTGATACTCAGCATAATTTCTTTTAGAAGTTTGTTTCTTACAGAGGAAAAGCTGTACATATCCAAACCTTCTTCACTTGACTAATAACTTATTTCCTTGTTGTTTATGAAAGACTTAGCTGCATCAAGTAGGTAAAATATGTTTAGGCAAAAGTTACTTTGGTGTCACAACTTAGTACAACTGACTGAGTCACACCAGTTTACCGCAGCTGAGGACAGGGTCCCAGAGGGTCTCTTGTTATTTTTTCATCTAATATATATCTCTGCCAGATCAGAAAGTTCTTGGGTTTCATTAATATATTTCCTGGAAGAGTTGCACAGAGGTAATGATTGAAAACCATGCAGATTCTTGTTAATCTGGTTGTTCTGCTTTATCCAGCTTCTTTCTCCTCCTAAAATTCTTCCTAAGACTTAGCATGCAAAGAGCCCATTTCAGCTAATCACTACTTAGGGAGAAGCAATTAATAATTATTTCTTAAAAACTCCTTACAAAGTTCATTAATTGTGGAATGCAAGTGATTTTGCTGGTGTTTTTAATACTTGGCCAGAAAGAAAATCATAGAGTCATAGAATGGTCTGGGTTGGAAGGGACCTCCAAAGGTCATCCTCTCCAAACCCCATGCAGTCAGCAGCAGCATCCTCAACTAGATCAGGCTGCCCAGAGCTTTGTCAAGCCTCACCTTGTATATCTCCAGGTAAGGGGCTTCAGCCACCTCCCTAGGCACCTGTTCCAGTGTTCCACCACCCTCATAAGTAAAGACCCTGTTCCTAACATCCAATCTAAATCTGTTCTTCTCTAGTTTGAAGCCATTGCCCTTGTCCTATTACTGCAGGTCTTTGTAAACAGTCACTCTTCATCCTCCATGTCAGTTCCCTTCAGTTACTTAATAGGGACCTTCTAGTCTCCCTATTACGTCTCCCCAGAGCCTCCTCTTCTCCAGGCTGGACAACCCCAGCTCCTTCAGCCTGTCATTGTAGCAGAGGTGCTCCAACCACCTGATCAATTCTATGGCCCTTCTCTGGACCTACTCCACCAGGTCCACATCCTTCCTATATTGAGAGTTCCAGAGTTCAACACAAGACTCCAGGTGAAGTCTCATCAAAGCAGAGTAAGAGGCAGCCCAGGATGTGATTGGCTCTCTTCTTCTCAATGACCTTGTAATGGATTTTGAAACTACCAAAGAACTACAGAACGAAGAGAAATTAAGAGAAAAAAAATTCCCCAAACAAACACACAGAACCTCCCATCAAAACAACAAAAAACCCCCTAAATATAAAGATTATTTAGATAGCAGGTCATTGAGTCTTCCTATCGGAGGCAGGTAGGTATTTTTGCTACTCTAAATTGGTGAATAATTTGTGGCCTTGCCCAGCCCAGAGATTACTGTTCCTTGTGGTGCCAGGAGGTGTCCAACATAGCTTTGGGGCTGTGTAAGTGGCAGGCCACAGCTTTCAGGAGGCTCTGTTGCACGACAAACGCTTGTCACAACACAATAAAAATGGCTTTTACATTATTCGTAAAATGAACTCACCCACTTCCAGTTTTTATGCATCATCCCTAAATATACCCTGTAAATTCTGGACAGAGGTAAGACACATTTTTATGATTATGATAAACCATAAAAACATGGCACAGCTAGTAGAGGGCTAGAGACAGCTACTAAAACAATCCAAGAGAGGGATAGTAGCCAAGATATACAAGCTCCGTGACATATTATTCTTTAAATACTCTCTGATGTAAAATTTGATTGCTTTTTTCCCCCCTTAACTTCTGACACACAGAATGGCATGTGGCTTATAAGCAAACTGCAAGCTTCCATGCCCTGTCAGAGAGGTGTTAGCAGGTATAAATAACAGTGGTTTGAAGAGCAATAACAAAAGCCCCTGCTCTGTGCAGTAAGGATGTGTGCAGTAAACATACCTGCCAAGTAGAAATTCCTGTGAATATTTTCCTAGCATTTCAAGCAACACAGAGTAAAAACGAGAGCTCAAGAAGATTTATCTCATGTTAGAATAGAAGCTCTGCTCATCCACACTGAACAGGTGCACAGAATGAACACACAACTACATTGGAAGAGCAAGCCAGGCAGGTAATCTTCTTTAAGACGCACAACAAATTGATAGCCACTCTCCACTGACTGTTGAGTCAATGCAAGACTTTGAATCATAGATTGTTTTAGGTTGGAAGGGACCTCAAAGATCATCCAGTTCCAATCCCCCGCCACTGACAGGGACACCTCCCACTAGAACAGGTCACTCAAGGCCTCATCCAACCTGGCCTTCAACACCTTCAGGGAGGGAACAGCCACAACCTCCCTGGGCAACCTGTGCCAGTGTTTCACCACCTTCACTGGAAAGAACTTCCTCCTAACATCCAGTTTAAATCTCCCCTCTGCCAGTTTAAACCCATTGCCCCTCATCCTGTCATCAAAAGGCCTTGTAAATAGCCCCTTCTCAGCCTTCCTGTAAGCTTCCTTCAGATACTGGAAGGCTACTATAAGGTCTCCTCAAAGCCTTCTCTTCTCCAGGCTGATGAGTCCCGACTCTTGCAGCCTGTCATCATAGCAGAGCTGCTGCAGCCCTCCTCTGGACTGGCTGCAACAGTTCCATGTCCTTCTTGTGTTGGTGTCTCCAGAAACGTATACAATACTCCAGGTGGGGTCTGCCAAGAGCAGAGTACAGAGGGAGAATCCCCTCACTTGCCCTGCTAGCAATGCTTCTCTTGAATGCATTCTCTCTACTTAACATCTTTTTAGGGCAGCAGAACTCCTGCAGTAATGTCTTATATATATATATTGGTCTTAAGCCACAGAGGTTTTTTCAGTCTCTGCCATCATAAATGGAAACCTTATTCTAAATAAGGTTCCTATCTGTACCAGGTCTTCCACTGTGATTTGGGTTTGTGCTGATGCCCATTGGGAGCTGGCCTAGATTGTATTTACAAACACTCATACCAGTTTTGCATTTGATAAGAAGATTTCTAAATGCAAACCAATATCCCAACAGTGACAAGCTAGTTATATACCCAGGGAGCTCTGAAGGACACAGAGAAGCACTTCTCCACTGTGCAACCACCAGCAGCACCATCCAAACAACTGTTATTATCATTCTCGTTCAGAGGCACAGCATCAATTTCCCAACAAAACATATGTCATTATAGCTTGCTACAATCTTGGCACCTCTAGATTGTGCGGATGTTATTTTTGGACTGATAACAAGGGCCAAGGACAGCTGTAGCACAATCCTGATCTTGCTGATATTGGTGACAGGACACCAATCAGCTGGGATGTGGGTTGGAAGAAGCCTTTGTCACCCACAAGCAAACATCAGAATTTTTAAAAAAAGCCAACAAAAAAACCCCAAACAAACCAACTATCAAACAACCAAAAAGCAGATCTATTTTATCTCTCGGGGGAGTTAGGCAGGACCAGTTAATCAGATATGTATGCTACAGAATCAAAGAATCACAGAAGCAATCAGGTTGGGAAAGCTCTTGAAGATTACCAAGTCCAACCCATAACCCTACTCCCCAAGCACCAGATCCAAATAACTTTTAAACACATCCAAATAACTCAACCACCTTCCTCAATACCTCACTCCAGTGCCTGACCACTCTTGCTGTGAATTTTTTTTTTCTAATGTCCAGTCTAAGCCTACCCAGTGGCAGCTTGAGGCCATTCCCTCTTGTTCACTAATTAACTCTGAGAAGAGACCAGCACCAATCTCCTTCCAGGTAGCAGTAGGTAGCAATGAGGATTAATAGATAGGCAACAAGCTTTGAGGAAAAGGACTTGGAAAACTACACCTTGAAGCAGAATTTAACTTCCAAGGGAACAGAAAGAGAACCAAGTTTATCTAATCTTGATGTTCAACCATTACTTTATGCCCCCAAGTAAGGCATTTCCTGATAAACCCTACAAAGGTCAAGACTGCTGAACATATTTTTCTAGCCTATCTCTGATACGCAGAACATTTGAAAGAACCTTAGAGATCAGAGAATTAAGGCAGCAATGATTGGCAGGACTAGAATGCCAGAAATACTGTAAAGTTGAGCAGAGGCTTGTTTTGATCTACAGCAATTAGCATTCATTCATTAAAATTCATTATTTACCAATAGGCATCGTATGAAAGCAAGAAAGTTGTGCATATAAAGGGAAATAAAATATTGTGTTACAGAAGGCTTTTTGTACTGGTTATCTATGTTTCACTTTATGTTACAACTTTATGCTGTTAACCTCTCTAAGCATATTGTTCTTGTGATTTTTGCAGCACACCATAAAATCAGACATCAGAGCTGTGTGAATCTGGTTTATTGCTGCAGATTTACCCTGTGGCTCTCCACAGACTTGGGAGTGTAATGCCAGGATTTCTTCTACCCAGCTGCTCTGCCTGACAAAGATGGTGTACTCTTGTTCACTCACTACAGACAGTCCTGCTGACAAGCAGCTCCTTGGAGTCCTAGCGGGCAGTGAGTTATCCATGAGACAGCAATGTGCCCTTCTGGCCAAGAGGGCCAATGGTATCCTGGGCTGTACTAGAAAAGTATGACCAGCAGGTCTAGGGAGGTTCTCCTCCCACTCTGCTCTGCCGTGGTGAGACCACACCTGGAATACTGTGTTCAGTTTTGGGTTCCTTAATTCAAGAGAGACAGGGATCTACTGGAGAGAGTTCAATGGAGAGCTAGGAGGATGATTGCAGGACTTCAACATCTCTCCTATGAAGAGTGACTGAGAGACCTGGGCCTTGGAGAGGATCTTATCAATGTCTATAAATATCTGAGGGGTGAGTGTCAAGATGAAGGTGCCAGTCTATTTTTGGTAGTGCCCAGTGATGGGACATGGAACAACAGGTACAAGCTAGAACACAGGAGGTGCTATCTCAACACGAGGTGAGGGTGATGGAGCACTGGAACAGGCTGTCCACAAGATCACAGATGTTAGGGTTTGGAAGGGACCCAGAGAGATCATTGAGTCCAACGCCCCTGCCAGAGCAGGACCAGGCAATCTAGCACAGATCACAGAGGAACACATCCAGACAGGCCTTGAAAGTCTCCAGAGAAGGAGACTCCACAACCTCTCTGGGGAGCCTGTGCCAGTGCTCTGTGACCCTTACAGTAAAGAAGCTCCCCTTTGTGTTGAGGTGGAACCTCCTGTACTGCAATTTACACCCATTGCTCCTTGCCTATCACAGGGAGCAAGTGAGAATTGTCTGTCCCCGCTCCTGACCAGCCCTCAGATATTGATAAACATTTCTATCTGAGGTTGTGGAGTTTCCTTCTCTGAAGCATTTCAAAACCTGTCTGGATGTGTTCCTATATGGCCTGCCCTAGGTGATCCTGCTCTGGCAGGGGGCTTGGACTTGATCTCTGGAGGTCATTTCCAGCCTCTGTTATTGTGACATATGAGCCTAATAAGGAGATTTTAGCAAAAAAAAAAAAAAAAAATGCTAGTTGGAGAATTATATCTTAATT
>VWZI01001191.1:715127-733965 GCA_013396835.1 Psilopogon haemacephalus
TCCTTAAAACTATTAAAAACTGTTTATTTTTTTTTTTTTTACCATTATTAGTGATTTTGTAAAGTTCCTTAAATCAGGTTTTATCCGACTGCAACAGATTTGGTATTTTGTCTACTATCTAGGCAGCATCTTAAAATGTATTCCACAATCTATCATCCTTTTACAATTCCTAGTTTTTTTTTTTTCAATGCTATTTTAAAATAGTATTTCTTCACAGATTGTTTATGTTTGGCCTCTACTGTAGCATTTTCTGCTTGCTGGAAATAAAAATGTTACATTAAAAAAAAAAAAAAGTGAAGTAAAACCCCAGTATTTATTTCTCATAAACTGACTTGAGATGAACATCTTCAACTGTAAGCATAGTAAAACACTGCATTATTAGGACCTCGTTTCGAAGAACTTTGGTGTCTAATCTTTAAAACCTCAATAAAATAAATCATGTTTATATATGCCAAAGCAATTATCCCATCAAACGAAGGTGCTTTCACACAGCTCAAGTGTAAGTAACAGTTGTAAGCTTTTCATACTTTTAATACAGTTGGAATAATTTATTTCAGTAGCTATTTAACAGGAAAGAAACACTTCATGCTGCCACTTCCAACATCCTTAAAATATTATTTTTAAAACCACCTAAAGAATTCAAAAGCAGGGGCACAATTCCCTGTTGATTACATTTTATAAGTTGTTATAAATTTTTTATAGAAAGGAATTGCTTGCTATTAGATACTCCAGAGTTTTAAAGTTGTTTCTATAGAGCTATTTTTAATTTATACACACACACACACACACACTCACAAAAATAGCGACATTAAAGGACGCAGCAAAGTCACCCAATTGAAAGTTAGCACATGCCAGAATTAGAGAGGCCAAAGAAATCTTCCCTCTTCTGTCTCTATGTGCAACTTCTCCACTGAAAGTTGCACACAGGCATGAGACACCATTGGAGAGACAGAAACTGGATCAGAAATGCTGGGGAAAGACTTAAAGCTCTGTGGGCAACCATAAGTTTAGCGATTTCATAGAATCATAGAATCAGTCAGGGCTGGAAAGGACCACAAGGATCATCTAGTTCCAACCCCCCTGCTAAGCCCAGGGACACCCTACCCTACATCAGGCTGCCCACAGCCTCTGCCAGCCTTGCCTTAAACACCTCCAGGGATGTGGCCCCAGCCACCTCCCTGGGCAACCCATTCCAGGGCCTCACCACTCTCATGGTGAACAATTTCCTCCTCACATCCAATCTGAATCTCCCCACCTCCAGCTTTGCTCCATTCCCCCTACTCCTGGCACTACCTGAGAGCCTAAAAAGTCCCTCCCCATCTTTTCTGTAGGCCCCCTTCAGATCCTGGAAAACCACAATAAGGTCACCTGGGAGCCTCCTCTTCTCCAAACTGAACAGCCCCAACTCTTTCAGTCTGTCCTCATAGCAGAGGTGCTGCAGCCCTCTGACCATCATTGTGGCCCTTCTCTGGACACGCTCCAGCATGTCCACATTCCTCTTGTAATAGGGGCTCCAAAACTGGACACAGTACTAACTTTTGAGGGCATGGTCACAACTCTATTGACTTTGAGTTTACAATACAGTGATTTTTATTTAAATCTGAAATCAATAAACAATCAGCTCATGCTACTTCCTTCAGTTCAACCATCATCACTGCCACTGGGGTCTCACAGCTGTCATACTGTTGAGGCCATGTGCACTGAGCTTGAAGCATATCACAGAATCACAGAACTTTAGAGGTTGGAAGGGACCTCCAGAGATTATCTGGAGTCAAACCTCCCTACTAAGGTAGAATCCCCTAGGGTAGTTTGTACAGGAATGCATCTACGCGGGTTTTGAAAGTCTCCAGAGAAGGAGACTCCACAACCTCTCTTGGCAGCCTGCTCCAGGGCTCTGTCACACTCACTGTAAAGAAGTTTCTCCTCATGTTGAGGTGAAACCTTCTATGTTCCAATTTGTAGCATTGTTCCTTGTCCTATTGCTGCTTACCTCTGAAAAGAGATTGGCCCCATCCACCCTTCAAGTATTTGTATGTATTGATCAGATCCCCTCTCAGTCTTGTCTTCTCCAGACTAAACAGCTCCAGGGTTCTCAGTCTCTCTTTCTATGGGTGGGACAGGAGTCCAGCAGCTCCCCCTCAAACTGGGACTCTAAACAGCATGCAGTGTTATGGCTCCTGCTTTGGCTAAATTCAGTTTTAGGCCTTCAGAGTGTTTCATATTCATATATTAATTAGGCTAGATAGCATCATTTTCTTGGGGAATACGAGGATGCAGCAGAGACAGCAAGCTGTGGTAGCTTATAACCCTCTTAACTGGAATACACAGGAGAAGGAACTGTGACTTTTTTTTTTCTTTTTTCTTTTTAACCCAGGGACTTCCAGTTAAATATCAAACACCTTCTATGAAAGGTGAAGGCATTAGACATAGCTAATAAACATTTTTAAGTCTTCTCTACTGGAAAAGTGCTGGGCAACTTCTACCAGCAGGAAGGTATTAACTTCACTACTAAAATTTGTGAGCAAGATTTCACATCCCACACCAACTGTTCTATGGGCTTGCAGGGAAAGAAAAAAAAAAAAAAAAAGGAGCCCAGACTGTGAAAATCAACTACATAAGAGCCATCTCCAGCTGAGCATGCCAAGACCTGGCACAGCACTCACAATGTGATTAACATGTACCATGACCAAAACAAGATTAAAATCAACAGGAAGGAAAACTCAATTTAGCTGCACATAGTTGAACCCTTAGTAAAGTGCCTGATACTCCACACCAAGGAAGAGCAAAGTGCAGGCTTGAGAAAAGAGAAGACAAACACTTAGTTTTATGAGCTGGCACATCTATGAGACTAAGGTGAACAAAAAAATCAGCCTTTCCCCCTTCTTTTCTATGCCTCTATCCTCTTTCCCTTTTTTCTCTTATTTTGCCTTTTGCTGTTCTAATTTATGGTGTTCCACAGAAGACAAAAGCCCAGAAGAACTCAGTACACTGGCACCATGCCTGGAAAGGTGACATATTGCACATATATTTTTCATAGATTTTCAAAAATATCCATGCAATGGGGTTAATTTTTTTGCGTGAATTCCCATACATGTTTGGCACAGCAAAACCCTTCCCTTTATCCTGGGCAACTACATAAGGACATTCTGCCTTCAGTTCCTGCTGAAACTTCCCACAGAAAGAGACTCCTTCAGAAAAGCACCCTTGCTAGAGCAGCTCTGAACTATTCTTATAACTGTCAGCAAGATCTTGAAAAGAAGTAGTGCTGCATTATCACGGATTGGGACCTGATAGGAAGCAAAAAGCAAGGGCAGGTTTCAGAGGCTGATTCAAATCACAAGCAGAGTCACCAAACAATACAGTCCATGGATACAGAGTTCCTTATCTGAGAATTATCCTTATTTCTACTTTGCCTTGATGTGTTAGAATAAAAAAAAAAATTAAAAAAAAAAATTAAAAAGGCCTTTCTTAAACTGTCATTATTCTTCAACATCAGACTAGAAACCTCTACTTCCAGGTTTTGGTAAATATGCAAATCCTTTTTCATTAATGGCAAATATTCCCACTAGGGTAAATCAGGTTTGGATCAGACAGTATAAACCCCAGCAAATATATCCTGAAGGCAAGAGAAGGACAACCAATGACTTGCAGCAATGCTAGATCATTGCCTTCGCAAGCAGTAAGGAAGAAAACGGCTGCAGGGTGCAGGACAGTGAATGTAAGGTTTGAATGCTCCTATAGTTTGTGCACCAGTGGAGAGAGCTCAGCTCCAAACACTATCAGACTCATTCCATTCTGAAATAAGACTTTTGTTGCCTATTTTTGCTTATCCCACTAGACAGCTCCTTCCTAGGCAAGGAGCCCAACTGAAATGGCAGGTGCCTGATGTGCCTTCAGGAGAAACTACCTTCCTGCTTGCCTTCCTCCTCAGAGCCCTCTGTATGGATCCAGGAAGGAGGCTGAGGAGCAGCAGGATTTAGCTAACACATACACAGAGATAAGGCAAGGTAATGTTTCTTTCCCTCGTGGAGATGCTTCCCATTTGCTCACACAGTTTCAATGCCTGGTCACTCCGTTTTATTTGCTGTACCCTCATTGTAACAGTTTAAGAGCTAATTTTATTTGAGGGGTAATTTCTCAAACCCACCACACTGATGAGCCAGGTCCTGTATGCCAGGATCTGATTACAGGATCTAATTTTCAGTATAACTCTGAATAACTTAAACCTCAGGGGAAGCATTTTCTTTTAATTAATAATAACAATTTTTAGGATCTCTTTTCTGAGATAAGTGTTCCACAATGCACATGAGAATGATGGATAATATGTAGGCCAGCCTACAGCTGCTGTATCCTGTATCAAGGTCAGAGTCCTGAGGAACCAGCCCCAGCAGAAAATACTGCTCTGGGTTTTATTTACTGGGACATCTTAGTTACTCATCAGTTAGACTCTTCTCATTGCTTTATTTAACCTCCTGCATACTGATAGCTCTTCCCATAGCTATTAAAGGTCAATATTAATTTTAAAAGCAATGCTGCATGAAACCAGGCAAGTGAAATACGGAAAGGTTATTATGTCACCTTATTATGCAGAGCTCTGGATTTTAAACTGTTGGAAGCAAAACCAGTTCATTCTTTTCCCCCTGAAACAACACCCTTGGGTTCACCAGACATGAGAATAGTGAAGAACTTCTTCCTGATATCCATCCTATACCTCCCCCAGCACAACCTCACACTGTGTCCCCTTGTTCTGTTGCTGGGAGAAGATACCAACCTCCGTCTGGCTACAACCTCCCTTCAGGTAGTTGTAGACAGCAATGAGGTTACCCCTGAGCCTCCTCTCCAGGCTAAATGCCTCAGCTTCTCCTCACAGGGCTGTGCTCCAGGCCCCTCACCAGCTTCATCACCCTTCTCTGGACACTTTCCAGAACCTCAGTGTCTATTGAATTGAGGGGACCAGAACTGGACACAGTACTCAAATGTGTTCCTTCTCCTGCTGATGCACTTGAAGAAGCTTTTGTTATTTTTCACATCCTTTGCCAGATTTAATTCCAAGAGTGCCTAGATTTCCTTGCTGCATGCCTACATACTCTGGCAATGTTCCTATATTCCTCCCAGGTGGCCAGTCCCTTTTTCCACATATTGTGATCTTTGTCCTTCCATATGAGTTTTTTTCAGAAGCTCCTTGCTTATCCAGGCAGGTCTCTCGGCTTCCCCGCTTGACTCAGAATACACAAATCTTGAGCTGGGAAGAGGAGGTGCTTGAATATTAACCACAGGTAAAAAACAGTTTCAATTTTTCAGCAATATGGCTTCACTCCCTCAAGAGTTTGCAGTATCTGTCTTTCCATTGAGAGAGAGACTAATTTTCATGGTAAATTAGCAACCACTTTCATATTAGGCTTATTACCAATGTTTGTTATTCTTATCTGGCTTACACAATTTATGTTTATATACAAACAAACATATACAAGGAGCAGCCACGTTTTGGAGCAACTGCTTTGGTGATCATAATGTTTTGTTTTGTGTTTCTATATGGAGAAACATACAACACCAGGAAAATAAATGCACTATTGAAGACATCCTATGCAGACTAAAAGCTGTGGTTTTGACTATTTTAAATACTGCTAGAACATATATAGTCTAACATGCCTGTGTCAAACATATAATTGTTGCCAAAAACTAAATAAAGCAGACAATTTTTGCAGATGTAATCTTGACTCAATTGAAGTCACACCTGATTCATACTGATGTGAGTGATAATTTGGGTGCATCATTCTTACAAGTCGAATTCCTTGAGCAGGTGATGTGCCAGTTTTTTACTGTTCACACTGCGTGCACTCTATTCATAGAATCATAGAATGGAATAGGTTGGAAGCGACCTCAAAGATCATCCAGTTCCTACCCCCCACCATAGACAGGGACACCTCCCACTAGAACAGGTTGCTCAAGGCCTCCGAGGCTGATGACTGCAGTGTGATTTGCTCATATTTCAAGTTGAGGATTCAAGACTTAAAATCTCAAGCTTTTGAATTTCCAGACAGCAACTGAAGGCTGGGACAGAAATGCTCCGACAGATGCAAGATATAATTAATGTACATTTATTCTTTTGTGTGTAGAAGTAAACTATGTGCTAACTAACATATAGTTTACTGTGAACTATGATAAAGAGATTCTGCATTTCCAGGTCAGTAGAGACCTCTCACAAACACATGTGTTGTCATTTAAAGGACTGAATCAAAAGCTGAAACAAAACCATCAAACAGACCTCTCATCACAGCTGCTGGCACTACAGAGGATTATCACAGGAAAACAACAACAAAAAAAAACCTGCCTTTTTTTTAAGACATATGGCACATTACAAGAGTCTACATTTCCCTGTGCAATTGAAAGTTCCCTAAATCATGCTTTTGTTACTGTAGGGGAGGGGAAAAAAAAAAAGGAAAACAGAAAGCTGATTCTGTCTCTATCATCTTGTCGTGGTTTAATCCCAGCTGGTAACTAAGCACCACGCAGCCATTCACTCCCCCCTTAATGAGGTGGGGAAGAAAATAATCATTTAAAGAAAAATAAATTAAAAAAAAAAAGCTAAACTCATGGGTTGACATAAGAACAGTTCAACAACTAAATAAAATATAATAACAATTATAACAATTGTGAAAGAGAAATAAAACCCAAGAGAAGGCAAGTGATGCACAGTGCAATTGCCTGCCACCCACTGATTAATGCTGAGACTGCCCCCAAGCAACAATTCACCCTCCCTGGCCAACTCCTCCTTATTTATATACTGGGCATGCTGTCATATGGTATGGATATCCCTCTGGTTCATTTAGGGTCACAAGTCCCATCCCGGCTCCTTGTGCCACTCAGACTCTGCTGACAGGGCAGGAAGAGAAGCTAAAGTGTCCTGGAATCTGCACCAGCACTGCTCATTGGTGTATAAGCAACATTATTCTCATCCTCAGTCCAAAGCTCAGAACTCTACCAGCTACTAGGAAGAAAATTAACTTGATTCCAGCTGAAAAAAGGGCACATCTACAGTCGAGTAAGCAAGTCCTCTGTGGTGGGAGATACCAGCTGCTCTAGATGTTTTGAACAAGAGCTTCCTGAGAAGCAAACAGGAAATGAGAAGGGCCTTGGCTGTGAAGGGAAACACAGGGCTTCTAGGCTGGCTCTGTTGCTAAGAAGAACAAATGTTTCTGTACATGGTGCCAACTAAAAGAAAGTTTGAAAAAATACATAGCCCTAAGATACCCTATTTAAGCAATTTAAAGCCATATTTGGGTTAATTCTAGACCTACTTTTTGAGGTTTTGGTTGTTTTTCATTTAGGAACTTTTAAAACATGTCAAGAATTACCTGATACTATGATTCTAATATATGCCCTGCTGACTGCTCCTAGTCAGAGGAGCTACTGTGTTTCCTCAGTTTGTAGAGGTTTCCACTCTCAGGTGAGTTTAGAGTTTTAGAATTAACCAAGACAATCCAGAGTCCTCCACATAGGTAACTATGAAGGAAGAAAGCACACAGTTACAGAGGGGAGAGTAGACTGGTGTATTACTGTCTTTCCCTTCCTTCTCTGGAACATTTTCTTTAGGGAACACTCATACTGCTTTTGCTTTTCTACTTTTCTTTTTCTGTAGGCAGGAAAGCAGGTACCTGCAGGAGAAAGCTGCACTGAGATGCATCACACCTGATTTGTTGATGCTGTCACAGAGGTAAATACCCACTTGCTGTTGTTTGCATCTGATTTGTTTGTCAAAGAAATGAAGGGCTACCATTCTTCTAAAATAATAACCTATTTAACAGGAACAGCAATGTCATTTCGTTTTCTCTTTAAAATATAGCAATAGCTGTGCCTTGCTACACTAGCATAGAATTTGTAGTCACTAGAACCCTTTTTTTCACATGCTCAGCTTTCAGTGAAGTCATCAAGGGCAGAACTGTGTTCCAAGGGCATGTGGTGGCATCCCAAAATTATACAGTTTGGAGGCTTCTGCTTTTCCTTACGCTTCCTACTCTTCTAAAGGAGGAAACAAAGCCCACAAGCCTGGAAGAATACAATAGAGAGGACTAACATGAATGACTTGAATGTCCCTCAAGTCTCTTGATTTATACTCTTATGTAAATAAGAGGGACATTCTGCTTTCTCTGGCTCATCTTCTGTCAGTAAATGCATCCCCCTAGTCCCCACCAACACTCTGGCTACAGCAAAATTCTCTTTTCACATAATCAGTTTTAATTTTCATCAGAGCTGAACATTAAGCCTACAACATTGTATCCTGTCTTCAAAACCACGAGGAGCCCATTCTGCATTTCCTCTACCTGAGGTGCACACAGACCTTTGGAGGGGTTCTGCAAAGCACCAGCATGCACACTGCTATACTGTTTCCAGTGATGGCATAAGCACTATTAGCTGCACATTCGTCTTTCCCTGGAATTCATTTTACATTCAGCCCACTTTTTGAAGTGTATTTCTAATTGAGGAACAAAGAGTTAGGCAATCAGACTTTCTGCTCTTGTGAGCTAATTGTGCCTTGGCTGTGAACCCCAAGCTGACATTTCCTGTGTCACACAAATGCTGTGTATCTGTCAAGATAGGCACCAGATTGTATTTTGATAGCTACTGCATCAGTGGAATACTCTCAGCCAAACCCATGGGTCTTCAGCAGCTTATTTCTCCTGTGTCCAGTTCACAAAATCATCAGTTAGCATTTACTGTAAAATCTAAAAACTTTGATAATGTATTTTAAAAACAGAAATACCAGATTTGGGTAATCATTAAACCATCACATTAGCAGTTTTCTGGACTGTAAAGCAGTCAGACATTATATTTACTCTTTCTGGGTGAGATTTTAAGTGATACAAGAGAAGACAGCAATACTTGAAAATACCAAAAATGACACCCTTCCTATTTAATATGTTTCCTTGGCCAAGAAATCGTGCCATTATTTACACTAAAATAAATTTTAAAGGAAGAACTGAAATAATTCAGTTTTTTGCCCAAGTACTCCTACTCCTGTCTGAAAGTTCAAGCAAAGGCCAAAGGCACTAAGGTCCAGGAATACATATCCACGTTTTTGCACACGTTCAAGATTTGAAACAAATGTACATCCAAACTGAAGTTTAGTTACATGCAAGAACAGAGTATGAAGCAATGGTATGGCACTAAGCAAGTATATTTCTATTAATATTTGCTGTATTAATAACTAAAAATCCATTTTCCCTGCATCAGAGAAAACCAGCCTGTGTCTTTTGAGCTGCTTGTCATAGAACCATAGAATGGCTTAGTTTGGAATGGACCTCAGACGTCATCTACTCCAACTGCCTCAACATGGGCAAGAAAGCCTCTCTACTAAACTCATCTGTTTGGGGCCTCATCCAATCTGGCCTTGAACACCCCGAGGGAGAAGGGATCCATAACTTCTCTGGGCAACCTATTCCAGAGACTCACCACCCTCACCATGCCCATTAGCTGCTCACAAGCATCTCCTACACCAAATCTTGTTTGATGACAGAGTGGCTGCAGGGCTAGACTGACACAGTGGTTCCTGATCAATATATAGTCTCTGCTGGAAAAGAAAATGGCCCAGAGGAACTTACATTAGCAAGATCTCTTAAGCATCATCTCTTTCCTACCCATATACAAAACCATAACTTCCATGAAGCAGCTGGTGCCCTGATGAGCTGCCTCTTTTTCCCACCTATGAGTTATCTTTGTGCTTCTCCTTCAGCTGAGTAAGTGAAATGCAGAGCTCTTCCTCTGTGGGTTGCAGATATGGCCAAACCCATTTCACACTGCATACCCTGCCCAGGATAACAGCAACCCTAAAGCAAAAAAAAAAGCCAACCACTGCTGACTCATAACATCCAGCACAGACGGATAAAAAAAGCCAACAAGTTAAAGCTTTACAACCTCATGTCAGCTTACTGCTGGTAAGGCAGATCAAACTCTTTTTGATTCAGTATCTCTAATCCAAGCCAGCACAGATGTTGGCTAGCACGCCAGTGAATCAGGCTTTGCAGCTCCTTCTCCAGGAGGCTGACACATGGCACCCCAGGGAAGAGTCTAAAAGGAGTAACTGTAAACTTTAATACACTACCACATTAAGTGGCATCTGTGCTCCCTGGCTGGGCTTGTTTATTTATTTATTTGTTACAGCATTCTCATGTTTGCAGAGCTATATCTAAAAGGAAATTCTTGTGACAGAACCACAGAATATTAGGGGTTGGAAAGGACATTGAAAGATCATTAAGTCCAACCTCTCTGCTAGAGCAGGACCACCTAGAGTGGGTCACACAGGAACACATCCAGCAGGTTTTGATAAGTCTCCAGTGAAGGAGACTCCCCAGCCTCTCTGGGCAGTCTGTTTGCATAGTACAGCTGCACTTGAAATTAGTCAAACTTGGGTAATTTCAAAATTAAAGATTAGCTTTGTTTGTTTTCCTATAGCTTAGTTTTCTGCTACTTGTTTAGCTCAGAAAATTCAACTCTCACTTTTCCACAGAATATTTTATGTGTGTTGTCTGGCTTTGGTTCTTTTGTGTCATGGATGCAGCTCAGTTTAAAACTGAGAATTTCAAGACCTGGCTGGAATCAAAGGCAATGAAGGATTCTCAGATTTAGCAGAGCACAGTTGGACCCGTAACTACTTGCACTACTACTCATATATTTTAGCTGTAAATGATGTATCACTACTACTGAATATGGCTTCAGACCTTTAAAAGCTGCATTTAAAACAGAAGCTACTCAGCTAGGGTGTTCTTCAGAGTACAGCTGTGGAAAAGCAACATATCTCATATAGTCTCATTGATCCTTGTGTCTCCCCAATGAAATGTAAGACATTGCATGGAGACTACAGCATTATTGCAGAGCTTTTTCCTCTTAGGCAACATCTCAGAGGCATTAAAAAATACCAGAGCAATTCTTTGTCATTTACTGTGAAGCATCTTTGTGTTAGCAGTGACTTCAGTGGTACCTCAAAACTCCACATTGTAAGGTGCAGGATGATTTAGTTTCTCTTGCTACATGTCATAAAAACCTGCCTTCACAAAAACATAAAGTGACATTGCTGCCTGTCTCGTGAAAGGACAACAGCCTGATTACATCAATTATTTCTATTGCACAAATATTATTTTTTAGTTCTCTCCAATACTCTCTAAATGACACCAATAACATTGGTATGTGTCAGTTTGATCTGTAACTCTTTTGCAACCCTCCTCCCTTAACATCTGGACATTTGAAATCAGACATTAGGCAGCTACCCATTGTGCAAACACAGAAGAAAAATTATTTCTTGAAGACCTATGAGAAGCTATCAAAGTATGGAGAAAAGAAAGTTGGTCATCCAAGTTGGCAGAGTAGAAGCCACATGTTGGTCTTTAATATCATTCCATCTGCTAAACACCCTGGAGTGCTTTGCTGCAAGGTAGTGACTTCACACTGCATATTTCCGCTTTACAGAAGTGTGTTTTATATCTGAGATACACCTAGGTGCAGCACTTTGTAATGAAAACTAATTTATAATTTAAAAAAAAAAAGTTTAATTTTAATTTCCCACTCTAGTTTCTATTTTAAACTGTTTCAAAATAGTTATTTATTTATCAGCTATTTCCTGGTTACTCCTCAGTCAGACCAATTCCTCTCAACCAGTGCATAAGCATTCATGCAGCGATAAGGCTATAAAACTAGCATCTCTGGGCGTGCAATGAGAAAAGAGTAATGAAAGAGCACTTCCCCTGTCACCAAGACTGTATCAAAAGGTGATCCAATGTACCTAACGTGCTTATATTTCAGGTGCACCTTTCAGGATGTTTAATATTCCGGCACAGATTACATTGCAGTAATATTTCACATATGTTTGCAAAAGAAGAAGAGTTTTGATGTCAACAAAAGTGACCCAAAAAGGCAAAGTCTGCATTTCCATGAGGTTCAGACTTTTGAAAATATTTATACAAGTGTCACTAGCTTACACTTTTCATCTGCAAAAACTGTAAATCACACATTGCCTACAAATGGAGAGCTAACCCACAGGCTTTGCATGATTCGTCCAAAAGAAATTTTGACAGAAGAGAGAAATGTCTTCTGATTTCAATCTGATCCCAAAAGGCCCCCCTCACACTTTCATGGGTTAGGAACTTCCCCCCCGTTTGAAATTTACCAGCCTAGATGAAATGGCTTGGAAGCAAGATGAAGCTGTATTTACAGCATGGCAACATTTACAAGTATATACACACAGTATATATGCACAATATATTTACAAGTATATACAAATTAGAAATAATACAGAAATCCAAACTCCCTTTCAGACAAAGCAAAGTGCCTAGGAGGGCTCAAAGCTATCACTATTCTCCCTCTCTATCTCAGACAGGCAAACAAAACCAAAAGCCAGCAAAGTTTATGCGTTAGTTGTTAGCTGAGATTAGAGGAGAATGGCCCAGGTTGGAAGGGACCTCAGACATCTACTCCAAGCTCCCTGCCATAGGCAGAGATGCCTCTCAACTAGACTCTGCTGATCAAGGCCTCATCCAACCTGGCCTTGAAAATCACCCAGGAAGGAGGTGTTCACAACTTCTCTGGGCAGCCTAATTGAGAGTCCCACCACACTTGTACTGAAAAACTTCTTCCCAAGAAGCATTCACCCAAACAGGCAGGACTGAGCATGGAGAAAAAGGAATTACTTTATACACTTCAGGAGCTATCACTGGCCCCTGAAATTGCTTTGTATGAACATTAACTGAACAGCTGGAGATATTTCCAGGCAACACTAAGGCAACCTATAGCATTCATAAAAAGAGCCCAAAGGTTAAAAAAAAATAATTTAAAAATTCAGAAACATAATCTTCAGTTAATGTTAGCTTGCACATTTCATGCTATGAGCCAAAGTATTTTTTAATGGAAAAATAAACTTGACGTTCAGGAATTTTTATTAGTTTTTTTTTTTTTTTAAACATTAAAGAGCAAGAGGTTTGCAGAGGAATCTCTGTAAGTGGTTGTCAGGCACAAAAGAATTGCTAGCACCAAGGCTCTAGATTCCTGGTGTTTCCTCACATTAATTAGATGTGAATTTTGTAAATTATTCAGCACTTCTTCAAAACTGTTATCCTAAGGAAAAAAAAAAAGGCTCTGAAATTAAGTTAGAACACTAGCTAACAATTAACACACACTTTGTATGGCCATGTACAGCACTGCTGTTTTCTTGTGCACAGTGTGGTGAGTGGTTCTTTGATGTGGTAATACTGCAGGAACAAAAGAAAGTGTCAAAATGATCTGCTTAATAAAACCTTTTTCATGAAATCTAAAATAAAAGGTATTCTCCAACTGCACGATATAAAGCAAATTTTCTAGAATGTGTTCATTACCATGGGAATGAAAAGATTTTACACCTGCAGGAAATGAGAAGATTTTGTACCCACACCTAGCTGATCCCTTCCAAAGTGGACAAATAACTAACATCTGCCATCATCCCTCTCCAGGGAAAAACATGTGAGAGGTCTTCTGGATTTTTTTTCTTACTGCTCACTCAAATGAGTACATGGACACAAACAAAGAAACACTGCTGGAAGTTTATCTAAGCAAAGGTCAGTGAAAGAAATACACTGCAGTCCTGACAATGATCAGCTCAATTCTCCTGCAATGCTCACCTCCCAAAATTTATCATCTTCTTGCTACTGGGGATTCCAGGGAAGTAAAGCAATGGGGATTCCAGGGAAGTAAAGCATAGGCTCTAGGTCAGAATTTCTTTAGATTTTGTTTTAAAAAGGACATATAAGTACAAATAAAAAACAAACCCCAACAAAACAAAAACACAACACCAAAAAGAACAGAATAAGTCAACAGTCATCATGAGAACAGGCTATTTATTCAGACATGATCCTCAAGGGGAAAATGGGAAAAGCACTGGTAAGAGACACACATTTTTAAATACTCCAAGAAGAAAAACTGCCATCAATCCTGCCCAGGGAAAATCTATCTCCTGCAGTTAGCCAAATGGTGAATTTTCAGGGAATGTCACTGCTTCTTTTAGTGTTAAAGCTAGGGAATCAGCCTTCCTGAGCTTCTTGCATAGAGGAAGAGAGGGTTTTCCAGTAAGTGATCAAAGGCAGTAAGACAACTTAGATTTCCACAGCCTCTAGGCTCTTTTCCTTTAAACTGCAAGGGCTTCACCATCCATGTCATTCAACATTCACTTACCACATTCCAAAATCAATATTCCTCAGACTTTGGAGGTAGCTGCCTGGATTCCCCAGAAAGCCATGTGCACCACTTGATAGGAAACCAATTGTTCATCTGGCAGGGGTCTCAAAGCACTGAATTTCTATGGATATTGTTAAAGCACATGGCTAGCTAGAGGAATAAGCTGTGTGATTCAGCCTGAGCACCAGCCTTTGTTAGACATTAAGGGATCTGTCCACAAACTCAAATTTCACTTCCTAAGAAAAGTCACAACAAAACAGAGTCTGGGTTTTGCTGTTAAGAAACTCAGTGCAACCAGTGGAGCTGGACATTTCTTCAACAAAGAGGAAGGGGAAAACCACCCCAAAAATCAAACCTCAAATTAAATCTGGAGACTTTGTATTACTTTACCTTATAGCTTCTCATATATCATGAGTTTTACCTTTCAGTTATCTGGGATTATTTCTTTCAAATAGTACTTCTTATCTGAAATAACAGACTCCAATAAGGACTTCAATCTTAGTGAGCATAGGCTTGACAATAAAATGTCTCCCAGCTAACCTTAAAACTTGGAATGACTGAGCTGTGATTTATTTTATATGGCAGGTCATCTTTAAAAAAAGAAAAAAAGAGAAAAAAAAAAGTAGTGGAAAGTAAGGGAAAGAAAACAAAACCTGGAATACATTGAAACTATTTTTTTTTTTTTCCATACTGCTCAGTTGAAACTAAAATTGTTTGGATTCAGAATGAATTGTTTCTGGTTGTGTGTATGTTTGTGCTGTAGAGAAGGATGACATGAAAAGCTGACAATTTTCTTTCTCATTATTTATCCATATTTTACTGAAGATGTCATTTCAAAAGTGGCAGTCAAAAACTGAGTTTTAAAAGTATGAAATTAAAGATCTGCTTCCCAATGGAAGATGTGAACTTTCTTGAAATGAAACAATTGACATTTGTGCAGGAGAAGAGAGGCTTACCTGAATAGAATAGAATAGAATAGAATAGAATAGAATAGAATAGAATAGAATAGAATAGAATAGAATAGAATAGAATAGAATAGAATAGAATAGAATAGAATAGAATAGAATAGAATAGAATAGGCCAGGTTGGAAGAAACCTCCAAGATCATCCAGTCCAACCTATCACCCAGCCCTATCCAATCAAATAGAGCATGGCACTAAGTGCTCAATCCAGTCTTTTCTTGAACACCTCCAGGGACAGTGACTCCACCACCTCCCTGGGTAGCCCATTCCAATGCCAATCACTCTCTCTCTGTGAAGAACTTTCTCCTAACATCCAGCCTTTACCTCCCCCAGCACAACTTGAGACTGTGTTCCCTCATTCTGTTGCTGGTTGCCTGGGAGAAGAGACCAACCCCCACCTGGCTACTTTCATTCCGTCAACCCCAGCCAGGTGAATTAACCACACTCAGTTCAAAGCCCTGAAGATTCTTAAATTTTCTCTACCTCAAAATGAGAAAAGAGGGGAAAGAAAAAAAAAAGTTTGGGTTTTATTGAACTGAATTTAGAACAAAACCATCTCTTCATTTTATCAGTATACAGAACATGCCAACAATGAAGTAAATAAATTGAAGAAATGTTCTCAGGAGATTCAATTTTCAGTTAATATCTCTTCTCTCTGCCCTGTGTATACTCAACAAGCAGTCAAGGCTGAAGAATATAATGATTATGTTTAGCTTCTTTTGCTTTAAGCTTCACTTCACTTCCTTCATTGGCATTACATCTGCCTGCTTCTTCTGATGAAGACATCACCTTTCGGAAAGGACATAGAAAAACCATTTGTCATCCCAGAAGGTCCTGTATCTGGTATCTCTCTGTTCTCTCAGTACTATTAGATCCCAGATTAAATGCAAGTTATCAGCTGACACAGATGTGATTTGTTGGTTTTTTTTCTTCGCAGGCTGTGCCTTCCTGGGGCTCAACAAGAGGACAAGACTCTTTCTGCAGCCTTTTATTCCTGAGAGCTTTAAAAGGACTTGACATTGGGATGCTCAGAGCCTTTTATGGTTGGAGGCTTCTTCAGCTCTGCAAAGCTGCAGATGTTTTTACCTTTAGATTTCTACAGCAGCTCCTTATCATTTTCTTTCCTGTTAGTGTTTCTTGGTTTGCTGCTGTCTGGGGATGGGTGAATGCAAGAGCTCTCTACTACTTTTCAAAGCTTTCCTCACAGGTGAAAGCAGGTTCCTTTCCCCTGGCATTTCAATAGCTTGAGTTGAATCTGGAAAACCTCTGAAATAAAACTTCATTTTGACTAATTGCCAAAAAGGTTGGACACTTTTCGAAGATTATGCCAAATCAAAGGTTTTAGCTTTTCCACCTCAGTCTCTTGGACCTTTCTTCTCTAAACAACTCTCTTTCCCCTTTCACCTCACTTATTTTCCTTCACCTGAGCTCTGCAGCAAAAACAAACCTACAGCTTGCTCAAGGAAGTTCTCTGATTTTCATGCTTAACACAGCCTCAGGTGCTCTGCTTTAGAGTGAAGCAATACTGGTAAAACCTCAAAGTAGTCAGGATTTGGGGTTTTTTTAGCCATTCCTGCAAATGGCTGACCAAACAGTTACTAATACCAATAATGTAAATTAAAAGTGCTGTTTACCTGATGGAAAGACTTGTGCCAAAAGAAACCTGGATAAACAACTCTGGCCAGAAAAATAATGTGGTTATCCACTTACTAACCCTCAAGGAAGTGAATGGTATTTTAGTTGCATTTAACCCCATCAGGAGGTGAGACATTCTGTGCCACTACCACGAGACATACAAGATTTCAAAGCAGCATCTTGTCTGCAGATGGAGATGACCAGAGCAGAGATTAGAGTAGTTGGAAAATTTTCAACAATTTTTCACTTGAAATGAGAGCAAGAGAAAAAACCAAAAAACAAACAAAGCAGTTAGGGAAGGTGTCCCTGCCTATGGTGGGCAGTTGGAAGTGGATGATCTTTGAGTTCTCTTTCAACCTAAACCGCTCTATGTTCAGAGCAAGGATCTGAACGCAGTTCCCCCAGAGCTCATTTAGAATATTCTGGTCTCTAAGCTAGCACCAGATCTGAGATACATCTCCTGTCAGTTAATATGTTTCCACAAAAAGCTTTCATTTTGAATTTGCCAAGGAGACAGTTTTGCTGAAATGCCCTTACCAGGTTGGTGTTCATCTCCATGGAAATTCACATGTTTCTAGTTTCCATGCTGGCACGTTTTTTTTTGTTTGTTTTTTTTTCACCCATCACTAGTAACCAGCGCTACAGAAACTATTCCATCTGATCTCTTGAGTTGTGATGGTCCTGAGTTACCATTTGCTCTTCAAAAGCCAGAGCTTTCGCAAAAGAGGGAGATCTAGCTAAAGGTGGAGACCTGTGATCTGTCACCCCTTGGTATTGAGACATACACTTCTGCTAGGATCTGTCAAGCACCGGTGAGCGGACTGAGTAGGCTTCACTACAAATCATGGCATGACAAGTAACAATAGTTATGACTGTCTGGCTTGCCACCTTCTCCAAGGGTCCAAACAGAAGGTTATGCTGCAGAAGCAGCATGCTGCTTGCTGTTCCACAACAATGAAGCAGCAACAGAAGACGCCACCTAAGAGCGTTTTGTAAGTCCAAACAGGAAAGAGCTGTCAGACATTTGGAAGGATAATGCTACTCTCTGGGTAGTTATCACACAGAAAGAGAAGGAAAGGATGAGGTCCAAGCAAGAGCAACAAATAGATAAAAAGGAAAATTATTGTCAGCAAGAGAAGGCAACAAAGTTCCACCTCAGTCCCAGCCAACCCATCTACTTCCCTAAGGTAGTAGCAACCCTGCTATTCCCTGTGTCCGTCCTTTTTGTCCTTTTCCATGCCCCATTGCATAGGGAAAGACAAACCACATTTCAAAGCTGTGCCAAACACAGTACATTTGCCCATCACACACCTGTGTACCTCTGCCAGAGAGCTGAGTTGAACTGTTACAGAGAGACCTCATTTCCACATAACCTCTACTGGTTAACTGACTAGACACCAGTTAACAGCTCCCGAAACTAGGCAAAGCAAATATATCAAAACTTAAAAGCTTTCCAATGCAGTGGAGTGCTAGAAAGCGTCCAGGAAAATCTTGTAAATTAACAAGGGACTGTGCTATCCCTTCAGCTTTGTGTGTTCATTCCCAGAGACCCTTTCAGACAAATTACACATTGTACCCAAAACTGTATTTGGAAATTGTACCAGTGGATATTAATTAGCATGTCAGCTACTAATGTTGAATCATTGGCTGCAAATCAGAAAAAGTCCTGTGCTCAGCAATTCGAAAGGACATTTCCAAGAGCCTTACATCAAGATTTAAAAAAAAAATAAAGCTGGACTAGTTTTAACTGTAATTATATTTTCACTGCTAGAGACTAAACTGAAAGTTTGGTAATACAGTGGGAAATTACAATTATAAAAGCCAAGTAAAAAACAACAGGGAAGTAGTTACCCATCTAAGAGTTATGTCAAAATAAGCTGCAAAGCCCTACAATTACATTAAGAAAGATGCTTGCAATTAGGATAAGAATATAGTGTATCCACATGTGAAGTCAACTTAGCACATGAAGAGCAAGAGATTTTTCTCTCTAAGATTCATAGGAGGCTGGAAAGAGATTTGAAATGAGTAGAAAGAGGCTGTCTTTTTTT
>VWZI01001191.1:733973-772189 GCA_013396835.1 Psilopogon haemacephalus
TTTTTCACAAGCTTCTTTCCCTCTCTCTAAACATTCCTCTTCTAAACAACGAAGTCTAAATTCCTGTGACTGGCAGATCACACATCACAGCAAGTCAACAGAAATGTTTGCTTTCCTTCCTTATCTTTCTTTCTACAAAGTGTAGTGCTAGGATGCCGAATTCAGCTCTGAAAAGAAAAGCATCATTTTTTTATGTGTGACTAACGCATAAAGAAGTTTAATACCAGACAGCAGCAAAATATACAGTGAGGGTTTAGTCATGCGCTTTGATACACATGAATCAAGAAGGCTTTTTCTACAGGCTATTATAACAAGCTGTGTGCTTATAAGTTGTCAAGCCTTAAAACACAGAATCAAGGCCCAAAACAAAACAGACACAAAGGTGATAGGAGTGGAGAGCAAAAGATGATGCAAGGTATTTGCAGCAGGATCAAAGAGAAGTTGCACTATGTTAGAAGCAGCTTCTGTTTCAAGGCAAACATACAACAATACTCAAAGGAACACACCAAAAAAAAAAAAAAAAAAAAAACCNACCAAAAAAAAAAAAAAAAAAAAAAAAAGCCTGGCTTTTCTCCTGGTCCATTTTACTGGAAAAGTGTCACTAACACCATTCAAAGCTTCAGACTTTCCTGATATTCACTCTGGCACTGACACTAGTAGTAGGATTACTCTGAGCAAGAAGGGGGAATGCTGCAGTATAATACACTCACAAAGCCAATGAGCAGTAGCAACTTAGAAACTGGAACACTATTGGTTTTAACACTAAGAAATGCACCCAATGGGATGAAGGTGGTATGTTAAATAGAGGAAATGGTATTCCTTTCCTCTAGATAACAGTGATGATGACAACCTGCAGCATTTCTTATTTAAATTCTATACAACTTGCATCTATAGGGGGCTGTGAAAGTAGGCCAATAGCCATCATTAAAGCATTAGGCTCACTTACAGCCAATAAGTGGACTGGCAGTAAACAGTGCAGCTGATTAAAGGCACACAGGTTACAGGAGCATTAAGGAGATACTGAGATTACATTTTAATTTTAGGAAGACTTTGGGAACACTAGATTTCTCTGTGGGACCAATTTTGTGCATTTCTTTTCACATCTATCCAGTCCAGATAAGGAGATGGACACCATAACCAGAGCAAATAGCACAGATTTTGTAGGTACACAAGAATTGCTTTGTTCCAAAGCCATTGTGTTTCCCTCAGCACTAGAATTAGGACTACAGGAGCTGCGAGTGAAACGCACTGTAAAATTACTTTTAATGAGCATAGATGTATCAATCCCTGGGCTACGACTGCAATGTCCAAAACCCATGAGCAGCTTGATAGAGCCATACTACCTCATCTAGCAGTTATCAAGCACAATGACACAGAGATCCATCCCACTACTATGCGAGACCCACTGAAACCCCAGTGATTTTACACAGATTGTGGCCCTTCCTTTCCTCCTTCCCCTGTGAGGGGCATTCAGGTTGGGATTTTCACAAAACAGACATAGCAGAAATGAGCAGTGCTAGGAAATCAGTGTTTCTGTCACTCTTAATGAATGTCCTGAAATTCCATGGTGTTCGAAATGGTAGAGGAAAACAGATGGTGGCCTTCATTTCCAGCCTGAACAGAGATGCACGTGTCAGAACTTCTGCTCTGACCCATGGGGTGCAAACACTTTTCTGAGCATAAGCACCCACTTCCTTTCATGGTCACAGGAAAGAGCGGCAGGTGAGCAACTTTAAACTAATCATATATTAAAGTAAGATAACCAGTCCAGGTGATTAATGTGGATAGATCCACAACCATGTTTGCATCACAGGAACACAGGATGTTAGGGGTTGGAAGGGACCTGCAGAGATCATCAAGGCCAGACCCCTGCCAGAGCAGGGCCAGAAAGCTCTTTGCAAAGATGTGTATCTGTCTGACCATCATAAACAGCAATACACTTTTCATATTTACATGACTGTCTGGTGAAGGACTCAAAGCAAAAAAAAAACAACCCTCCACATTTGGCACAAGAGCAAGACATCTTGGTGTCTGAGAGGGCTGTTCATACAGCATGTCCATTACTTCTATTGGACCTGCCAGATTTTCATGAGAAGATGGCGTGGTCAAAGGAAGATCGCAGAGAGAACACTCATGCCTGTCCCACTGAGCTAAAAAAAATGGGGTTTTTTCTATTCCATGACCATATTTGTTCCATTCAACCTCTGCCAGGTGTTGTGGCAAAATAATGTGACATCTTTTCTGGAGGAAAAAAAAAAAAAAAAAAAAAAAAAAAAAAAAAANGTAATAATGAGAAATTAAGTGATATGCTTGAAACTCCATGAAGCATCGAGTATCAGCAGCCAATAAAGAACACATAATGCCTACTTCATAGTCCCACGCACTGCCTATCCCCCTTATCCTGCACTTCTCACTTGAAAGAAGCTTAAAATACAACTCTGACTGAAAATAATTTCCAGACTTTGCAGAGAGATTATTTCACCCATCAGTAAAAGGCAGTCATTTTCTGAAGTAGCATTTAACAGAGCACAGCAGCCTGGAACAAAAGGTGAATAACTTATTTAAATGAAATGTGGGAGGATATCTAGGAAGGCAGAACTTTCCTTTCAAAATTAGCTCAGGATATTGGTTTAAAAAAAAAATTTAAAAAGAAAAAGAAACCAAAACCTGCACCTTGTAAAAATTACAACGAGCCATTGAAAGAACAAGATATGAGATCTTTCACGACGTGATCAATTCATCTCCTCTCTCCCCACCATCCTGATATAGCAACCGCATATTAATTCCAGTGCTGAAGGATTTTAGCAGGAAAGTCACCAACTGCAGCTCAAAAAGCATTCCTTGGTGACCCCTCATCCAGCACTGACTAGGCTATGAAAATAGGGCAACCAGCAATGCAGGTATACCAAGTCTGTCATTATGGGAGCTCTTCCTGCCAGCAAATTAAAGGCTCATCTAACATGTTTCCTCACCAGACCAGGAGTTTGCTGACCTGAAGCAAACCCCCATTGTTTCTTTTTGGGAAGCTATTTGTCATGTTGAAATCTGCCCTGAATTTTCTCTCAGACATATCCCTTTCTATATAGGTGTGAGAGCACATCATGGACAGCTGTTTGGCCTGGGAATCCTTCCCTTAATAAACCACACTTACTGCACACAAACAGCCTTTCTGTAGCCTGGAGTCATTCCCATCTGTCTTCCCTGCACTCCCATCAGCAGATTTTTGCTAGGGGATGCAGCTTCCAGGCTGTTGAGGGGCTTTGCTAGTACTACATCCTGTTGCACACAGAATAGGACATTACTATTAAAGGCACTCTCTGTGCCAGGAGCCAAGGGTTGATATCACATCCTCTGAGACGTTCTCACACCTGTAATTCAATGCAGAAACCACCACAGCTCAGTAGAGACAAAGGTACAAAGTTCATAGTCACTGCAGACTGCCAACAAGACAGCCTGTGTGAGCTCACATGACTAGAAAAGCCTCATGGCTTATCATAGAGGAAATAATCTCACTGCTTTAAGCCCCACAACAGAAAGGGACTTATTATAAAAGGTTCTGATAAGAAAATTCATCAGGTAGCATCATAAAAGAGACACAAGTTTTAGACATTAGAGTTAATTGGTGGTCCCATGGAGGACCTGCAGCAAATGGACAATCACATGACATGAAAACAACACACACTTTTTTCCTTTGCAACATCTCTGCATCTTCAGTATTCAAATGGCAAAGCCAAAGAAGGGAGATCTCTTCCTTGCAGTGGCAGTTTCTATGGTACCATACTGTTATTTTAGGAGCTCTCTGCCACTTTTCTGTTACATTGAGATTTCGTGGAGCAATGAGGAATTGCAGGGTACAAAGCCTCTGGTGAGAGCTGTTTGACACCTCATGAGGTTTGCCCTCCTGAGCAGCAAGGGCTCCAAGAAGTGGCCCTGTTGATGATGGATGTTTGCTGTCAGCTCATACAGCTTGCCCCAGCTAGGGAGCATGGAGAGGGTTACTTGAGATTTGTCACAAGAAAATTGTAGCTAACTCAGGGGCAGTTTTAGGACAGAGTGGAAAGACAGATGAAACTATGACTCTGTGTTACAGGAATAAGTCTCTTTCTTAAAGATGTTCACAGAGACCTCATGCTAGATTAGGAAAAAAAAAATAACAAAGAACCCAAGCCCTATAGCAGTCTACTCAGTCAATAATTCTTTGCTTATCCTGGATATTCTCAAAGATAATTATAATTGGAAGAAAAAAAAAAAAGTCACTTATTGAGGTTTCTCCCTCCCAACTAATTTATTCTGACTGCTCTCACAATGAAATTAAAATCTTTTTCTCTACTTAGGATTTAAAATAATCTATTGCCTGAAACCAGCTATCAGAAATCCACATTATAATTTTGCTTGAAGAGGAAAGAGGACTAGATAAAGAGAGATAAGTCTCTTCTTTGGATACAATTATCTTTCAAAGCTTAAAAAACAATGGTGTAAAAAATCATGTATAATAAATGATTAAACACTGCAACATGAAAATCAGTCTGGAACAAAAACCTGCTCCAGAGAGCACTCCTGAATAGCAGTATCATCACTTTCTCACATGAACAGAATGCAGAGTTTGTGCATTCCTCCACATTAGGTGTTAACTGTTCTAAGCAAAGCTGATGTTTTTGTTTTGCAGCAATAACAAGAAGGTAGATCACTCCATTGACAGCCTCAGGAAGGAATTACATCCTCAAGTTATGATGTCGCAAGTTAATTTCATGGCTTTTGTGGCTGGAATATAGCAACATTATTTTATAATTAATATGTTTGCTTTGTTTCAAAGCCTAGACTCTTTTCCCATAAAAATAACAAGTGGAGAGCTGTTTAAAAGCTTTATTCTTACTGTCGGTGGGGGGGAAAAAATCAATTTGCTTGCAGTTGTCAAAATAAGATAAACCTCTAACACAACCAAGATAATTCTAACATCCTCACTTCAACTCTGATGAAGAGATAAACATTGCAAATCACTTTGTATATAAAATCCTTCTCTGCTTTAGAATACAGTTCTTTATAGTATGTTTTCCATGACCTTGTCTTGGACAACATAATTCTCCTGCCCTCTGACAGACAGTCTTTTTACCTAACTTTAACAATCCATTAGAAAGCTCAAGTAGCCAGCACAATAAATCAACTCCATTTACTGTAAGTATCTGTTCTGGTAGACACCATTTAGGAGCTTCACTAACAAAAAAACAATCAACAGTTATTGCAACAATACATATCACATTATCACTTCAGAATCACAGGGAAAAGGGGAAGTTTGAAGGAATCTTTAGAGGTCTTGAATCCACCCTCCAGCAGAAAACAACTATGGGAAATGAGAAAAAATCCCATTTCTTAGAGTTAACTGAGTTTGGTTCTGGTCAGCAAGGGAAAAGTGCCCTTGGGACACAAAATCCATCACATTCAGACGTCTATAACACTGGACACTGTCTATAACCAGGACAACTAGCAGAATTTGTAACAAGTTTTTGCTTAGAAGAGTGCTGGGATTGTGAGCCCAAGGCAAATTTGATCTCAGAGGTCTCCTCCAACCTCAAGAGGTTCTGTGATTATGTATTTCTTTTATCAAAATTCATCACCAGATCCCAACTGGAAGGTGAGATCACTCAGAAAATGTTTTTTAACAAAGAATGGTTGCGTCTCAATTGTGGTCAGTGTCCTGCAGTACACATAGCACACTGCTACTGGCTTCCTTAACGGGACACGTGCCCCCCTAGTTTGTGTGTCACATGTCCCAGGCCCATCCAGCTGCCTTACCTATTATCAAAAATCTCAAATGACTCTAATCTGCTGTGTTAAGTCAGCATTACTAAATCCTGAGTATATATAATGTGGTTGTAAGGAACTTACTTCTTGGTTGGACTGAGACAAACTAACATCCATCTCTGGATATCTAGAGTTTATATTTGCTCAAGAAACGGATTTCTTACCAAATATATACATATCAGGAACTTTCAGTATTTTATTTCCTAATAATAATGCAATGATATCTTAAGTAGATCCTATGTGTAGGTTTCAACAACAGTTTCAACAGTGTGAGGTCCTGCACCTGGGTCGCTGCAATCCCAAGCACAAATACAGGCTGGGTGGTGAGTGGCTGGAGAGCAGCTCTGAGGAAAAGGACCTGGGGGTCTGGGTGGATGAGAAGCTCAACATGAGCCTGCAGTGTGCACACGCGGCTCAGACAGCCAACCGTGTCCTGGGCTGCATTAAGAGAGGCATTACCAGCAGGGCAAGGGAGGTGATTCTCCCCTTTTACTCTGCTCTTGTCAGACCCCACCTAGAGTACTGTGTGCAGTTCTGGAGCCCCCAGCACAGGAAGGACATGGAACTGTTGGAGAGAGTCCAGAGGAGGGCCACGAAGATGATCAGAGGGCTGGAGCACCTCTGCTATGAGGACAGGCTGAGAGAGTTGGGGCTTTTCAGCCTGGAGAAGAGAAGGCTTCGGGGAGACCTTATAGCAGCCTACCAGTATCTGAGGGGGGCCTACAGGAGGGCTGGGGAGGGGCTGTTCACAAGGTCTTGTAATGACAGGACGAGGGGGAATGGGTTCAAATTGGCGGAGGGGAGATTTGAACGGGATGTTAGGAAGAAATTCTTCACAGTGAGGGTGGTGAGGCACTGGAACAGGTTGCCCAGGGATGTTGTGTCTGCTCCCTCCCTGGATGTGTTCAAGGCCAGGCTGGATGAGGTCTTGAGCGTCCTGATCTAGTGGGAGGTGTCCTGCCTGTGGTGGGGGGTTGGAACTGGATGATCTTTGAGGTCTCTTCCAACCTAGACCATTCTATGATTCTATGAATGCTGGCTTGTATGTATTGCAATCCACAGATTTACTACTGATCATACTGAAGGAGTTCTAAGTGTCCCAAGTCTCTTCTTGCCTCTTTTTTCACAAGTGAAAAGTACAATGTTGCAATAGCCACATCTCTGATAAAGCTTCTTAAAATAATGTTTGTAAAATGGCCTTTGGGGGATTGCTGAGGTTAAGACAGAAATAAATTCAACAATGGGAAATTAAAATAAAATAAAATAAAACACACACAAGAACAACTAAATAAGGGCAGAAAAAAAATATTTCTACATCTTTCTTAGATGCAGATCTGCCCGAAGTTATACATCAGTGTGCTGTTTGTACATTACTAGAAAACACAAGCTGCAATGAGCTCGTGCCTGTGTCTCCACCAGCCGTGCAGAGCCCTTAGCGTTTTCACTTCATTTTCTTTCTACTTCATATTCTGACCCCCAGCTCATTGCGTATCCCAGTCCTTGAGCCTTCCTGTTGCCTTCCTTTGACTTTCTTGGCGCTGTGCTCAAAGGCATGTACAACCATCAGCCAGGGTTTCACAGTTACATGAACCAGATGGAAGCTCTTGTTAAGTTCATGCTAGTGTCACACATGATTCAACTCAGAGCCCAGTAATGAGACTGCCTCTTGCTTCTGCCTGCATTTCTCGCTGTCAGAGGTGCACAGACACTTATGTAATATTTGGGCTGTCTCCCTAGATGGTGTCCCTAGAGTAAAAATGTCAGCATATGCAGAGATACCAACAGCCTCTTAATGCTCAGTACAACCATGTAAATTCATGCTAGCAAGGGAATTGGTGCAATCACTTTGTTTGAGTCGTTGGCACTTTACATACAGAAGTGAACTTAATAACAAATTAACTCTCTGAACTGCTTTAGCCTTCGGCCCCTTCCAGTCATCATTTACTCCTTTTCAAGGGCACTTAACTGCTGAGGCTTCTTAGTGTGGCTTTATATTTTTTAAAGACTGGAAATGATTTTTAAATCATTTTGAAAAGGCAGCTATCTTCAAAGAAGTATTTCTCTTCTCTTTGTAAAATCGCTACTAAATATAAGCAATGCTGTCTTTGAAACCTACAGAGAGCTAGGAAATGAGACGTGACTCCTTAAATATAGCTTCCTATTTCTGAAGTGTACCTTTACCTAATATGTCCATAATGGCTAGAAAAGAATAGGACTGTGTAGGCACTTGAGCAGTGCTAGAAATGGGGAGGAGGAGGTGTTGCTTGCCTAGATTATTTCTAATAATTAAAAGGTTTTCATGCAGCCTTTAACCTGGTAGAAACTCTATAATAGATATTAAATTTCCTTCTTTCAGATATGCATGATCCACCCTATGAAATTTATGCTATTATCAACTGACAGTGGATGAATTTTATAATTTCATGGATTTTTCCTGAAAGCTTATCCCTCACAAGGATGATCATTACTTTCTTCTCACACTATTTGTGTAAGTTCCTTCTTTAAATTGCAGATTCTCCCAGAAGGAGAGCTTAGTTCTGCTGGCTACAGCCCACTGCTGACAATGACTGTCTCAGAAGTGCATCTCTTAGGACTTAATACATCACATTCAGATGCACAGGATTCTGCTAGAAAACACTTTAAAAATAAATAAATAAATAAGATCTTTTTAATTAGTAAATGCTACCCCTTCATGCTGAAGTGACCACAGCCTACCAAGAGAGAGACAGACGTTCAATATTTCTGATCACTGAAGATATTTTAGCTAACCATTATAAAGCAGTTCCATGGTTAGAAATCAAAACTGGGAAAAAGACTTGAGAGAGAGACATACTGTCAGTTACTTCCTGACTGATATAGGTGCCCCATTTCTTAAAGTTTTTCACTTAAGACTGAGTACTTTTCTAAAAGAAACACTAATTTTGGTACAAGCTACCAGGTGGGATCCCACAGTATTTGCATCACAGGGCATCTGGGGTGATCATGGGGGTGCCTTCTGTCATTCATATCTCTGACTCATCGTGGCTTTACCACCTTCTCCTGTTCAAAGGCAACTTGACTCATCACATCCAAAATCACCTCTCGGCTCTTGCACTTATCTATTCTAAAGGGCTTGGCAGAGATGAGGATTTTCCTGAGCACTAAAGCCACCTATGTCTCTCCTCCTCTCTTTGTTGCAAACCCTGTTGCTTTTAGTGATAGTTACCAGAGCTGCTAGTACATCCCGTTTGTTCTCTCTTTCACTTCTTATTCAGTCCTTCACAGAAAAGCAATAGACTTCATGTTATTTCTTTATTTAATCTGAAATTTATGGGTATGCATCTTGACTGTAGTTTGAATTTCAGAAGTGATTTCTGGAAACACTGCTATAGCTTTTCCTTTCCTGCCAAGGACAAACAATGAAGGCATTTGATACATATTTCTAATTATAAGACTGCTTAATAAGGCCATCTTAATGTATTCTGAAGCAGAATCATAGAACTGCTGAGGTTGGAAGAGACCTTTGAGATTATCAGGTCCAATTGCTCACCTTGAGCTCACAATCCCACCAGTACTACTAAGCCACTATCACAGTACCATGACCGCAAGCACCACATTCAAGTGCCTTTTAAATACCTCCAGTGATGATGAGTTCACTCATTCCCTCAGCAGCCTATTCCAGTGCTTGATAATCCTTTCTCTGAAGAAATCTTTCCTAATATCCAACCTGAACATTTCCCCCCCCAGCACAATCTGAGATCATTTCCTCTTGCCTTGTCACTTGTTGCATGCAAGATCAACTCCCACCTTACTCCAACCTCCTTTGAGATACATGCAGAGTGTGATAAGGTCCCCCCTCATCCTCCTCTTCTGAAGGATAACCAGCCCCAGTTCCCTCAGCTGCTCCTCACACAACTTGTATTCAAGGCCCTTCACCAACTTGACCATCTTTGGACACACTCCAGCACCTCAATGTCCTTCTTGTAGTGAAGAGCCCAAAAGTGAACACAGCAGTTGAGGTGTGGCCATACCAGCACTGAGCACAGGGACACAATCACTTCCCTACTCCTGTTGGCCCCACTAGTGTTGATACAAGTACACTCTGAATAACACTTGTGAGAGATTATCACAAAAAAGATAAAACAATGGCTGCTTTTTATATAACAAAAAATCCTACCTTGAGACAAGATGTCTCATTACCATCGTGATAACGTAGCCAATGCTATTAGAATCTGAGTTTCTATCTGCATCTGATAATTCTGGGGGATGGAACAAATTACAAGAAATGAAACAATTCCACTATGGTCTATTGAGAAACAGTCACCATCAAGGACCAGAAGAAAAACTTTAGCTCTTTTTATCAGTAAAAGATGCAATCCCAGAGCTTGCTGTATCGTTCTGTCATGTCTTACCACAGACAATCTGCTTAGGTAAAATGTACTTGCTTCAGCTGGTGATTTTTGCTCAGAGGAACCTCCTAGCCTCACAGACTTCTCATTTCAGGATTGAACTTGTGTCTGGAAAGTGCTTGAGTGTGATTTTTTGCACATTACCTTGCCCACTTGGCTAGGAGACCCTGGACTCTAGGATGTGCATATGTAGCACATACTGTGTGCACTTTCTTCATCTTTCAGGGAAATTTTTCCCCTCTCATTTGACAGTCAATGAGTGCAATGTCTCAAATAAAATTTTAAACTAAATTTCCACTCTAGAGAGCTGAGCAATGGAGAAAATGGATCAACACTCATGGACTTAAATATGACCTCCTAAAGTCCCTTCCAGTAAGAGTTATCCTACAGTTCTCTAATTGTTTCTAAATGCAAAGACACAGGAGAGGAAAAGGCTTCCCTTTTGGTTCCTGTTTACAGCACAGAGGATGTTTTGCCAATTATACTTTTCGATAGTTACTTTTTCTAGTGGTAACTACTTTAAGAAGTGAGAAACAAGGAAAATATTTATCTCCCTTCACTATCCACTCCACCTGATTTCCTAAGCTACAGACACTGATTCACGTCTGTTTATAGGTCTTTCATTCAGACCCATATGTCTCCATTTGTATTATCCCTCTGTATTTTCCAATCTGTAGAAAAAAGAAGGAAAGAAAATGCCAGTAGCAGAAAAGCCTAGTTACTTCTTTCTCAGTGCAGTCTTTCTTCGAGCACAGTAAGATCTTAGGCTAAAGACTGTCACAGCTTTCATCAAAGTTGTTCATCAACAGTGGATTCCCTATGTCTGCTATTCACAACCCAGAATTTTCTAGAATTCAATCTTGTCTTGTCAGTTGGCTGTCCTTCATTTCAAGGCACCACTAAATTTAACCTAAGATACCCATGTCCTAGAATAACTCCCTGTTTCTATTATCACACTTGGTTTACAGCAATAAATTCCTAGCAGGAATCACTGAACTGATGGAAGATCTCTTTCTGCCACTTAAAAACAACCTAGTCCCACAATATGCATCTTACTGTCCAGAGTGATTGTTTCTACAGCTTTGATTTTGGTCTGGTAAGACAGAGACTCCATTTTTACAGACCATGCAATGAAAAAGATGCTAAACTGCCTGTTGGCTGCCTCACGTAACATATTCAAGAGACTTAAGAAGCAATCCTTGGTCTCCAAACTACTGCCACTTCCTTGTGTTGAAACTGTGCTGCGTTCACTGCATTTCACACAGAAATATCATCCTTTTCCATCCCCTCTCTAACGTTCCCCTTGCCCTCTTGCCCTTAGAAAACATCAAGTAGCCTTCTTGCTTCCTGCTTCTTTCATTCTTTCTGCCACACCAGGAGGCATTCAGTGACACGTGGCAGCTTTGGTGTGCAGCAAGAGCTCAGCTCTAAAACATCACAACCCTTTAGCTTCAAGTATCCCACAGTGAAATGCCACAGTGCTAAACTGTGCAGTTCAAGTCAGAACTATGAGTAACAGGTTTCTCTACATGATACAATAGAAGTTGGTTAAATCCAGATATGGGGCAGGGAATAAAAAGTTGACTTTATGAGTAAGCTCTCCTGGACCAGCTCTGACCTCCCAGTCTAGGGCTGGAGTGTTCCAGGACAGATTCCCAGGTAACACAGGGCTACTCTAGGTACATGCAGCTCCTGGACACAGAAGGACTCTGGTTGTTTTCTACAGCTCCTGCATGACAGCAACTCATTTATGCACGTACCATAGGACCAAGCTTTTTAGGCCTTTCCATTCTGCTCTGATTCTCTCATATATGAACATGAGCATATCTAGCACACATTGAGAAATTATCTCCTGCTAAGCAGGCATATATTGAACAATTTGAACTGGAGACCAAAAGCTCTGCTCAGATTGCCTGATACATTATCTCCCAGGGACATTTCTCCAAGCTGATGAAAAGTGAGTAGTAAATATATTTTCCCATTTTACGCCATAAATATTTTAGTAATATGGGTGTGTATATCAATAACATCAGTATATAAGAGAAGCTGTCTTTGGTTTATTTATTAATATTTACCAATGCTTTAAGAATCTGTAATCAGAATGCGATTTTCTTCATCATCTGCAATGACATTGGCTCTATACTGAAGTTAAATCTTATTCATACTTGCATCCCAGCCTGATTTATTTATGATGTATCAACTTACAGACACAGGAGATCACTGCATGCGAAGTTAAACAAAACTGTTCAGAAAGTACAAATTGGTTGTACTGAAAATGACAACAAATGTAGTAGGCAGGAAAATCACAGGAGAAATAATGTGGAGAAAAGTAAGGGGCGGGGGGGGGAAATACAAGCAAACAACAAAGGTCAGCTGGCAAAATACTGTATTGCAATAGCCATATTGGTCATCTTTCAATGAAGTCTTTTAGGTGAGCTTGCTCCATAGAAAGGTGCCATGAGCTGAGCAAATTTAAATTTACATGGACTCCTGAAATGATGAAGAGCTTCTGCAACCTCAGTTATCTAGCTGCTACAGGGATCATGGAAAGAGCACCTCCTATCTGGCTGCTACAGGGATAATGAAAAGAGCACCTCCTATCTAGCTGCTTAAGTTTCTGAAACACCATTAAACAAGCCTTTGGCATTCAAATGAAAGTTCAGATTTTCCCAGAAAGCAGCAGGGAAGACAAACAGAGATACACCTGGAACACCTACAGACAGCTCTCTTCAAGAGATCTTCTGAACATTTCTGCAGGGGAGGATGACTCAAGGAAATGTATTGTTCAAAAAGTCTTCTTCTGAGCAGGCTGTTAAAGCACACACATCAACCAACAGCTGTGATTATCTTTCTGAATGCAGGTGTCCATACATAACTTAGCTTTACTATCCATGTCTTTTCATCTAGAATTCTAATTCACTGAAAGATAATAGCTTGGTTTTGTGGTTGTTTTTTTTTTAATTTTTACATCTGATAGCGCCCCTTAGCCTGGGAGTGGAATGAAAACCCAGATTACCTGAATCCTCAGTCATCTTGTTTTTAATCTCTCTTTCTACTAGAGTGAAAAGTTATTGCAACCTCAGAATTATTTGGCCTCAAGGCTGTCTTCACAAAAACATGATTGTTTAGCTTGTGTTCATGGTGACAGTACCAGCCTTGGTAACAGACATTTCCAGTAGACCAGTAACCATTAAGTGCTTAAGACTCCTTAGAAGTCTGACAATCATCTCGGCTGGAAAGGCCTTTCCATTACATCTTTGCTATATAAATATGCCTAACCTACCTAAGAGACTACTTCTTACATTTCTCATGACCCTTTCTGTGTCTCTCCGCCTTTACTATAAGTTAACAGGCTAAAGATACTTTTAAAATTAGATCTGTCCAAGGGAGTAATGCTAGAGGGCACACAGGTTTTCAAAAGCCCTCAGTGAGCATCCACTTTGAGACTAAATTTTCTAAAGTTTCCCACTCTGATGCACAATTAAAATCACTAACTTTAAAGCCAGGAGTAAGTAATATCAGAATCTACCCTGACTTCTTACTGTGAAGGGTTGTAAAATTTCAACCAGTAATTCCTCCATCAGTTTTATAATTTTCCTTTGTGTCACCTTATAGCCCTAATTTACATACAGCATGTGATAAAATCCTCTCCTATCCTTAAATGAATCAGTTCAATGGTGAATCTCCCCTACAATACATAGCCTTTTGTATCTTTCACTGAGCATTCACCCTCTATGTCACTAAGTATGAAATACAATCTTGAGTATACAAGCAACATTAAAAATAATGATGTTATTGCTAAGAATAAACTTCTGCAATTTACATTTGAATCCTTCTTAGAGTTTTAATAAATTCTGGAAAGAAACTTAGTGAGGAAAAATTTTCAAATGTTTGGTACTTCTGTCACTAAAGGCTGTTACAAAAACCCTGTGCAACTATACAGCCTAACTATGTTGCAAAACTCATGGTGATGTGAGAGAAAAGAAGTACAAAACAAGGCAGGAAAAGGGACTGAAAGAAGTGCACAGATCATATCACTGCCAAACACAGTGCACAGTGGCTCAGGAATTTCCTCAGCAGCCCTGCTGGAAGCAGGCAGGCACACGAGACATGCCCTGTTCTTCTAAGCAAGCCCTGGCTGTCAGCCATTCTCAGAAGCTATTCTCAGGAGGACTGGGTCAACATTTGCTCTGAGGCAACATTCTATATTTAGACAGACAGGTCCTGGGGCAAGGCACCAAGATTTGACCTAATGCACTGACTTCTGATGGACCTCGGCTAATATCACTGCCTCTAGTAAACTAACAAAATATGGCTCTTCCTTTTTAATACAGTGCTTATTATTTATAATATATTAACTGTTATTAATACCAGCATATCTCTATATTATCATGTGGGCTTTCATCTCAAAAGATTAGCTGAATAAAGGACAACCTAAGAGCACTCGTAATCTTCAGGCAGATGTAGCTTACTAAGCAAAGCCATCTGTAACAATCTGCTCCAATAGGTTCTTCTGCCTATTAAAAATATTTTTGAAAACATTTCCACAAAGATAAGGAAAAACAAAGGCCAGGCAGCATTAATGATCCCTATCTCTTTGCCAGAACATGTGTTCATTACAAGCACCGTGAAGTTTATCGTGCAGTTAAATGTGCAAAGGCAACAACTGTTCAACTAATGCCAGGACCAGTGCCTATTAAGTCTGACCAATACTGACTCCTTTGCTCCACTGTGCTCCATTCCCTAACAATTTCCTCTAGATTTCTACAAAGATTATAGTCTCCCCAGGGGCACAGCCTACCTTTTTTGCTGTTTGATGTTCTGAAGTATAGCACAGGTATACTAAGAGACTTCGCTGAGGTAAAAATAATCAGCAATTAGCCCACCCTAGGTACATTTCTAATTCAGTGTCCTAGATGAAATGCCAGGCTTTTCTATATGTGGAGATCTGAGATAGCCTTAAGTATGAGGAGAAAATCCTAAAGCATGTACTACCTAACAATTGCAGGCAGTGAAGCAGCACTTTCAACAGATTCAAGAGATGAAGAAGGCCACATACTACTATCTCACAACTGCAATTAAGTTATCACACTCCTCATGTAGATTGGCAGTCCACCATAATGATTGGTTCCTTTCTGCTTTGCAGATGTAATACCTGGATAGGCTTCTGTCTGAAAATTAACATCACTCTGGTGATAAGGAACTGTCCAAACATTAATTCACAACCCTGAACAACTACCAAGATGCTCAAACTCTGACCTCCACATCCCTGTCAATTTAAGGCAAAAGGTGGGTAATGAAGGCACTAGCAGCTTAACACCTAACTAACTCATTTTAGTGTCCCCCGTGGAACTTGGAAACATGCAAAATTCTCTACAAAAGACTGTGTACTTTTAATCAAACCCTAATCTTACATTGGCAAAAAGAACACAAGGTCTTTCACATGTTCCCAGAATGTTTGCAGTGGGAGATCACTCTCACTTTTCAGCAAGTAAAAGCAGTGACTGGCACTACTACAGAATTCTTTCAAGACTTACTTAACTTTATTCAAGGGTGCTCAAACTACATGATTAAGGAACAAGCACCGGTCTGGTTTAGGGAGTAAAAAATCTTCAGTTAACCACTTCTTTCACCCCCCACACCTAATGTTTGACATTTTTTCCTGCCCATAGTTAGAATGTCTTTTGTTTCCTCCATTCTTCCACCTCTAAAAAAGAGATGATGCTCATTACCAAGAAGAGTTTTCACAGTCATTGCTTTAGAGCATCCAGGGAAAGAAAACAAAGGAGAAAGAATAAAAGTGCTGTTGTAATAATACTGGCTCGATTTCTCAGACTAGAAGCATACCTACCTTAGCAAAGTGTTTTCTTTTCATAGTGTGTACATATTTGTCAAATTAAGAGCCTAAGCTTCCTCCAGAAAATATTATCATAATCAATAAGAGATGCCTAAATTTAAAAATCAATGCACATAGTGCCATTTTAAAAATGAATTGTTTCATTTGAGCAAGGCACAGGCAGATTGGTAACAGATCCATGGATCAGAATTTATGCATGCTCCAATAGTTTTGTTAGTTTTTGAGCTGCTCTTCCAATGAAGCATTTGAAACTGAAGCTGAAAAGTGTGTTGAACTTACACATTTAGGCCATTTCTCATTGACAAGCTAATGATTATCTTTTGCCATAAAAGCCTCCAAGCTTCTACACAAACTTTCAACATCAGTCAGGGTGATTAAAACGTCAGATTCATTTCCAGATAAAAATTTATACTCATGACAATTAAAAATAATATCAACACAAAAAGATTTAATCTCTTAATACCTTTCTTTTTCTTCTTTGGTCTAGATTTGTCTCTGAAAAAGAAGCTCAGTAATAGAAATGAGAAGGAAGGAAATTATGGGAGGTTTTGGTTTTTTTTTTTTTTCCAAAGAATTTGTTATGAAGTATTCTGGGTTTCCCCCACCACCACCGAAGTCAGGATTATTCTTCACATCTTTAACATGAATCTGCTTTTGTTAAGTGTTTGGGATTTTTTTTTTTTTCTCTTTCTTCCTATTTTCAACAAGGGCATTTTAACAATGTACTGAGACCATATTACTGCCACAGAATGCTCACTGGAGAAAAGTGAATCATCCATTCAAAATTAGTTAGGCACTATTTCTACAGAAAAAAAAAAAAAAAGAGGGAGGTAATCAAAAACAAAGGAAAAAAGAGAAAAAGGAAAAAAGAGTTGGAAAAAGGGAAAGAGGAAAAATAAAAAAGGGGAGAAAGAGTGAAGAAAAAGAAAAAAGAGAAGAGGAAAACCAAACATATTTCTCATAATTAAATGCTGATAGATATTTGTGGTATCAGAATTCAGTTTCATACTGGTGTAACAGTGAACCACACAAATTGAAGAGTTTAGTTATAAAATCCCACTTCTGTCACTGCAATTATGTTCTCTTTGAGAACTTCTGTTGACAGAATGGTACAGCAAGATACCTCTGAACAATAACATGCTGCCTGCTAAAAGCTGCTCCGTATCTGTGGCCTTATTTAAGCCTTTGCTTTTAGTCACTAAATGAAGAAGCGGTAATTATTTTCCACTGATCCAGGCAGTTGGTCACATGATGAGAACAGAAAACCTTCCAATAAGTGTCTCTTGGTGAATAATGCCCACAAAATGCATCGAGTCAAATTGGTTGGCCATAGAATTGGTGATATGAATGAATATGCCAAAGTTTATTAGCAGAAAGCTCAGGTGTGAAGTAAAAGGATATTGTCTGTAGCAAACACTGTGCCACATCCTCCTCTCCAGAATTTGTATCTCATCATGGTAATAGTAGAAATTAAATTGCTACTGAGACTTTGTCACCCTAAAACAAAAAGATCAAATCCCCCCAGAGATAATTTTTTTAGAAGCTAATTGGAGTTCTTTTCCGACAAACATACTTTGCTTCTGATTTTCACTGGTTGTCAAAGAAATGACTCTTCCAGGTTTCCTTCGTGCTAACATAAATTAGACACTTTGTAAAAGGGAAGGGGAACATCAAAACTGTGTAGCTCAGAAGCAGGTATCAGTAGGAAGGGGCATAAGAGAATCAGACAGAATTTTCTACAGATTCAGTCTAGGTGCAGGAGTTAGAAGGTCATGCTTTTGCATTAACATGTAACAATCAGGCTTTGCTAGGGGAAAGTCCAGCTGCTCACTGGCAAAACTAGAGAGATGCCTCAGCCCTCAGGACAGCTATAACCCAGGAGATGTGGGTTATACCATAAGCCATCTGCTGTTCCAGCATTTACCAGCCAGCAAGTAATGGCAATGGGAGCACCTGGAACACCTGCTCAACTTGAAGTTATAGTTATTTTTAGCATACAGTGGAGAAGTAATTTCAGGTTACAGACCAATGCACAAGACAAAGCCAAAGGATGCTTGTGCGTTTCAAGCAACCAGTACTAAATCTGAGCCAGGAAGCTAGAGCTGGGTGATAAGAGAATGTCTAGGCAAGGTCTTCAAAAAGGAAAGCATGTTCTCATCTCTCACATGCGAAGTAGCAGGTATTCACTAACACACCTGATGAACTTCTTTCTCTCAACTCTGCACCCAAAGACTGGATCTTCTATGACCATAGAATTACACATTCAGATAGTTCCCATATACTCCTATGCTTCACACACTCAAGAGGAAGGTTAGTCACTCTAAAAAACATTTATATATGATGGATCCTGACACACCAATCCATTACTGGTAATACAGATCCAGTGGCATGGGTAAATATCTACATGCAGTCATTTGCTTTTGAAACAGTACAGGGAATTTTCACGAGGTAAATTGATCAAGGCAGATCCCAGAAAATGCATGCAGGTGTCAGTGAGCATGATGGACACTTTATGAATACACTTCCATGCATTAATGACCATCTACCATCTCATTACTTCTTTTCAGAAGCAATCTTGTTCTCTTTCAATGGAGAAATATTTCCTAAGCAGAACAAGTAACCCACAGTGGCTAGCTGTGAAAATTCTCTTCTAAATGGCTGACTACTCATTAATACTTTTATTTTACTTGCATATTAAATTCCAGTGGCCTTAAAAACGGAGAGCAAAACAGGACTGCTATCCTCCTCATTAAAGACCTCTTTGCACACACTCACATGATGTCAGAACAACCACAACTGCAAAGGACAAAATTAAGATGGATCTCATGAGACCCACCAGAATAACCCTCAGAAGATTTGCAGCTACCTAGCACCAACTTCCACAGCCAACTTGTCCTTTTTGTGGCTGACACTCCTTCTTGGAGAAACCCCAGAAGTGCTTAAACTGATAATTCCTAAAATATCTTCTAGGACATTGATAGCTCCATAGGTTTCAGGGTATCAGTCACATTTCTTTGATATCAGGATTTCTTAAAGGGCTCTTACTTCTCCTAGCCCTTATTTGGTTGGCAGGGAAAGAACTCAGAATTTGCTCAAGGGAGAGTGTTAAGAAAATAATCATTAAAGAGATTACTTTGAGTCTTTGGCTAATAAGCTTCATTTTTGCCATGCTGTGCAAGTTCTTCCCACACCTTCTCATTAAAAAGAGAAGTTTTCTATTAGCCTTTAAACACTTCACAGAATCACAGGATGTCAGGGGTTGGAAGGGACCCAAAGAGATGATGAAGACCTCAAAGATCATCTAGTTCCAACTCCCCTGTGCCATAGGCAGGGACATTTCCCACTAGAACAGGTTGCTCAAGGCCTCATCCAACCTGGCCTTGAACACCTCCAGGGAGGGAGCAGCCACAACCTCCCTGGGCTGCAGAGTCCCAGCTCTCATAGCCTGTCCTCACAGCATAGCTGCTCCAGCCCTCTGAGCATCTTCATGTCCATCCTCTGGACTCACTTCAGCAGTTCCATGTCCTTGTGTTGGGGGGCTCCAGAAATGTACACAGTTCAGGAAGGTTGGAACAGAATGATCTTTAAGGTCTGTTCTAACCCAAACTGTTCTATCACTAGATGATTGTGGTTCTATGACTTGATGAAATCTCCTACAAATTCTTTGGAACAAAACAATTTGGAGAGGAAAAAATGTAGTAAATTTATCTCTGGAAAGGAAGAATCATTAAAATGTGAAGCAACATGAAGTAACCGAGAATTTTTTAAAAAAATTTTAAAATAAGATTGTTCTGAAGATATAACAGGCAAAATATTTTATCCCAAGGCCAAAATTCATCAGTTTTCACTTTGATTTATTTATGCAGCACTGCTTTGGGATATGGTAAATGTACAGAGCAACAGTCTTCTGAAATGTGACAAATTTGTCATGTCAACAGATGGGCTGTAAGAACAGAAGAACTGAACTGGGATTGAGAATGATTTGGTCTTGAATGATTCCATCTAACTGCTAGTTGAAGCTAAAACAGTTAGATATAAACTTAGATCACTATTCATCTATTATAAATCATTCTGTTCATGACGTTGCTTGTTCAGAAAAACTGTATATATCTTTCTCTCCTTGTAAACTTTCCTCCTCTGTTCTGATTCTTTGAAAAAATTATACTGGACACCAGGTAGGGGAATTAATATTGGCTGACCAGAAAAATGGATGCCTTCCTCTCATGACATTTCAGCCATCACTTTGAGTTATGTTGCTTAAATCTAATCATAGCATGCTACCTTGTACCATGCTGTTATACCTGATGCAATAAATCACTAAATTCTGTTAGAATCAATCTATGCTCAGCTGCATTACTGCTTTTGTACCCCACTGGTTTGTGTTGTGTTCAAGAGATCCAGCACACTTACACTCCAGCAGAGTACTCCATTTCATGAATGTTGGAATTATATTTAAATCAAGGGTGTGGACTCAAGTGATCAAGACCTCAATTCGTATTTTAAGCATGAATTCCTGAGACTAAAGTTCTTGGTTGTTCCAAGAAGAGTAGGTAGTACTTAAGTGGAACAGGGAACTTTGGAACCCTTTGTGGCTCCCATGATTATGAAATCCATAGCAGGTTTCACCACAAGCTAACCTTGACTAAAGATTATCTTGACATACATTCATGTAACAAATACAGCCCCTCCAAATTAGAAGAATCATATTCTGCTGCTGCATGAACTGCAAGCAGACACAAGAAGAAAGTCTTCTGCACACTAAGTAATGAATTTGTGTCTCTGGCTTCTGCATCGAGATCAATACAAGGCTGCTGTACCCATGTGAAACATGCTTATACTTATGTAACACTTCATAGGCTAGCAGCTCCCACTTTGGTTTCCTAGAGCGCTTCTCTTGGAAACAAAATATTATATGTATGTGTGGCCATGGAGAGGTTATTTAAAGTCTAGAAATCTCCAAGTACTAGAATGACCTAGAAAACAACAGTTGTTTACTGCACAGCAAGCCTTACAAATAATCACACGTAACTCTGGACTGAAACATTTAAAAAAACAAACAAAACAAAAAAAAAAAAAAAATCCCAAACCACAACTAAAACAAACAAACAAAAAAAAACCCCACCTAACCTGTGACCACAGCATCCATAAATAAACCTTCAAAACCCAGTGAAGTAATAAAACTATCACAGCTGGCATTGGGGACTACTAATAAGAAAAATGACTCAAATGCTAGTCTGTTACAGTACTTCATTAATTAGATCCTCAACTTGTACAGCGCAATTTGCAGGAAATACTCTACAGTAATTTACACAAAGACTGCTTGTCATTGTCCATTTGTTTGGCTCATAATTTTCTTCTCTGCTCTGTCTTATTCAGCCATTAACTGCTACAGTAGTTTCCAAGTATAAATTCACTGTAGCTTTCAGATATTGTTTGCATGCTTTGAGTTACACAGACACTGCAAACTCTATGGCCAATACAAATCAGATCTATCATGTCAATGCAAGCGAATAACACATCATTCCAGGCTTCCTCAAGTTTGCCATCGAGAACATTTCCCTAAAAGATAAATCCACCAAAAAAAACCTGCAGGGCTCTCATTAAAAGGAGACAGGAAAATTCACCTAATCAAATAGAGTTGGGGCAGTTCAGTCTGGAGAAGAGAAGGCTCTCAGGTGACCTTATTCTTGCCTTCCAGTATCTGAAGGGGGCCTACAAAAAAACTGGGGGAGGGACTTAGGATATCAGGTAGTGACAGGACTACTGGAGATAGGGAGATTCAGATTCGACGTGAGAAGGAAGTTGTTCACCATGAGAGTGGTGAAAGCCTGGAATGGGTTGCCCAGGGTGGTGGTTGGAGCCCCATTCCTGGAGGTGTTTAAGGCCAGGCTGGATGAGGCTCTGGGCAGCCTGATCTAGGGTAGAGTGTCCCTGCCCATGGCAGGGTATTTGGAAATAGATGATCCTTGTGGTCTCTTCCAACCCTGGCTGATTCTATGATTCTATAATAGCTTTTACTGGAATCTCCTTCCCCAGGCTAACCTTGCCAGTGCTCTTTCACGTTGTGAGTTTATTGTGGATTTTGTTGTATTCTTTTTTTTGCTCCTTTTAACTCCATAAGGACAAGACTCATCTATGAAATTAGCATACTTATGTCTCTGAAGAGCCATGAACTGCATTCTTGGTCATGCTCATATATCTGCAAACTGGAAGCACCAGTCAAACATGCATTACACATACTTCCATCCTCCCGTCCTTGTCCCACCCAAATAGCAGGTGCACAATCAAACTTCAGCTTCTTTCTCTGGCAACTGCCACTGGAGAGCAATAGGATACATCTTGTGTAGAGTTCTTCCAGCTACATGCAAAACTATAGGGATTCTTTGTCAGGTTTAGGAACTAACTTCAGACAATTACTGATGAGTTAAAGTTTCCTTGAATAGTTTTCAGAGCTAGTTTGATGCAGGTCTAACGGTAATAATCTAACCACATTTTAAGTACAAGTGAGTCAATAGATAGCTGTCTGAAAAGTGGGTTTGCTCTACTGTCTCATTGAACTTTTTAAAGAGTTCTGTAGCTGCAGATAGGAAAAGAATTTTTATTTACATTTGGGTTTGCCTCATTATGAATCCCCTAGAGAAGAGAGAAAAGAATGGTATGATTCAAATTCTGTTTTCTAAAACACAAGTCCAGACAACGTAATCAAAGCATTCATTTGACATGCACAAAACACACAGCAGCTTGCAAAAGTAATACAGAGTCATACATTCTGCAATATAGGCAACTGTTTCCCTCTGCTAAGCTGGTTTCTTAGCCAGTGTTGGGACTTTGGTAGAACAGAAATAACCTATTAGTCCTGTAGCTGTGTAAATTTTCTGCCTCAATCCAAACAAAACTTGTAGTATTCTAGCTGCAGCCTTGCCTTTTAATCAGTGGTCCAGCTGACCATTCACCTGGCCCACCAGTGTGCCATTTGGGAATTCACCATCTTGCTAGCCCCAGGTGACAGAGTATGATTTTTAACAGTGAGTGCTCGGACCTGGCAATTTGATTCTGACCAGAACTACTTCAGGCATTCCCACCGGATTGCTTCAAACGATCATGCCCAAAAAGTAGCAGAGTAGCATTCTCTCCCTGGTGTCCACTCTCGGGAAGATCTGTCCTTCCATCAGAGACCACTAAACAAAAGAATCAACAGTCACTAACTGAGCCACAACATGTGCAATCCTGTGTGAACAAACCTCAAAGGGAAATGAGTGCAGAACTGAGAACTTAAATTTAAGGATCACAAGGTATTAGGGATTGGAAGGGACCCAAGGAGATCATCCAGTCCAACCCAGCCCTGCTAGAGCAGGACCATACAATCTAGCACATATCACAGAGAAATGCATCCAGACAGGCCTTGAAAGTCTCCAGAGAAGGAGACTCCACAACCTCCCTGGGGAGCCTCTTAAACATTCATTATTTCCCGAAACTAGATGAACTTAGGGGTTAGGAGTTTGATATACTATGGAGTGGGATGGAGAAGTGGAGAAGTCTAGAACTATTTGTTTGGCTTTGGATAATATATCCTCAAACACTATGTTCCAAGTCCTAATTTTTTTCAGCAAACGCACTTCCAGCTTTACTGCACTTATGGCAATTGTTTGACCATAGCCATCAGTTACCAACAGAAGCGTTAGGAACATAAAACTTTTTAATAGTTATTGATAAGAGAAATTAAAAGCAAGCCTAATTCTATCCTTCATTTATCATGTTAGCTAACTTTTCCAAACTCAAACAGCAATGACCAAATTTAGTACACCTTTAGATATGCTTCTTTGCAAAGAGATACTTTCCTTCTCTGCTTACACACACCACTTTTCCAACTCAGTGTTATCACCAGTGTAATGCCACTAACATCTCCCATTCCTATTTTAATCACACAGGGCACCAAAACTGTACTACATGTGGCACTAGAGAGAGTTGAGTGTATTCCCAATTAAACCTGAAGATTGACAAAGATGTATGCACTGTTTGGAGTTCCTTTCTAAATTTAGATTCCACAGCAGTTCACTTTAAAAAAAAAAAAAAATTAAAAATAAGTGATCAGACGGGGAGTATTATTCATTTAGATTAAAAAAAAAAAAAAACAAAGCAAAGCAAAAGCAACCAATCAACCAAAACAACCNAAAAAAAAAAAAAGGTTGTCTGGGGATTCTAATTAGTTCAACAAGTGACAAACTACTATAACCAACTAAGTGCTAATTACTTTGTGCCCATGTTCCACTAAGAAATACCTTGTGTCAGAGAGCCATGAGGATGACTGGGGGACTTCAGCATCTCCCTTATGGAGAGAGACAGGGACCTGGGCCTGTTTAGTCTGGAGAAAAGAAGACTGAGAAGAGATCTCATCAATGTGTATAAATATATGAGGGGTGTCAAGCAAATGAGGCCAATTTCTTTTTGGTGGTCAGCAGCAGTAAGACAAGGAGCAATGGATACAAACTTGAACACAGAACGTTTCCTCTCAACATGAGGAGAAGCTTCTTTACAGTAAGGGTGACAGAGCACTGGAACAGGCTGCCCAGAGAGGTTGCGGAGTCTTCTTCTTTGGAGACTTTCAAAACCCACCTGGATGCACTCCTGTGTGGACTGCCCTAAGGGATCCTGCTTTAGCAGGGGGCATTGGATGACAATTGAAACTAAAAAAACACTTTAGATATTTTTTTCTCTCTTAGAAACAGTAAAGATTTAGTTTCACAGTCTTGCCTTCAGCAATGCTTTACATGACTGTATTTTATAAAATGTCATCAGCTCTTTCAGTGCCTGAGGACCTACCACGAGGGAATGCTACAGGTCTATACGTGTAACATATTCTAACTACTTAACAAAACAATAGAATCATTAACCTGGCTGACTGGGTATGGATTAAGAAGGGCTAAACTGCATTTTCCATATCTTGACCCTAACAAAAAAAAAAAAAATAATTGAGAACAACTTAAATTAGATCAAGTTTCCAAATAGACCCCAGTTGCGCCTTTGGGGGGTGTGTTGTGTATTTTGCATAATCTTGCACCTACAATTGAATGACAAAGAATTTTATTGTTCCTTGAAATCAGGATATGGACAAACCTCTTTCCTCCTGCATAAACTGACTCTAATTAAATATTGCCATTCAACACGGAAATTGAAATTCAGCCCACTTTGTTGCTAATGAAGTCTGAAATGATCCTTTACTTGCTAGGTACTTGTACTCTCCAAAGCAGTAGGATTTCTAAGGATGAGCCTGACACCACTGGGGTTTATGGGACTGATGATCAGAAATTATGGGCTGACAATCAGAAATTCACTGATGACAGCAGATCCCACAGAGCAGCTCTAGAATGAGACTGCAGACCTTCAACATATAATTGTTTCTGTCCTACACTTCTAGGTTTCCAGTTGTAGAACAGAAGCCTTGGCAGCCTGGGCAGATCCAGCTCCAAATATACTTCTCAGTATTTCCCTTTTTTCTTTTTATTTTTTTGAGGTTAGTTTGAATACCCTTACTGGGTACAGGATACAGCACCTTCAGAAATATCTGACTTAGTCCTCTTCCTGCTGGAAGAGACGTTGCTGAAGATTTTTGGAAGGCAGTTTTATGGTAACATTCTTCAGTACTTTGTGCAAATTTAAACACCAGTACAAAGTGGAGTAAAGATTTAACTACAGTTTGGTATTTTGAGGGAAAATATGTAATGATAAATTATTAACTACGCTCCACAACACCGTGAAGAAGGCTATGTAGGTAAACAGGGTTATGATGATTCCATATTGCCAGCTGAGTGCAGAGGCAAAAAAATAAAAGGGGGATGTAATTACATCTGAGAAAAGAGACAAAAAAAGCATATTTGCATGGCCTCTCATCTCTGGCAGAAAACATGGTGATCTGGGAATTCACCTTAGCAATCTTATCGTTAGCTCACAGCCTGCCTAAAATGCACAACAGACTGTGGGGGGGAAAAAATGAATACCTCTTGAAGAGAAAAACATCTTGTTTTACTAAGATCTATGAATTGCCAAAGGACAGTGACATTAAAAAAACAGGAAGATGGCCAACAGCAGCCCCTATAGCAAGTTTAGAGTAAGAGCTGGAAGGCAAGTGTGCAGCAGGGAAATTCAGCAAGTAGCATCTGTGCCTTTGATTCTGCATTAAGCATTTTCTAGGAATAAGCCAAACGATTCTGAACTCCAAGGTAAATCATACCAACACCATGGTTTTTCTCTTAAAAAAAAAATATATATATATATATACACATATATATATTATATATATACATACCAAGACAGATTTCTCACTCAATTGTGAATAAAACTGAGAACTATGTCAGAGAATAAAAAGATACTTTCTCTGAATCATCCTCTTCAAACACAGCTCATAAAGCAGAGTGAATAAGGCACATCTGCAGTCTTCTATCTGAACTGCTTCCCAAGGCAAGGTGTCTCATGAATGTAGCAGACAAATGTATACAAAGAGGTATTTATTCTCTATTTACCTTTTTGCCTTTGCTTTTTCATGTAATAGAAATTAGCACGAGGGTACGCTAAGGGATCCAGAATGCTGCCTGCTTTGAACATTTTATATGTGAAACTGCATATCCACTCAAGAGTCAAAAGTAGCAGTCCTTGTCTTTCACCTCAGAAGGTACAGGTCAAATCCTCTCCTGCTCCATGATTCAAACAATTAAATGTTGTGCTTGAAAAAGCCTCTGGTTTCTTTCATACTCAGTATTAGCTCTACCAGTACAGAAGAGGACTTGAGAGGAATACCTGGTGAGCAAGTATGCTGCTATTGTGCATTTTCCTCCGAGCTGAAAGAGAGACCACAGAGGACACTTGGTGAGAAGAATCAGTGTGCAAACTGCATGGCAATACAGGGCAAAGAGATCTACACTAAGGCCAAATGGCCTCCAGCTACTCATCTCAGTCAGCCACGCCTGCTAATATCATTTGATCTCAAAACCCCATGAAAAATATTCTCAGAAAGATTTTTCCAAAAGAGAGAAGTGAGGGAATAAACAGCCTGAGCTTATAGCATACATAAATTGCCAGAGTCTTTAAGCTGCGACAAATATGAAAAAATTAAATTAAGAGAATCTAAATGAACTAAAATTAGTACTGTGCCAGAGGAAAACATGTGCATTGCCAAAAGCAAAGAAAGAGTTGATGAACGATAGAACTGCAGCAGCCAAAATATAAATCCCTGTTCCCCACTCAAAATCTTTTTTAACAAATAAATTAGTCATGTCATCAAAAGCAGATACACCTGTGCTTCCATGCTGCCTGATCTTCAGGGATGGGAGCAGGTGATGCTATGCAGGACTGAGCAGGACCCAAAACATTGTGTTCTGAAGGGGCATTCACAAACTGGAGTATTACTGCTCTTTCTGCTTTTGGTATCATGAAATTCTCAGGATTCACTGTTGTCTACTGATGTGCTTTGCAATGAGTCCTGGGCAATTTTTACCCCTCAATTATGCTTTCATTTATCTTCTATTCATTTCAGTCTCTCCTTTGCTAGCTTGAGTATCACAAGACAGGAGCAAAAGTTTTTCACCGTGATCTTCTTACATCCTACAAGCACAGGCACTAAGCAATTGCTATCTGAAACAACAGGCTGCTGCTTTCAGCTCCGGCCTCTCCTGCAAACACCATCCCCAGAAGAAGTTAATCTGCCTTTAAAGAACAGACTTTTTCACGTAAAAGAGACAGATGTAAGTTTGTAGCACTTGATTTCAGTTCTTGATGCCAGTGGGTCTGCAATCAAGCTTGGCAGAAAGCCTGAAGGCTGGATCTTGAATTAACTGAAAGTTGGTAGCAAAACTTCCATTAATTTAAGGAACATGGCCCTCCAGCTGACTTGCTCCCTCTATCAATATTCACCTCACTCCTTGCTTCTTATGCTTGTAGGAGGAACTTTGCAGGTTGGCTACCCTGTCCCTTTCAACATCTTTTTGAAATGTGTAGTACAGCCTGTCTTATCCAACAGGAAGATTTGCTTAACCTGGAATTTACTCCTGAAGGCAACACTATTTAAAGGGAAGCTTATTATCTTAATTGAAAAAGATAAGAGGGAGCATAGGTGTGTTTCTAACATCTCCTATATTCCCCAAAAGACAAAATGTTATATCCAGATTAAGTAGGTTATAGCTTCCGGGCTCCATTTGTCTAATGTGCTGTTGGAGACAATTCCCCATTCTCTGAATTGTTGTGCAGGAGGAAGTCTGTTTTCATCCAAATTCACTCTGATTGCTCAAGCCATTCAAACTCTCTATGATATAAATGCTACTAACCATATTTCCCTTCCATGCCTCTCCCTCTCTTTTCCATCTGAAATCCAAAGAGAAGCTTCTATATCACATTAAATGAATTTGTTTGCTGCCCAGAAGCCAAATTAAATGTGTTCTTTTATACTCAGCACTCATGGAATAGGGAGAAATAAGAATAAATGAGAGCCATTAATTAAATCTCACAGGGAACCACATTGTTGCAAATGGAAAAGAAAACCTATTTCCCCCATAACTATTACTTTATGCTAAATGCATAATAATTGCTATTCAAGACCAGATTAAGAGTTTGTTTTTCCAACAAGCACATTCTTCCTATTTGTGATGAGATGGCAGACTTAGTCTGACTCTTTGCATTCAAACTTAAATGTATATTTTCTGAGTCTGTGGTGCAAGTGTGACTGCAGAGACTCAAGCAACGATGCTAAGCAGTGTGGTACTTTATAAACCCCCCAGCACAGACTGTCATATAGTATACACTGTCAGGGTCAACCTCTGCTCCTAAAAATAAATAATTTTTAGTTCTTTGCCCCGTGTTGTCATTCCCAAATTAAGAAGTGCAGTGTCTCTATGGGTCCTTTGCCTGCAATTGCAGCACAGATCCATCCTGGGCTTTGCATGCTTTTGGGCACATCCTTCCACAACCAGAAACAAATTCTAGGCCAACAGGTTTTCAAGTCTTGAAATCTTTACTAGGTCTGGCAGTAGAAAGACTCTTTGCTTGCTGAAAGTCTTTCACACTTAACTTTGAGTTTAATTCACCCAATTACAAGGATTCCCATTTCTAAGACATTATAAAGGTGAATTTTGTTGAAATACCAAAAATGTTAGGTTTAGTTTGACTTCCTTTAGCTATCAGTCCCAGTGCACTTTCCCTGCCCCTGAGCTGATGAGAGAGAACATCCTAAATGTCTTAAACATGATACTTTGTGTGAAACAACTCATCTTCCTTCATTGTTACACTACAGACATATGAAAGCCTTTTTCTGACATAAATTACAGCAGGCCATATAAAACCAATCACAAGGCACCCTGGAAAGCACCAGGAACAACAAATTCTGAAACCAAAGCCAGTGTTTATAGCGAAAGAGGCACATCACAGCTTGCTTTGGGATAGTGGAACCATTCTGGCTCCCTGCACCATCAAAAGGCCTGGCATCACTGTGACTTCTCCATTCATCTGATGGGAACTGCAGCTCTCTGCAACCTGCACATCCTTGCCTCACATCACACAGGGATTACTAACAGACAGAAGTTGAAGACAATCTTTCCTCCATTGGCATGCTCTGCCCTTTTAATACTCCTAATCCCTGAAAGTCAAGATCAAACCAAATAAGAAAGAATCTTAAATAAAAGGAGACCCAAGATTTCATTCTCACATTTGAGCACAGTAAACCAGCATAGGGAATGCAATCCTTACATGTATGTAATAACAAAGGCTTGGCAGTGCCTCTGAATGTCCCAACTGCTGCACAGATGCTGTTTCTAAATTGTATTTCTCATCTGAGTAAGTAGTCCCTTCCAATCTAATCCATTCTATGATTCTATGAGTAGTTAAACCTCCAAAGCAAATAAGTTTAAAGCCAAGTTCTAACAGGTGACAGCCCATGTGACGCAAAATAAAATCTCCCACAGAATATATAGCAGACTTCATAGTTTCAGAGTGACAATATTTGACAGGTATGAAACAGTCTGCAGCCTTTGGAAAATAATATATATCAAGAAATATGTGACTACCAAAGCAAAGACACTAGGTATGTGTGTATGCCCTCAGCCACACCCACCCAAATATAGAGCTCTCTTCCTTACACAGGCACACAAACCCCAGAAAATGCTGCCTTGCAGTCTAGCATCGTGTCTATGTGCACACACATGTATGAATTTTATACCAAATAGAACCTCAAGGGATTTCCCCATAATTCAAATTATTTGTTTGTCTTCAGAAGGCCAGAGGACAGACTCTCCTGTTTTCTATTGCCTTAGGACACTTAAACCCACATGGATTCCTCTAACCCACTGTGAATCCATTTATATTTAGTTTTGGTTTGGTTTTTTCCACAGCTCTTTACAACCAGTGGTTTTATAACTTCTGCTTTGCCTTATGTGAAGAAATATTTGGTTAGCTTTAAAAGTCTTGTGCCATCTTACTCTTCAGTTCAAGTCACCTTGGCTTTATAGGCAACTCTATATACACATAGGCTTTCCAAAGCCCAGTTATCCTATTCACAAAACATTTATTTTATCCACACATGGGAGCCATTCCTTCTCTTTTATCCTAGATATTCCACATCCCTCCACCCCCACCCCTTCTGTTTTGTGAGGTGAGGAGAATCAGAGTAATGTTCTGTGTTCCTCGTGTGAATGAAAATATCTGAGTGATTCATAAAGAAACAGGAGGCAATTCTTTTGTTGTTCAACTTCGCATAAGAAGTTCTAGAACTGTGTTTAGGTTTTGACTACCAAGCAGCTCAGGATTGATGTTTGCAGAAAATTTCCTGTCATTCAAGGTCTTTCTCCCTGTCTACACCTCATTGTTATACGGGCATAAATGCCTTGTTGGGGTTTTGTTTGCTTGTTTTTTACCATGCATTAAGTCTGTATTTAGCCCAAGGTTTTATGAGCCAGTAACTCAGTACTGTTAGATACATGTAATTTTGTTGGCCCCTCCCATGAAATGGAAGGAGTTGACTGAACTGGTAGCTAGGGGTACCAAAATTCAATGAGAAACATCTCCATTGGTCCTTTCTGATACTCTAATCTCTGTTGAGACATAGAATCATAGAATGGTTTAGGTCGGAAGAGACCTCAAAGATCATCCAGTTCCAACCCTCCGCCACAGGCAGGGACACCTCCCACTAGATCAGATCACTCAAGACCTCATCTAGCTTGGCCTTGACCACATCCAGGGAGGAAGCAGACACAACCTCCCTGGGCAACCTGTTCCAGTGTCTCGCCACCCTCACTGTGAAGAACTTCCTCCTAACATCCCGTTTAATTCTCCTCTCTGGTAGTTTAAACCCATTCCCCCTCATCCTGTTATTACAAGACTTTGTGAATAGTCCCTCCCCAGCCTTCCAGTAGGCCCTCTTCAGATACTGGAAGGTTACTATAAGATGTCCTGGAAGCCTTCTCTTCTCAAGGCTGAAAAGCCCTAACTCTTTCAGCCTGTCCTCATAGCAGAGGTGCTCCAGCCCTCTGATCATCTTTGTGGCCCTCCTCTGGACTCTCTCCAGCAGTTCCATGTCCTTCCTGTGCTGGGGGCTCCAGAACTGCACACAGTACTCCAGGTGGGGTCTGACGAGAGCAGAGCTAAGGGGAAGAATCACCTCCCATGCCCTGCTGCCCACAGGTGCTCTTAATGCAGCCCAGGACATGGTTGGACATCATAGAGGGAGCATAGCCAAGTGGCAAAATTACACATGAAACAAAAAGCAAGTTTTGGTGTCCCATCCCTTCTGCCACCTGCAAAAAAAGGCAGTAAGAAGGGTCCTCTGAACCAGCCATTAAGCCAATTACACATACACAGCCAACAACAAAACAAAAATTAGCAACCCAATAATAAAGTTAAACATAATTATCATGCTGAACAAATTATAAAGTTGTTTTCACAGGGGAGAACAATCCTGACTGGTGAAAGTTGATCTTGTTTTCCTGTGAGGAGAAGGAAAACTTGGCCCCTTTTTGGACTGGTCTTCAAAAGAGGGGTCAGTGTTCAGCACTGACCTAACCCCAAAGCTGTTTACCATTTTGAATGAAAGTGGCATTAAGCCAAAGGCACATCAGGCAAAATTAAGAAATGTGAGCTAGCTTCATCCAAGCACAGGAGTGCGGAAAACAGTGTGGGTGAAGGGCCATAAAATCTAATTAAATTCTTAAGTACTTAAAGGCTAATTTACTTTAGTAGAATTATTGCACTCTCTTAAAATTCTCTGCATTTCTTTTATTCTTATTGCATTCACTTCTAGTTTAAATATTTTTCCAAGCCAAGAAAACTGCCGCTTGCATGTTGAAAACGTTGAAATGAGATCCTCTCAGCAGTTGAAATCTGTTTCTTAAAGCCTTTTTTCCACGGGGGGTGGGGGGGGGGGGGAAAAAAAGGGAGAGAGGAATGGATCAAACCAGGCCTTTCCCACACAATTCCGGTTTTGACAAATTGGCATTTCTAGATGAAGTATGTTCTTCTAAAACATCCTGTTCAGTTCTATTTAAATACATTAAAAATGTGAGCAGTGAAATTGTGTGATGAAGTATATTTTATCTGGGGCTCAAATCATGAAATATTGAACATGGCTACAGGAACCTTATCTAGAAATAGCTCCAAGGAAACAAATCAGAACAAAATGTGGGTTTTTTGGAGGTATGAGGAGAGATGGCTCAGAGAAAAATATCTGCGCTGCAAACAAAAGAAATTTCATGATGCTACTACTCTCACAGAGGTGTGCAGAATATCCAACTGCTCTTTCATGTGAAAAGGTTGCAAAATAGTGTGGTTTTAAACTTGATTGTGAAGCTCACTCCCACCCAAGTACAGCCAGTGTGGCATGGTCTTACTTCAGCAGAGGTGGGACAATAGAAACAACAATATTTCATTTTTTACAGCTGTACAAGCTGTACAGAATTAGCACAAGATGGGTTATTGCACCTTAATTTTTTTGGATGTGAAATCTTTCGCCAATATCCAATCCTGGAGATTGCCATAAGATAATCATATCCATGAGGCTTTGTTAAACTAATTAATGAACTCTACGGAGGCAGAAATTTTAATTCTCAAGCATTTCTTTCCATTTTCCCCCTTTTTATTTTTTGAGAAATGCATAATAGAGAACATAATTCAGTTTCTCAGATCTTCATGATTTGCTACCCTTCATTTAGTTTAATAACCATGCTATGAATCTCTTTTATAAATTTACTTATTTATTATGCTCACTGCCAAATGGTACGATTTTTAAACTGTAGCAGGCCTCTGTATACTGATGTAAAGATCTAAAAATAAGTAAAACAAGGAGACATTAAGGAATGAAGAGTTTAAAATGCAAAATGAAAGTATTAATTAAATTCCTAATCACAGAATGTCAGTGTAGTTGATCTATCACATGACTGAAGCTATTGAACACAGATAAAAATATTGGCAAAGAATTGCAAATCAAGCAGCTAAGATTCTCAAGCATGACTCAGATAATAGGCAACAAGCAGCTCTTGACACAGGCATTACAGCAATCAACTTTAAAGAAAGCCCTGGTACAAGCTTAGCTGAAGTAGCACCTGACTAGAGACCAGTTTGCAAAAGCTTGAAACTGTCATCAGAAAGAAGGTAAAGCAATGACAAGGAAAAGCTCAAGCTCCATACTATAGCCATAGTTGAATAACAACATGCTAAAAACTCAAAGAATAGATATCCAAGTAGAGAAGACCCAACCCTCTTGAATTAATATTGAATAACAATACTCAGCATACCTGTTTGTCTCGGCAACAAGAAATACCTGACACAGGAAGAACTTGCACATGTCTGAAAAGTGATATTGATTTGCAGCTGCAAGCAAGTGATTAATGATCTGTTGCAAAGGTCACAGCAGCAAGCTGAGATAAGGAGTAATGATACACAGTATTGGCCTCCTGTTTCAAGGATGAACTCACAGGAGGGGTCAGCTACAAGCAGACAATTTGCATTACGAGAATTCAGATAATCAAGTCTGCTTGTGACAGCGACAAAGATAAGAAGTGTGTTACTCCAGTGCCCATCCAACCCCTCAATAACAAGATGGTTTCCCTCCAGTTTGGGGACCTGTAACATCCCTCCTGCAATGAACAAATTGGCATGGGCTTCTTTGATACATTAGCAAGTATCCCATGTAAATGCATGTGTTATGTTATATATATACACACATATGTATCAATCACATTTATACAGTATATCTAAAACAGGATCTGAGAGCATGGTATAACCAAAACAGTTGCTATCTAACCTGATATAAACCCCCACTATGCTCATTTTTGTATTTGCTCTTCCTCCTGTTGGTTGTGGTGGAAATTATTAAATTCTTCATCTTAATTCCTCAGCAGTGTTGTCTGTGTGATTGGTCAGGGAAGTTGCAGGACATCTTATCAATCCATTTATTGCAGCACTTAACTTTTTCTCTTCTCCTTCTGCGTGTGTGATAGGGATTCATACTGAACTGCTAAAATTAGTAGTCGTTATGACTGAGAGGTGTGGCTAAGAAGTTATCTTTACTAAAGGAAGATTCGCTTCACCCAAAAGCTAACAGTCTGATTGTTTCCAACTCTTCACCTCTAAGCTAAGCTAATACCAAGAAACATCTCTCTATATGTTATATACAAAGGACATGGAACTGTTGGAGCCAGTCCAGAGGAGACCACAAAGATGCTCAGAGGGCAGCCCCTCTGCTATGAGGACAGGCTATGAGAGTTGGGGTTCTGTAGCCTGGAGAGAAGAAGGCTTCCAGGAGACCTTATAGTAGCCTTCCAGTATCTGAAGGGGCCTACAGGAGAGCTGGTGAGGGACTGTTTACAAGGTCTTGTAATGACAGGATGAGGAATAATGGGTTTTAAATTGGCAGAGGGGAGATTTAAAATAGATGTTAGGAAAAAGTTCTCTACAGTGAGGGTGGTGAGACACTGGAATAAGTTGCTCAGGAAGGTTGTGGCTGCTCCCTACCTGGAGGTGTTCAAGGCCAGGTTGGATGAGGCCTTGAGTGACTTGTTCTAGTGGCAGGTGTCCCTGCCTATGGCACAGGGAGGGTTGGAACTGGTTGAGCTTTGAAGTCCCTTCCAACCTAAAGCATTTTATGATTCTATGATTCCATAGAATGCTGGTAGTTAACAAGGTACTTAAGTAGCACATCCCCCCAAGGATGGACATCTGCCTTTGATATTGATATTGTTTTTCCTCATCCTCTTTCTTCTTTCTCTGACATGGTATACACTGGGTCTGAAATCACTTGGCAGAGAACAGAGCAGCAGGGGGAGAATGCTTCCTGACTTCTTTCACAGCGATCACAGTAAATAAAACTTCTGTCTGATCTGTCCTAAATTACACTTGCTTTATTACACAGAGCCCTCAGATTCTCCAACAAGATGTAATCACTGTTTAGGAATGGTAATGCATGCAATGTTGAAATTCATACATAAATTATTTATACCACAACTGATTGGGAAATTCACCAGATAAACTACTCATGATTACTATTCTGTTGGCTCTAAATTTTTTGAGAATTACGTGCCCCTGAGAACAGATTACTTGTACTTGTAAGAAAGATCACCGAACTGGTCTAAACTTTATTTGACATGTCAAGATACTGCAAGCAGTTTATACAAATTCTTCTATGATGTAGGATTGTCTGTCCGAAGACCCAAGTTTAATATTGTCATTAATAAACATTTTGCAAAGTGCTGCAGGCTAGGATGAATAAATGCAACTCGCAGTCTGAGAGAAAGTCAGAAGTAGAAAGCAGACCATAAAATATAACAATGAAAACAACAATAGCCATGAGTGAAGATATTTGTCTATATATGCAATTTACTGATTTTATTAGTTTCCACACACCTGTAAAATAACTTTGACCTTGTTCTAGACCTCACATTACAGTAGCTTGTTTGAGCAATCATCCTTTTCATATTAATAATTCAGTTGCAGTAATAGCACATTACTCTGACAAATAAGTACAGGGAGACATCTCTGCAGTTATAAGTATCACAAACACTAATGCTGGAAAAGCAAGCTTATTTTCACCTGTTAATGTTTTCAGAATTGGCAAAAGATAACAATATATTTCAATTTGGACTATTTTTTCCCAAAAAAAACATATTTCCACAGTTAAGGCTAAAAATATCTAAGCTTTAAGGAAATAACAATTAAAAAAGATACTTACATGTGTAAATATCCTTGGCCCAGAGATAAAAAGAAAAGCAGGATGAATCAGCAAGATTCTAGTTTGTTGGACAGCTGGAAAGCAATAAACCAAAGCCAGCTTCCTAGAATGCACTGGGTTGGAAAGGACCTCTAGGAATCTAGTCCATCCCACCTGCAGTAAGCAAGGACATCCCCAATCAGATCAGGTTGTTAGAGCCCCATCAAGCCTGACCTTGACTGTCTCCTTGGAGGGGGCCTCCATAAGCTCCCTGGACTACTTGTTCCAGTGTTCCACCACCCTCATACTAATGTCCTTCTGCCCATTTTAAACTTCCTCTTCTCTGGTTGAAAACCATTACTACTTGTCCTGTTGCTACATGCCTCTGTAAACAGTCACTGCCCAACTTCCTTGCAGGCCCCCATCAAGTACTGGAAGGCTGCTACAAGGTCCCCCCAGAGCCCTCTCTTTGCCAGGCTGAACAACCTCAACTCTCTCAGCCTGTCTTTACAGGAGAGGTCCTCCAAATGACCATTCCTGTGTCATTTGTCTTGACCCTCTACATCAGGTCCATGTGTTTCTCGTGTTGAGCGCCCCAGAGCTGGATGCTGCTCCGGTGAGACCGCACCTGGAGTGCTGAGCAGCAGAATCACCTCTCTCACTCTGCTAGCCACTCTTTTTTTCAGCAACCTGATTTCAGCAGAACTTGACCCAGAGTAAAACTAGCAAGTTCCTTCCCATCACTTTCCTTGGTATTTAATTGTAGAAGGAAATAAACATGCACAAAACCCAAACCACTTAGGAGACTTTTGTTATTGGAAGGAAAAATCAAAACAGCAAGGAATGAAATCTTCTTCTTCAGACTATTTAAATGCTCACTCCTTCATGAGCATTACCAATGGTCAGGAAAATAATGTGACATTTCAGTGGCCATTGCACGAATTTCTTTGTCATCCACCCACTAAGTCTTCCATTCAAAAAATCACTTCACTGATTGCTTTGGAACCGTTGTGCTGTCATTGAGCACACTGCTCAGGCCTGACTTCAGCCATCCTGTACTAAAATCTTCCAATATGTTTGAAAGATGTAGTTCTGGGTTAGCACGAATCAAACATTCTGCTTTTTATAGCTTTGGTCTAATAGTATCCAAGACTATTTAGCACTGCACTGAACAGGAACAGAAGCATCTATCTATCATTTTCAATCCTGGTCACTGCTGCCTCACTTAACCACAGACAGTAACCTCCCTCCCATTTCTCCCAGTTTCAAGCTCTCCTCAGCAGGCTGGTAGCCAGCTACCCAAAAGAGCCTTTGCCTCCTCCTTTTCCAGGCAGATCCCATCAGGAGACCTCACCTGGGGCTCACATCTCATGTGCCAAGGTGGCTGTCCCAGCTGGTGCCAAACAATTCCAGAGCCCCTTCAGCTGCACCCTGCTAGTTTGGGAGAAGCCATTGATTTAGGCAGGAGCTGTGGTAATGAATGTTTTGCAAGATCAGCCTCTTTAACTGCAAAAATGTTTACAGGAGCCCATGACACTCTCTAGCTTCTAATTTGCTGAGGTAGTTTCATCAAGTTGGCATGCACTGCATGGCTGCATTTATGAGCCATCCCTGACTCAGGACTACCCGGGTAGACCTTCATCACCAGCTGTGAAAGCCAACAATACATCGGTCCAGAGACTTTTACTGATACAAATCCTCCTCGGAGGCAATTTATCTGGATCAAACTTTGCCATGTCAATTTGTAAACTTAATTAACTGTGGTCTCAATAAAAGCCAAGATTAGGAACATAATGATTAATTATATCCTTTTAGGTAATGCAGTGGTTGAATTAGCTAAACAAAAATAGTGGAGAAGCTGGCATGATAATGCTCCACTGATGGATGTAAGTTTGTCTTACAAAAGCAAATGTAAGAAGCATTATGAAACAATGGAAGTAACAACATTAATCACTGGAAGAGCACGAAACTCCATTTTATAGAAAGGCACAGCTGCTGT